>CM021103.1:232990606-233328911 GCA_007115665.2 Sequoiadendron giganteum | reverse complement strand
ATTATAATTCTAACAAGGTATAATCCTGTGGACTAACATCCACTATGGTTTTTCCCCTAACAGGGTTTCCACATATAAAATCTTGGTGTTCATGTGTTTATGATGTGTTGTTGATTTATGCTTTCACTATTAATTATCAGATTTGAGATTAAAGGTTGTTTAAGGTTGAATAAGTTTAAATTCTATAGCAAATGATTCACCCCCCCTCTCAGTTGTCTATCCTTGTTTTTCCAGCACACTAAAGCTTGCAACACTGACAAGATATGGTAGCAAGCACCAATTGGTGGTGTAAAGAGCTCCAAAAAAGGGTACCTATTTTGCTTGGTCGATGCTCAATGCAAAAGTTGGGAAAAATGACTAATAAAAATTTGTTTAAAAAATTAAATACCTTTAAGAAACGTGTACCCATTTAGTAAATGAGTACCCATTCTAAAACAAGGAATCATTTTGAAACAAGATCCGAAAGAATAATGGGTGCCCATTTTTATCTTAGGTTTAGAATCTTGTTGCTAAATGCGTACCCATTTTAAAAAATGGGTACCCATTCTTGTCAAAAATTTTCTCTTGCCCCAAACATTCCCTCTTTGTGGACCCAGCTTGCAAGTACCTTGAATTCCATATTCATTAATTTCCAAAGTTTGCACCAAAACTTACTCATATACTAAGAATCCCCATCCATGATGATGCTCATTTAAATCCTAAAATGTATCTATACATTCTTGAAAAAGAGCTCAACTACATTAACTTCAATTACTGGTTCATATGTCATAATGTTCCACATCTTGCTAGAATATTATAGAACAAAAATACATTTTCATGCCCCTATTTTTTTAATACCACTGATCAAATCCATATAGATGCTCTCCAATGGCCTCATAGGCATAGACAATGATTTATACAATTCAATATTCCTATTTCTTGACTTTATCACACTACATAGTTTATATTTCCTAGTAAACTTAGTAACATTCACTTAAAAGTAAGGCCAATAAACATATTTTTGAATATTTTAAAGCATCTTTCTCACCAAAATACGCTCTAAAAATATTATTTATGAGCCTCTCTCATAATCTAAAACCTTTTCATTTGAAACACCAAGTTTTTTTTCTTTATACAAAATTCCATATTAAAGGTAGTAGTCTAACTTTGATTCAAAATGAGATAGCTTACCTCTTTTTTTTACTATTATACCTCACTATAATTGACATCTTAAGCACAATCCTCAACATAATATGCATATTTAAAAATGGCTCCAATAAAGAATTTGTGCTTATTGATAAAAGAAGAGGTGGTCTAGAGAGCATATACACTACTTCATTTGTTACAACACACTTGTAATTGATGAAAAGAAAATTATTTTGAAAATATATCCATTTAAAGTGATGCGATTTCTGCAATTTTATGCTTATAAATATTGTGAAGGTTGGTGGTTTGTGTATAGAGATACTTATCATATGTACTATATTTTAGTACAAACCCTTTAAAACACTTTGAGTGATAAAAACATATTATTAGCTCCTTGAAAAATATCTCTCCCATAGCATTGTCAGTTGCATTAGTCTTAACCTCCAATGGCTTTTTTAGATTGGGAAGTGCTAAAGCTAATGCATTATTGATTTTATGCTTTTGGTCATGAAAATAACATTGTTTTCTTATTACCCTATTGAAATATTTTCTTACCATCCATAATAGCATACAATGGAGTTGTAACATATGAAAAATGTCTCTTACACTTTTGGAGGTATTAGGATGCTTCAATGATGCTCCTAGCTTTAGACATACATCTAAGCTTTGGTCAATTCATTATACCTCTATTTTGGATGGACCAATTCTTACATCTCCATTTATGACAACACACCTAAGGTACACAAGAGAAGTATTTGTAAACTTACCCTTCTTTTCATTTGATAACAATGTATTCTCTCTCAAAATTTTGAACATCCTTAGTAGATGGAAAACATGTTGTTTATAAGTTTTATTACATACACCAAAATATCACTGAAATAAAAATTAAAGCATGTACCAATAAGAGGATTTAATACCTCATTTATTATATGAATCAAAGCGATTAGATTGTAATGTTGCAGTAATACAACACACCTAAGCCTACATTAAAATATCAACAATCACATTATTTTTAGTCTTCTCAAATTTTCCAAGGTTCTTTTATCTAGGGTAGGAAGTGTTTTTTTGGCTATAAGATTTATTCTTTGTTGCAAAATTTTCTTTGTCTAATTTTAATAATCTAATTTATCTACCCTTATCCTAGTTTAATCTTGATAGTCAAAATAAAATTCTATTCAATTTAATAAGTTATATTTTTTGGTAGATTTAGATTTTATTTCATATGAGGTGTGATTGGATTGGAGGACATCTTGGTTGTAGTGACCCTTTTGTCGTCATGTTTATTTTAGCTATGTTGTTACTCCGTAGCTGACTGGACTAGGATTTTATGTTGTGCGATGTTTATGTCATGACTTATATGACTGCTGGTGAAACTCTTATGATGATACACTATATTATTTGATGTGATGATTAATTTTTTTTTATGATGTTATAATGTTTATGTATGATGCTTTTTTTTGCGCATTATCGTGATATGATTAGTTAGATGATATGTGAGTCGATGAAGAAGATGACTTAGTAGTACTTCACAATGAGTGCCTTGCTACGTCATGATTCTTCTTCATGGTGTGCTTTCATATATATATACATGTTGGACTAATCTTGTAGTGTATGCAGCTTGCAGGTATAGGCATCGACTCCACCTACTTGTCAGGTCTGAGCGTGCCATGACCCAATGGAAATAGATGGGAGATAGAATTGTCCTTTGTCCTTAGTCTTTGTTCTAAAAGGAACGAGTGTCCAGTGTCACTTGGTCGTCTTTTCATATGTTCGTCATATGTTGTTTGTCATTCATCCTTAATTGATTTGTAATGTTATGTCATGTTAATTTGATTTATTATAATGTTTTTGCTAGCATTGCTTAAATAGATTAAATGATTTAATTAAATTATATAAGTTATTTTTAAATGTTTAAATTAAAATAATAGATTATCTTGTTTTCAAAATGCAATGAGATGAAGACTGAGTTAATTATTCAAAGTTAGGTTTCGAAAAATCAACTTGAGTTCTGATCTAAAGTTGAATGTTGTATTTAACTGATGTATTTTTGAGTAATGCATGTGTTGCATGTGGTAACCAAATATTGAAGTTAGAAATTATGGTTTTCTTTAAAAGGTTTTTAGATGGTTAGAAAACATAGGAAGTTTTGTATATAGATAGATTTTGGTTTTCGGAGAAGCGGGAAAAAGATTTTTAAAAAAATTGTCTTCAAAGCTTTTGTTTTGGAAATTGTGGGATTGGTGGAATAGAAGTACGAAGCTACAAATTTAGTTTCAGATTGTACTCTATGTTGGAAAAAAGAAAGGTTTGATTCTTCGGTGTATAGCTGAGCTCATTCTTCGTGTCGAGGAAATGCTACCAGGTTCTATTCCTGTATGAATCTCTAAAGTTTGTTGTTTTAAACAAAATCTTATTTAAAAAAAAATTCACCATTAGAATACCTGTTTTCACCATAGAAAACGAAACAAATTAGTTTCTGAATAGTAGTAATCATTATGTTTGATTAATAAACGAAAATAGTAATATCAAATTAATTTAGGTTTCTTAAATGTTGTATTCTCATATTGATACTTTGTATATTCGTTTTGGACATGCAAGTATCCTTAAGATTGGATGTGTTTCCTTCGTGATTTTGTCCTGTTCTCTCTAATCTTATTCTGCCACCATTGATTGGATCCGGTGTGATGATAACTTGTAACCGCACCTGTAGGTTTCTTTGTTTTTCTTAAACTATTTTCTTTTACCCACTACTGGATCGGGTGCCTGCTCGAATCCTTGATATTGTTCAAACAAGCCAACAATAGACGTGGTAAACTTATTGTGTTTTGAGTCTCTAAATTGAGTCAATGTTTGTTTATTCCCCTTGATGTATTGTTGCATTTGGTTCCTTACCTCTTTTAGAGTGGGTGTATGGTTATCCAAGCTACACCGTTCCTGTTCATCGTGCATGCACCTGGTTTTTCTATGCCATGACCTTATATCTTTATTTTATAGACTAGTTGTTAACAAATTTACTCATTGCAACCGGTGGTACCTGTTTTGGTGTTTTCGCTTCCTTTGACAAAGCAATCTTAACATATGGCATGGCGCGGATCTTTCCCTCTACTTCACCTATATGTGTTTTTGTTCTGTAGTAATGGAATCAGGCTTATATTGAGTCCATTGTTGTTAATTGTTTATTCTTGAGACTGTTCTCTAGTTGAAGCCACATGATCTCCTTGTCAGTTACCTTGAGCTTCTTTGTGGTAGCATGCATCGACAGTTTTCCTTGTGTTCTTACGCTGAGTTATCTTGGTCTATTCGTCCTTCCTAACAGTATTGCATGGAGGTTGCTACCCTGTTATTTAATCAAGTCTTTGATAGGTCAGTTCTCTCTTCCAGTTGGGTTTTTTTTTTTCTCTCTTGTCTAATCTCATGTTGCTATGTGGATTGACGGGTGACAGTGTTGTTTTATATGCTCTTTTATTTCGGTTGAAAAATGTGCCTTGCTGTCAATCCGTGATTCCATGTCGAGTTTCTTTATATCCTTAGAAGTACTAACCGAGTGATATGTGGTTCTTTTAAATATATTTTATTAATGTTGTCTTATCTAAGATATTTAAGTGGATAAAAATTCATTTACTATCTTCTGGTTTATTATAAAAGTAGGAAAATAGATTAAATTATGATTAAACTGAAATAGGAATTAAGGGGAGCAATTGGTTGTTTTATTTATTCTTATATTAGTGTTATATTTTGAAATTTAGGTTAAATAGATTCAATGAATGGGACAAGAAATTGATTTGATAATATAGATTTGTTTTAAATATAATGTAATTCTTAGATACAACCTTGGGTTTTGAAGTATGAAGTATTGGGTAATGTTAATTTCATTTGATTAATTGGATCTTATAGTTATGCTAATGAACACGAGAATGATAATACTAAGTTATTGTTTAGGCTATTATGATTTATCATAATGTATTATTAGTATTTGTTTAGTATGAGGGTCTGCTAGTTTATGTGGAAAATTGATGATTGAGTTATGTTTTGGTTAAATTTGATTCATTTGTTAACTCCACTGTACTTGGGATTAAGTGTAGGTATTTGTATATAGAAATTTATTTGGGTTTAAGATTATTATGTTTTAAGGCTATGAAATTTTAATACCCTTGTAGTTAGGGAGAAATTAGGATTATTTCCACATTTTAATTACTATATTATAAGAGTATGTTATTGGTGATTATGTAGAAGTATTGGAAATTTCGTTTCAATGGAGTTCTTAATAGTGATATTATGTTTCGTTGAGGTTTATAATTTTGTTACCCTGAGGTCTCTGAATTCTCGTTTATATGAATGAGATATGTCTTTTATTATTATCTTTAGTGAACTTATTTTGGGTTTTGGAAGTGTCACATGAACCACACACGTTCTATCATTATGGTTACTCAATGGTTCGTTGATTTTTGAGTCTTATGTTTGATATAATTTTTTCGTGTATGAGGTGTCCTTGTTGTTATCCATTTGTGGAGTAGAAAATTAGGAAGAGGGGCTTCCGTTAGGGGCCGGACTTGGAAGAGGTTGCAGGGGTAACCTAACAAAATTTTATTAAAAAGTGATAACTAAAATTTACTGTAGCGGTTTGGGTAGTGTAATAATCCTTGCAAGATAATGTATACCTCAACTTGGCTTATAACACCTACTTAGGTTAAAGAATTTTGAGAAGGTCTAGAATGGAAAATCAAATACTTCATCTTCTTGAGAAGTCTTTCAAGACCACACTGTACATATAAGGGCCAGGAGTTGTTAGAGGTTGTCAGGGTAGCTCGTGTAGAGGGCTAGTAACCTAGGAAGGCTACCCAAGGTAACTTATTCGGTACATGTGATGACACTCTTATCTTAGTGCACCTTGTGAACTCTATGTTGTGAGTCGTTTATGGTGTTATATGTAGTGATTTTTGCATGGAGTTATGTTATGTTGTTTATTGTTCCAATGTTTGTCATTATTATCTGGTTCTTGAGTCATCTTCTGAGTCAACCATGTTACTATGTTTTCATCTTGTGAGTTATGTTTGACATGAGGATTCATTCTATCTCCTAGCATGGGGCTTGGGCTTTCGAGCACCACATGATTGGGAGGAATGTGCCACTACTCCATTGGGTTCCCATCAGGTAGTTTGTTATGACATGTTTCCTTGGTTGGATCCAGATAGTGCATCGGTTATGGAGTTGAGTTCCTTTAGCTAATTCGTGGTGTGGATGTCATTCTTCTCCTCATATCATTCTTCTTTGTATCACACTTATTATGTGCATGGATTGCCTTGTATTATATTGTTTCAATCGGAGATTTGTTATAATCTAGAATGTTGTACATAACTCTTATTAATATATAATTGTGCATGAGTTCCCTTTGGTTCACTTATGGTTATGTTATTGTAATGTATTGATGTTATCCATAGTAGCATTGCCATGGAATCCTGGAATGTTTATGAATGTTGTTGCATATTTTATCGTTTAAAAAAATATTTATTCAATTGTTCGTGGTTGTCATAATGTTTTTCGAGTTCCACGACAAGGCATTACAGCTTGGTATCAGAGCAAAGGTTCTAACACTGGGCGCTCTGGTTCATGCGAGCCCACTAAGTTGTCCTAGGTGTTAGATTCTTGTGTTTGTGTTTATTGGTTTTCTTGTCGTAATCTAAGACTTGATTTTTTCTTGGTGTAGGATCATGCCATTGAGGCGAGGTTGTCTTAGAGACCATGGATGGGGCCGAGGTAGTGGTCGTGGAGCCGATCATCAGAATACCCCTCCGCAGGGTTCACAGGGAAGTGAACATGGTGAGCAGCCTAGCCCTCCAGTTATTGATAGTGTGGTTTGAATCAGCCTGTTGTTGGAGATCTTCTTTGTCCCTTACTTGAGAAGGCTCTTGCACATCTCGGGCCTAGACAAGAAATTGAGCATGAAGTGGAGAGGGAGAGAGATAGGACACTACCCAGGAGGACAATTTTAACTACAAAACATAGAGTATTAGTTGCTGGTCACATGAAGGATTTGTTGAGAGCACGACCCCCTATGTTCCATGGCACTGGCGGAGGTTTGGAGGCGGAAACATGGTTACTGGATATAAGATGGTTTTTTTCCATGCATCCGTATGGCAGCAACACTCAAGCAAGATCCACCATTATGCATATTAGAGGCTTTACCTCTACTTGGTGGCAATTGGAAGAGCAGAAGCTTCATCTGGAGATAGGGTCAGTATCTTGGGAGATTTTTTTGGAGAGATTCAATGTGCCCTTCTTATTGGATCATTGGAGGCAGTGCCGATCAAATGAGTTTCATGACCTACGTCAGATGACTATGACAGTGGAGCAGTTTGATCATAGATTCTATGAACTCAAGTAGTATGTGGGCATTGCAGATGATGAGGTGATGCTGGTTCATAATTTTATCCGAGGCTTAAACGCTCGTATCAGTGGTGGATTTAGAGTCTTCGAGCCGAAGCCAATGGAGGTAGCTATTGAGAAAGCATTTATTGTTGAGGAGAATTTGTCCATGGCATTGGGATGACACACTAGCACTTTGATTGGTAGTGCATCTACTTCTTGATCTGGTCTGTGTGGTGGTCAGGTTCAGATAGGTGGTTCCTCTCAGAGCCAACAAGTTCCCTTTAAGGGTGGACAACAAAAACAACAGGATTGTTCTCAGAAGAATAGAGGATCACAATCTCAGGTTGGAAATGGTTCTCATCTTGGGAGGAACTATAATTGGATGCACAATAAGCATAATCGCTAGGATCAACCTACTCAGAGTGCATAGTCGACAATTAGTAGAGGGCTCTTTCAGCAGTCGAATGCACCTACTAGTGGTTGAGGATGTGGCAGAGGTTTTGCTAGGGGCACTAGGTGCTTTACATGTGGCCAACAGGGCCATATCATGAGGTAGCATCTGAGGGGAGGTACTTCTAGGTTTGGTCAGCAACCCACAGCCTCCAAGCCGACGATTGGTGATGCAAGACGCTCTCACAGAGTCTTTGCTACAATAGATAACTCATTAGGTGGATTATCAAAAAACTATGGTTGAGTCTATAGGTCAATTACATGGTAGTAGAGTTTTTGTTTTGTTTGATTCTGGTGCTTCTGATTCTTTTATATCTCCTTTTGTTGTTGAGCGATGCGGACTATTGGCGGTTAAGCAAGGTGTTAGGTGGCAAGTAGAATTAGCATCTCGGGCTAAGGTAGCAGTTGAATCCCTCGTTCATGACTGTGGACTTAGGATTGGATCATTACTCACCTCAGTTGATCTTCGAGTCACACCTCTCAGATCTTACAACATTGTTCTAGGAATGGATTGGTTGGAGTCTCATCATGCTATGATTGATTTCCAACAAAAGACAGTGAATTGCTTAGATGACTCCGAAAAAGAGAACGAGATAGTTGGTGTGCATAAACCCTTCTCTTTGCAGATTATTTCCACTATGCAATTAAAATGGTGCATGCGTCAGGGATGCCAGTTGTTTACAGCCATGGTTAGTGATTTGGAGGTAGGTGATAGTTGAGAGATATCTTTTGACGATCACCCTATTCTTAGAGAATTTGTGGATGTCTTCCCCAACGACATTCTGGGCATGCCGCCAAAATGGGATATTGACTTCCGTATTGACCTTATACTTGGGGCTGAGCCTATATCTCGAGCTCCGTATAGAATGACTACCCAGGAGTTGGAAGAATTTCGTTTGCAGTTAGAGGAGATTTTGGTGAAAGGTTTCATTCAACCGAGTGTATCACCTTGGGGAGCACTGGTCATCTTCGTGAAGAAGAAGGATGGATCATTGAGATTATGCATTGATTATCGACAATTAAATAAGGTGACGATCAAGAACCGATATCCTTTGCCTAGAATCGATGACTTATTTGATCAGGTTAAGGGAGCAAAGGTTTTCTCTAAAATTGATTTGAAATCCGGTTACCATCAGTTGCGTATCTCTGAAGTAGATATACATAAGACTGCATTTTGAACTCATTACGGGCACTACGAATTCACTGTGGTGTCATTCAGGTTGACGAATGCACCATTAGTTTTCATGAGTTTGATGAATGGCATCTTCCATACGTATCTGGATCGGTTTGTCTTAGTGTTTCTTAATGATATATTGATCTATTCTAGAAATATGAAGGAGCATAAGGAACATATGAGACAGGTATTATAGTGTTTGAGGGAGAATCAACTATTTCTGAATCTTTCGACGTGCGAATTCTTCTAGACTGAGGTGAAATACCTTGGTCATGTTATCTCTAGAGAGGGTATTGTGGTGGATCCCTCAAAGATTCAAGCCGTCATGGAGTGGCCCGCGCCCACCAATGTATCTGAGGTCTGTAGTTTTATGGGCTTAGTAGGATATTATAGGTGGTTCACTAAGGGGTTTTCTAGGATTGCTCACCCTATCACTTCTCTTCAGAGGAAAGGAAAGAATTTTATTTGGTCAGAACATTGCCAATTAGCTTTTCAGACACTCAAGGATAAGTTGACGAGTGCATCGATATTAGCCATTCCTGATCCTACCAAGGATTTCCTTGTTTGTGCAGATGCATCCCTGAAAGATCTAGGAGTTGTCCAGATGCAAGAAGGTCGTGTGATAGCTTATGAGTCTCGCAAGCTCAAAGATCATGAACTAAACTATCCCACACATGATTTGGAGTTAGCAGTTGTCGTTCATGCCTTGGTTTGATGGTGACATTTTCTTTTGGGGCATCGTTTAGTGTTACATACCGATCATCATAGTCTACAGTACATATTTACTCAGCCTAATCTGAATGGTAGATAGAGACGGTGGATGGAATTCTTGTGCGAATATGAATTTGAGGTCATGTATATTCAGGGGAAAGAGAATGTGGTCGCGGATGTGCTTAGTCGGCATAGGCACGAGATTTCTGCAGTGACTCTTGCAGTGGACTTAAGGAGTCAAATAGTGGCAACACTTCCTACTGACATATTGTGTCAGGAGGTGAGGGAAAAGTTGGATTCAGGTAGACCTATGGAGGGTAGATTTGCTGGTTATGCATTCGAGACTGATGGTTTGTTGCGGCATATTGGTTGTATTTATGTGCCACTTGCTGATGGACTTCATACCTTGGTTTTGTCTAAGGTACATCGAGCACCGTATTCAGCTCACCCTGGTGTTAAGAAGATGCATGCAGATCTTTGATAGTTGGACTTTTGGTTGGGGATGAAACGAGATATTGCTGACTTTGTTACAAGATGTCTAGAGTGCCAAAGGGTTAAGGCCGAGCATCAACATCCTGCAAGTTTATTGCAGCCTCACCTTGTTCTGGAAAGGAAATGGGACATCATTTTGTTTGATTTCATTGTTGGGTTGCCTATGTCCTACCATCGACACGATGTCATTATGGTAACTGCTGACTGGTTGACTAAGGTAGCTCACTTTTCTCTAGTTCATTCATCCTATAATGCCTCATCCGTGGCAAGGATCTACATGGAAGATATTGTCCATTTGCACGGAATCCCACGTATAATCATTTCTAATAGAGAACCTATTTTTACTTCAGCATTGTGGACTTCACTTCAACATGCCTTAGGTACACAGTTGAACTTTAGTTCAGCTTATCATCCAGAAACTGATGGTCAGACTGAAAGGGTTAATTAGGTGCTTGAGGATATGTTGAGGATGTATGTTATGGATCAGCAATCGTGATGGGAAGAGTATCTCTACTTGGTGGAGTTCGCGTACAATAATGGGTATCATAGCTCCATAGGTATGCCTCCCTTTTAGGCATTGTATGGATGCCCATGCATGACTCCATTGAGTTAGGATAGAATCGAGGATAGGGTACTTCTTGGACCTGACATGTTGCAATATTTGGAGCAGCAGGTAGATCATATCAGAGAGCATCTTGTGGTGGCACAGGATTGATAGAAGAAGTATGCTGATGCTCATCAGGTGGATCACCAGTTCACTGTTGGCGATAGAGTGTTTCTTCATGTGCGACCAAGAAAGAGTCTGATCTGATGTGGAAAAGGCTCTAAGCTCACACCCCATTTTGTTGGGCTATTTGAGATTCTTGAGAGGATCGGTCCTGTAGCTTATCAACTTGCCTTGCCGTCGAGTTTCTCCCGCATCCACGATGTATTTCATGTATCTTTGCTTAGACCTTATCATCTTGATGTTACTCATGTACTTGATTGGAATGCTCTACAGGTCGAGGAGGAGCAACTAGCTTTAGAGCTCGTGGGCGTTCTTCAATGCAGGACTCTCACCCTCAGGGGATGAGATTCATTAGGTGAGGGTTCAATGGGACCCTAGTGACGAGGCTTCAGCTACTTGGGAGGATGCAATGCATTTGAGGGAATTGTATCCCTATCTTTTTGCAGGCTTTCAGGAGTAAGCCTCACCCTAGGGGGGAGGATGTAGTGACCCTTCCGTCATCATGTTTATTTTAGCTATGTTGTTACTCTATAGTTGACTGGACTATGATTTTATGTTGTGTGATGTTTATGTCATGACTTATATGACTATTGGTGAAACTCTTATGATGATACACTATATTATTTGATGTACTTTCTTTTGATGATGTTATGATGTTTATGTATGATGCTTTGTTTTATGCATTATCGTGATATGATTAGTTAGATTATACATGAGTCGGTGAAGAAGACAACTTAGCAGTACTCCACAATGAGTGCCTTGCTATGTTGTGATTCTTCTTCACGGTGTGCTTTCATATATATATACATGTTGGGCTAATCTTGCAATGTATGCAGCTTGCAGGTATAGACATCGACTCCACCTGCTTGTCAGGTTTGAGCGTGCCATGACCCAATGGAAATAGATGGGAGATAGACTTGTCTTATGTCCTTAGCCTTCATTCTGAAAAGAATGAGTGTTCGTCGTCACCTATTCATCTTGTCATTTGCTCGTCATATGTTGGTTGTCGTTCATCCTTAATTGATTTGTAATGTTATGTCATGTTAATTTGATTTATTATAATTTTTTTGCTAGCATTGCTTAAATGGATTAAATGATTTAATTAAATTATATAAGTTATTTTTAAATGTTTAAATTAAAATAATAGATTATCTTGTTTTATAAATACAATGAATTGAAGATCGAGTTAATTATTCAAAGTTAGTTTTCGAAAACTCAACTTGAGTTCTGATCTAAAGTTGAATGTTGTGTTTAACTGATGTATTTTTGAGTAATGCATGCGTTGCATGCGGTAACCAAATGTTGAAGTTAAAAATTATGGTTTTATTTAAAAGGTTTTTAGATGGTTAGAAAACACAGGAGGTTTTTCATATAGATAGATTTTGGTTTTCGAAGAAGGAGGAAAAAGATTAAAGAAAAAATATTGTCTTCAAAGCTTTTGTTTTGGAAATTGTGGGATTGGTGGAATAGAAGTATGAAGCTACAAATTTAGTTTCAAATTGTATTCTGTGTTGGAAAAAAGAAAGGTTTGATTCTTCGGTGTATAACTGAGCTCATTCTTCGTGTCGAGGAAACATTGCCAGGTTCTATTCTTGTATGAATCTCTAAAGTTGTTTTAAACAAAATCTTAATTCAGAGAAATTTCACCATTCGAATACCTGTTTTCGCCATAGAAAATGAAACAAATTAGTTTCTGAATAGTAGTAAATCATTATGTTTGATTAAGAAACGGAAATAGTAATATCAAATTAATTTAGGTTTCTTAAATGTTGTATTCTCATATTGATAATTTGTATATTCATTTTGGACATGCAAGTATCCTTAAGATTGGATGTGTTGCCTTCGTGATTTTGTCCTGTTCTCTCTGATCTTATTCTGCCACCATTGATTGGATCTGGTGTGATGATAACTTGTAACCGCACATGTAGGTTTCTTCGTTTTGCTTAAACTATTTTCTTTTACCCACTGTCGGATAGGGTGCCTGCTCGAATCCTTGATATTGTTCAAACAAGCCAACAATAGACCTGGTAAACTTATTGTGTTTTGAGTCTCTGAATCGAGTCAATGTTTGTTTATTCCCCTTGATGTCTTGCTGCGTTTGGTTCCTTACCTATTGTAGAGAAGGTGTATGGTTAGGCAAGCTACACCATTCTTGTTCATCGTGCATGCACCTGGTTTGTTTATGCCGCGACCTTATGTCTTTATTTTATAGACTAGTTGTTAGCAGATTTACTCCTTGCAACTGGTGGTACCTGTTTCAGTGTTTATGCCTCCTTTGACCAAGCAATCTTTAACATATGGCATGGTGCGGATCTTTCCCTCTGCTTCACCTGTATGTGTTTTTGTTCTGTAGTAATGGAATCAGACTTATATTGAGTCCATCGTTGTTACTTGTTTATTCTTGAGACTGTTCTCTAGTTGAAGCTGCGCGATCTCCCTATTAGTTACCTTGAGCTTCTTTGTGGTAGCATGCATCGATAGTTTTTCTTGTGTTCTTATGCTGAGCTATCTTGGTCTATTTGTCCTTCCTAACAGTATTGCATGGAGATCGCTACCCCGTTATTTAATCAAGTCTTTGATAGGTCGGTTCTCTCTGCTACTTGGCTTTATTTTTTTTTCTCTCTTGTCTAATCTCATGTTGCTATGCAAATTGACGCGTGACAGTGTTGTTTTATATGCTCTTTTATTTCGGTCGAAAACTGTGTCTTGTTGTCAATCCGTGATTGCATGTCGAGTTTCTTTATATCCTTAGAAGTACTAACCGAGTGATATGTGGTTCTTTTAAATATATTTTATTAATTTTGTCTTATCTAAGATATTTAAGTGGATAAAAATTTATTTACTATCTTCTGGTTTACTATAAAAGTAGGAAAATAGATTAAATTATGATTAAATTGAAATAGGAATTAAGGGGAGCAACTGGTTGTTTTATTTATTCTTATATTAGTGTTATATTTTGAAATTTAGATTAAATTGATTTGATAATATAGATTTGTTTTAAATATAATGTAATTCTTAAATACAATCTTGGGTTTTGAAGTATGAAGTATTAGGACATGTTAATTTCATTCAATTAACTGGATCTTATAGTTATGCTAATGAACATGAGAAGGATAATACTAAGTTATAGTTTAGGCTATTATGATTCATCATAATGTATTATTAGTATTTTTTTAGTATGAGGGTCTGCTAGTTTATGTGGAAAATTGATGATTGAGTTATGTATTAGTTAAATTTGATTCATTTGTTAATTTCATTGTACTTGGGATTAAGTGTAGGTATTTGTATATAGAAGTTTATTTGGGTTTAGGGTTATTATATTTTAAGGATATGAAATTTTAATACCCTTGTAGTTAGAGAGAAATTAGGATTATTTCCTCATTTTAATTCTTATAATATAAGAGTGTGTTATTGGTGATTATGTAGAAGTATTGGAAATTTCGTTTCAATGGAGTTCTTAAAAGTGATATTATGTTTTGTTGAGGTTTATAATTTTTTTACCCCGAGCTCTCTGAATTCTCGTTTATATGAATGAGATATGTCTTTTATTATTATCTTTAGTGAACTTATTTTGGGTTTTGGAAGTGTGACGTGAACCACACATGTTCTATCATTATGGTTACTCAATGGTTTTTTTATTTTTGAGTCTTATGTTTGATATACTTGTTTCAGGTATGAGGTGTCCTTGTTGTTATCCATTTGTGGAGTAGAACCTTAGGAAGAGTGGCTTTCGTTAGGGGCCGGACCCGGAAGAGGTTGCAGGGGTAACCTAACGAAATTTTATTAAAAAGTGATAACTAAAATTTATTGTAGGGGTTTGGGTAGTGTAATAATCCTTGCAAGATAATGTATACCTCAACTTGGCTTATAACGCTTACTTAGGTTAAAGAATTTTGAGAAGGCCTGGAATGACAAATCGAATACTTCGTCTTCTTGAGAAGTGTTTCGAGACCACACTATACTTATAAGGGTTGGGAGCTATTAGAGGTTGCCAGGGAAACTCCTATAGAGGGTTGGTAACCTAGGAAGGTTACCCAGGGTAACTTATTCGGTATGTGTGATGACACTCTTATCCTAGTGCACCTTGTGAACTCTATGTTGTGGGTCGTTTATGGTGTTATATGTAGTGATTTTTGCATGGAGCTATGTTATGTAGTTTATTGTTCCAATGTTTGTCATTATTATCTGGTTCTTGAGTCGTCTTGTGAGTCAACCATGTTACTATGTTGTTGTGAGTTCTGTTTGACATGAGGATTCGTTTTATCTCCTAGCACGGGGGTTGGGCTTTCGAGCACCGCACGGTTGGGACGAACGTGCCAGTACTCCATTGGGTCCCCGTCAAGCAGTTTGTTATGATAGGTTTCCTTGGCTGGATCCAGATAGTGCATCAGTTGTGGAGTTGAGTTCCTTTGGCGAATTTGTGGCTTGGACGTTGTTCTTCTCCTCATCTCATTCTTCTTTGTATCGCACTTATTATGTGCATGGATTGTGTTATATTATATTGTTTCAATCGGAGATTTGTTATAATCTTGAATGTTGTACATAACTCTTATTAATATATAATTGTGCATGAGTTCCCTTTGGTTCACTTATGGTTATGTTATTGTAATGTATTGATGTTATCCGTAGTAGCGTTGTCATGGAATCCTGGAACGTTTATGAATGTTGTTGCACATGTTATCTTTTAAAAAATAAAATTATTCAATTGTTCGTGGTTGTCATAACGTTTTCGAGTTCCACGACGGGACATTACATTGGTAGTGATTCTCATTTTGTATTTATTCTACTATCAAAAGAATTTTAAAACTTTTTAAAATAGTATAGATGTCTTAAATACATTTATCTAAAAAATGTTTAAAAATATCAATTATGAATTATTATATTTATTTTAAGAATTATTTTATTTTTCTTAGAGCTATTTAAAAATGTCCACTCTACGAGTTTGGCTTCGTTGGAGAAAATATATCTTTTTAATCTCTGTAAAAATGAAATGGGTGTCGTTGGTGGTCCACAATGCACCACGACAGCTCTGCAATACACAGACAAATTCGACATGATCACTGTTAACCATTCCACATGAACAGATATATCTAAGCATCTCTTACTAGTAGAGACAATACAACGTGACTCAATAAAATATATATCAATGAGGATGACAAAACTCGGCATTCAACAAAATTCATTAATTTTCTTGGTCCAGTTGCATTAAGATAATATTGGTTTTTAATCATCTTTTGTGTTGCAGAGAGAAGTATATATCACCAAGAAACGACACAACTCAAATGGTGGCGTCGTGGATGATTAATTGCTGGCAAAGTCATTTCCCTTGGGAACTAAATCTTCCAGACTGTGTGATTGTATATGTCAGTCTTTTCTCGCATTCACAAGCAGTCTTGTCAGTACTTTGCCTTTGAAATATGGTATTTTCTTTTTCCTCATTGTCTGGTGCAACGGTATTGTAACAATGTCCATATACTTGAATATAGTAGATTCCAATGATCAATTTCACCCTGAATATAGTATGAAGAGCATTAGTACAACACTTGAGATTGTTCGACATCTTCACAATGTGCCCTTATTAGCAAAGTAAAAATTGTTCTATGGTCAAAATAAATCTGGATCATGCTCCATTTGCGAAGGGTTAAAGCTTAAATAGTCTATTATTTGGAAGTAATCTTTAATATAATAAGATAATGTGTTGGTTGTTTATGATGATGTTATATTAACAATAAAAATAGGCTTGATAAAATTTTAAGAAGTTGGTATTGAAGAAGAAATTCATTAAAGCAAAATAAGTAAAAGGAGGTAAAGGAGAAAGCTCATTATTATTGTAAATAGAAGTACTGAAATGAAAAGTAATTTCAAAGTGCTTTATGTTCTATATGGAAATAGATAAATAAAAGGGTGAAAATAAGGTAGTTGTGAAAAGTCAAAGGTGATGAGAAAGGTGGGTTTAATTAGCATGTTAATTGGGTGTTTTGATCACCATGACACTTTTTTTAAATATCACTCTTCAATAAACAAACAATTGATAACAAATTTACACCTCATCTTTATCAAAAAATGAAAAAAAATTATCCTATTTTTTATTAATCAAAATCATCATAATAGCGTCTCCCCACTTTTTTTAACTAAAAACTCTTTCTCATCCATCTCCTCCTCCATGATGTTTGACTACATGGTTTCCTAGGGCTTTTAGGTGTGGCATTGACTCAAATTAAGTGTTGTAACCCAATCTAACATTGAAAAAGAAAGCATGTAGAAAAAAGGAACATAACACCACAAATACTAGTCTCACCATCTAGATACAAACTATACAATCACACATAAAAATCTTTAAATGAGAAGGAAAACAACAAAATACTTTATATCACCTTATAATTAAAAAGAAGTTAAAAAATACATAAATAAATTCCACACTTAAAGTGTCAATCATCATAAGTACAAGAAAAAAATTTAATTTCAAATTCCTACCTTCTCATTGCTACCTTTTAAGCCTCACACACTAATCAAGCAATTGAAGGATTCTTGTATACAAAGATTTGGTGAGTGTGACGAAAATTTATTGACAAAATTGATCCTCTCTATCATGTTGAAACATAACGAAGTTGAGGCACCACAATTTCCATCTCAAGATCAGTAGGTAGTACCCCCCCTCCACTTATGAAAAAACCAAAAGAAGAGCACCCTAAAATTTTAACATGACTTAAAGGAGACTCATCCAACAAGATTCTTTTTGATAAATATCTAGGATCTTTCCCATAACGAGATGGTAAAAACATGTCATAGAGATACAACCCTAATTCTAGTTTGACATAGTCTAATATTTCTACATCATGTTTATTGTCATAGGGAGGTAAGGCCTTCCTCATTTGACTCTATGATTTCCTAAGGACTTTTGTTGTAGTATTAATTTTGATCACAACAAAAGAATTAACTGGCTTATTTTCCCTTGACGTTTACAAAAATTAGTAGTTTTGAATGAGGCAAATATGGTTGTAAAAATTTTAAGAAATTTAAAAACTATGTTTATGTAGAAAACATCGTCAACCAAGAATACTGTTGGGAAAATCGTCAATGAAGAATACTATTGGGAAAAAAGGTGTCTCAACCTTTGATTTTTCCGTAGAATTGATTATTTAAATATTTAATGTTGGTAATTATATCACATTGTCTTGTTAGTTACAACTTGCAATTTCTATTTCTGAGGAGGAGTCAAGTTGGAAAGTTGCATTTACAGGTGGATTTTGCATGCAGTCATTTTCTATTTCTGTGATGAGTTTGCATAGAATTTGAGTTTTTCAAGTGCAATTATTATTTGGCAAGTGTAGGTTTTGCATGTGCAGGTTTGATGACAATTGCCAGTTGCAGTGTTCCATGTGGTGACAATTGGAAACTTATTGTTATGTGTGTGTAGTGGTTTTGGTGCTTTCCATGTTGTATCTTCAACCTTTGGTAGTCGATTTAGAAATGTCTAATTTATGCATTATAAGCTCCTATATATTGATCACTTGCATTTTGGAGTTGTAGTTATTTTATTGAAGTACTATTATGCTTGCAAAATTACTCCAGAATTGAGAAGAAGTGTGAAGACTCTTGCAAGAGCATAGCTTTGCAATTACATTGTAACTTGTTTATTGTTGTAGAATAATATAATCGAGTTGTGTTTTGGAGTGTGGGTTTTTTCTCCCGAAAGGGTTTTCCCCATTTAAAATTTAGTGTTCTGATTTTCATTGTTTATTTGTTTATCATATGAATGTGCATCTAAATCTATAATAGTTAAAGGTGTTTATGAAAATTTTGTATCTCTCTCCTACTTAGATTGGTGTAGGAAGTTGTTGCCATGCACTAAAATTCCTTTTAATTGGTATCAAATCCTAGCCAACTTTGATTTTGTTGTTGGGTTTGAATGGTTTTTTTAGTTGATCTTTGTAAGCTCCTATTTATTGATCACTTGCATTTTGGAGTTGTAGTTGTTTTATTGAAGTACTATTATGCTTGCTAAATTACTCCAGAATTGAGAAGAAGTGTGAAGAATCCTGCAAGAGCATAGCTTTGCAATTACATTGTAACTTGTTTATTGTTGTAGAAAAATATAATCGAGTTGTGTTTTGGAGTGTGGGTTTTTTCTCCCGAAAGGGTTTTCTCCATGTAAAATTATGTGTTCTGATTTTCATTGTTTATTTGTTTATCATATGAATGTGCATCTAAATCTATAATAGTTAAAGGTGTTTATGAAAATTTTGTATCTCTCTCCTACTTAGATTGGTGTAGGAAGTTGTTGCCATGCACTAAAATTCCTTTTAATTGGTATCAAATCCTAGCCAACTTTGATTCTGTTGTTGGGTTTGAATGGTTTTTTGAGTTGATCTTTGTTTAAATGAGAGTTTTACAAAAGAATATTTTGTGACCTTGTTGCAGAAAAAATAGGGAAAGCACATCTAGTCAAATCAAAATGGATAAGTTTAATGGTGGAAACTTCAAGTGTTGGAACTATGGAAAATTTGATCATTTCAAAAGAGAGTGCAAGGAAGAGAAGAAGAAATAAAAAAGAGTTTATCATATTCTGACTTTGATAAATTCTTTCAAGATGTCATAGATGCATTTTTTGTAGCTTTGGCAACACATGCATCAAAAGATATGTGGTTGATAGAATCAGGTGCTTCTTTCCACATAACCTCACATAGACATTGGTTTCAAAGTATGAAGTATATGATGGTCGAAAGGCGTATCTAGGTGATGAATCTCACCTGAAGATTGTTGGTCATGGAAGAGTTAAAATCAGATTCCATGATGGAAGAGTGAAGGGGATTGATGGTGTAGATTGCATATCCTAGATTTCAAGGAATGGAACCTACTTTCTATGAGTAAACTAAATGATTCAAGAGTGAAATTTATTTTCTTGAGTGGGGATTCAAGATGACGAGAGGAGATATGGTGCTAGCTAAGGGTGTTTGGATCGACACCTTGTTCAAGCTGGATGCATGAACTGTTCAGTGCAATAGTTTCTCTAATAGAAAAAAAGAATAAATATCTAGATTCTTCATCCTCACCATCAAATCGAGCAGATAATGTAGCAGCTACATCTGATGGTCATACATTTTGGGTACCTAAGGGTGCTCATTCCTTGGAAATGAAGCTTCCTTGAAAGAAGACAATGCTATGGCATCAACGACTTGGTCACATTGGTGAGAAGGGTCTTAGAGCCCTAAAATATAAGAGCCTTGTTGAAGGTCTTGGCGATTTTAATCTCGAGTTCAACTTTTGTGAACTTTCTGTTGATAGTAAAAAACACCATGTTACTTTTCACTCTAGTTCTCACAAGTCTTCTAGGGTTTCGTAATATGTTCATGCAGATGTGTTTGGTCATGTGAATGTTCCTTCATTGTCAAAATCTATATCTTTTCTTTCTTTCATAGATGATTATAGTAGAAGGACATTCATTTATTTCCTCAAGAGTAAATCTAAAGTCTTTAGTTGGTTTAAGGAGTTTAAAGCCTTGGTATAAAATTAGACTAGTAGAAAGATTAATGTTTAGAGACTAACAAGGGCAGTGAGTTTTGTTTAGCATAATTCAATAATTTTTATAAAGATCATGGGATTGAGAGACATAAGACAACTCCAAACACCCCACAACAATATGTTGTTGTAGAGAGGATGAGCAAGACATTGATGGAGAGGGCTAGGAGTATGCTAAGTGGTGTTGGCATTGAGAATTTTTTTTGGGTTGAAGTCGTAGCCACTATATGTTATTTAATCAACAAATGTCCTACATTAGCTCTTATTTATAAGAAACCCATGGAGGCATGGTCTAGTAAAAATCATTTATTGAGACATCTCAAAGTATTTGGTTGTGAAGCTTACACTCACATGTTTCAATTGAGAAGAGGTCTAAGTTGGAGAACAAGGCAGTTAAATGTATGTTCATTGGATATGGTGTCGATGTGAAGGGGTACAAGCTTTGGAATCTAGTAGCCCAAAAGGTTCTCTATGGAAAAAGTGTGATTCTTTGAGAGATGAAACCTTCCAAAATTGAGTTGTAGCTAGAGAAAGAGGAGAAAAAAAAGGAGGTAGTTCAAATTTCACTTACTCCGATGAAATAAGAACTATGTACTCCCATTGAACTTGATGATTAGGAGATTTTGAGAATATTTGAAAGTTCTAAAAGAGAAGAAGAACCTCATGCTCAATAATTCAAGAGGTCTACTAGAGATAGGCATCAACCCAATAGGTTTGGATATTCATCTAAAAGTTTTGGTTGTTCGTTGTTGGATTCCAGTTGTATATTTTCTTTGATTGCTAACACTGGTGAGCCTAGGACTATTAGAGAGGCTATGGGTATGAGTGATGTAGATTCTTGGATGAAATCAATGGATAAAGAAATGGTTGCATTGAAGAAAAATGATACATAGGATCTAGTACCTTTTCTTGAAGGACATAAAATTATTTCAGTTCTAAAATTTGTTAAAGTATTTTTATATGATAATCAAACTTTCTCTTAAATTCAATATAGATCAAATGCAATAATTACAAAATTTGATATATTAATAAAAAAAATACCAAAAAAAGATATAAATCATATATAATCACTACAATATTAAATTTGATAACTCGAATTTAAATACTTATAATAATATTTCAAAAGATAAATAATAATTTAAAAAAAATTAACTACAATTATAAAAAAACATAAAGGGAAGCCTGCATTTACACCTAAACAAAATTAATATCTTCCATATTACAATTTAAAAATAAACATAAACCAAAAATATGCTGAAACTTTTTTAAAATGAATTTTGTGAGTACCTAAGCAATATCCACTTAAGGTAGCATTGACCAAATCGACACAAAGGTAGCCAAGAGCATTTGAAGAATATGTGAATATAGTGCCAAATAGATTAAACATGAAGGAAAACCAAACAAAATATTCTTAACATTTTTTAATTGGTGGCCAAGGACAGCGCATTAGATTTGAAATTATCATATGCACATGTTTATTACGAATGGGAAGACCTTGACAAACAATGCACTATGAAAAATTTGAGCTAAATCTCCTCTACCATAACTGAGATGGAGAATTCATATTCTACACCTAATTTGATTTTTTATATAAAATTATTTCCTGTTTTATGTTCATGTAAAGAATGTTACTTGCTATCACAAATCTCACTTCTAAAAAAATAAGTAAATAAAAGAAAATTTATAAATATGCTTTTCAAAGCTGTTAATAATAATTAGACAGGTTGTATTTAATTTTTAATTCTAATTAAGATAATGGACAAAATTATTGGTAATTTTTTGTTTTTAAATTATTGAAAAATTCTTAAATTTATATATATATATATTAATAGTAAAGTTGATTAACACATTTCAATCAAAAATATATAATTGTATTATGAAAATAATTAGATTATATAGATAATGATATCTTTTTTCTTTTAAATTAATAGATTATTATATAATTTTAGTAATTGTTCATATAATTAAAAGTTATTATTCAATTTAACTGTCACAAAAAAAATCTAGTCTAACAAGATCATCCAAAGATCAAACCTAACTCAATTATATCTTGAGAAGTTTGAACCTCAATGTAATAAAAGAACATACCAACATCCTCATTAATTATATTAGACTAATATAAAAGAATTATTTAAAATTATGATCATTCAATTTTTGTTTGGTTTCTTGGAAAGTACTTGTCTTATTAAGTTATTACTCCATTGAAGGCCATGGATTCCGTTGAGTCTTACTGATATCTAGAATCATGAAGGCACTACTTTTTCAAGAAATGAAATATAAAAAGTTCGTTGAAGATTTTAGGAAAGTCTTTTGGAGACAAGCCTCCGCTTTTAATTGAAGTACCACAGTTTATATAATGCTTATTTTAAGTTAAATGCTTTTATACCACCGCACATAGCATGACGAGAATAGTAAGTTTATTGGGATTCAGAATTCCAGACGCACACGGATGATTGAACATTCACGCTTCAAGTATAAATCTTCTCTACTTGATGATATTTAAGTATTGTGCATTGGGCATGCATCACTCTTTAATTCCTTCAATGATTTTGAGATGACATATAAATTTAAAAAAAAAACTTCAATAATAACACAATCTGATTGCAGAGAAGCGTGCCTGGGATCGAATCTCTTTTTAGGAAAAACAATTGTGACAATCACACCTCGTTTCGCGCACCAGATCTCATCAATTGGCCAGAAAGATAATTTATCATATATAATAATAAGCAGACAGATCAATTGTTTAGAAGATTGGACTCAGTTAGCGCGACTCTTCTTCTATTGATTTTATCAGAGACGTTGCTTGCGGCACTTTTCAAGAAAAGCATGACCAGGCACACAGATTCCCAAAGATGTGGTCAAACTTTCTATCAAATCCAACATATTGCAGAGAAGAACAACTTTTGCGCATTTAAACACTGCTGATATTCTCAATCATGACGAGGCACGCAGATTCCCTTAGAGGTGGTCAAACTTTCAAAACAATTCAACATATTCCAGGGAAGAAAAAACTTGCCTATTTATACCCTGTTGCTATTCTGAATTAGCAAGCCTCTAAACTAAAGTGCTCTGAATCAGCCGAGGCGGCAAATTCTTCAATTCCAAAAATGTCTGAGGAAGAAATCATTGCTAATGGCTCCGGGCCTTGTATCAATCGTGGAGAAAGAAGGTAATACAAATATCTTTTATCAATTGGAATAAGAGTTGTACCCACACTCGTTTCAGCTTTTGTAGTAGATGCATTTGAGCATGGAAAATGAATTGGCTTAAGCATGGTAATAGTACTGTCCATATAGTACTGTTTATAAGCCTCGTGCATTGGTGATATCTTTTTAGTTGAGAGTCAAAGATTAAGAGGTATTCATCGTCAAAGTTGTATGGGACACCATCCTACTTCATCTCTTTCACACATCTAAATTTTGAACCTTGATGAATGATATAAACTAGACATATATCATGTTTTACAATCAATTTGGAGAACTCTAAACTTTATAAACAGTAATTTTGATAAACCTTAAATATTT
Source organism: Sequoiadendron giganteum (assembly GCA_007115665.2). NCBI lineage: Eukaryota > Viridiplantae > Streptophyta > Pinopsida > Cupressales > Cupressaceae > Sequoiadendron > Sequoiadendron giganteum. The sequence continues at coordinate 233,304,823 of CM021103.1, read as the reverse complement.
ATCTGTTGTGAATATGATTATTATTATTTAATACACATAGATCCATTCAACAATCAATTACTGTAGAGACTCATTATGATATTAAGTTTCCACAATCAATATTGTTAATTAATTGTTGTTTTTAGATTTGATTGTGAGTTTTTTTGCATCAACGTTTTGGATCACATTATGTGATTCATTTTGTCTCCTTTAGCTCTCTTATATCGTGATGATAGATCACCGAATGTGATCGAAAATGTTGATGCAAAAAATTTAAACACAATCAAATCCAGAAATGACAATTAATTACTCATTATGATGTTCAAGATATCAGCTTTAAATGATAAATATAAATTCTATGTATATTATTTTGGTGGTTGATTCACTGTATAATGTTTAGAATTTTATTTAACAGAGATTTTTTGATATTCGTTTCCCTACAGATTGGAGGGAAAGGTAGCGTTAATAACAGGGGCGGTGGGAGGCATAGGAGAAGCCATTGCTCGCCTGTTCGTACTCCACGGAGCCAAACTCATTCTGGCCGACATTTCAGACGAGGGCGGCAGAAAGCTTAGCTCCAGTCTGGGTCCACCTGGCGTGGCCACATACATCCACTGTGACGTCTCGAACGACCAGGACATGCGCGGCGCAGTAGACTTGGCGGTAAGCATGCATGGACATCTGGACATAATGTACAACAACGCAGGAATTATGGACCGATCGTTCGGGAACAAAGCTGCAGAGTACGATATGGAGGAGTTCGACAGGATTATGAGAGTGAATGTAAGAGGGACAATGTTGGGGATAAAACACGCAGCGCGCGTGATGATCCCGCGGAAGAAAGGCTGCATAGTTTGTACAGCGAGCGTAGCGGGGATAACGGGGGCGCTGGCGTCGTATGCATATACGGCCTCCAAGCACGCAGTTTTAGGGCTTGTGAAGAATGCGGCGGGCGAGCTTGGGAAACATGGGATCCGAGTGAACAGTGTTTCTCCCTACGGCGTCGCCACTGCCATGTCGGTTGGAATGATGAAGAGCTTGCAGACTTATCACCACCAAAACGGTGAAAATGTCAATGGAAATGCCAAGACGGTGATGGTCACTGAGGATGATAAGTTAAACATGGAGAACTTCTGTGATAGCATGGCCAATTTGAAAGGGCCGACGCTGAAAGCAGAGGATGTAGCAGAGGCCGGCCTCTATTTGGCCAGCAATGAGGCGAGATATGTAAGTGGGCATAATCTTGTGATCGATGGAGGATTTACAGTGGTCAACCATTCATGGCAGATGTATCGTTGAGTAGCTGCTTTCCAGCCCAAGATTGTTCGTGACTCTGTCAGTTTGCAGTTAAAGTTTTAAAGCATCGTCCAACATGGCTCCATGTAAACAGTAGCTCTGTGGGCTGTGTAAAAATGTATCACTTAGATTTGAATACTTGATCTGTTGTCTTCAGTCAACAAATTTATCGATTCGTTTGTCCATGATTATATAAACATAATTATTCTTTTGTCGATTTTATTTTGAGTGGTCTCGAAATTGATCGAAGATGTTGATTGTTTAAGCTCTTCTTTGAAGATGGCAATTGTCTTGAGCTTTGATATTACAACATATAGACTTTTTACAGTTTGCCTTTCACACCATGATCATATATTCTCCTTTTCGTTTTTTATTCTTGAATAGAATAAGCTTGTCGAATGGGATTCGACCTTGGCACATTTTTGCCAACCACAACAGAACTCACATGAGGTTTCCCTCTCTTCCTCCATGTTTGAAGGATCTTGTCGCCTTTCCCAAGTTTAAACTATCTTGCTCATGCTTTGGAGTTCCTCTTCATATCAAAAGTTAACGGTGAAAAGGGAACTGCTATAACAGTTTTATTTTGAAAAGTCAACTCTCCCAGCAAAAACAAATCTAGCGCACCCGTGCGTTGCTTATTGACCTTTTTATGATTTCTTAGCAACGTTTTTTTTTCTTTATATGGCAATTATCAGGAAATAGCAGTATATCAAAGGAAGAGATTAAATAGTCATGTTTGACTTCAATATATTAGTTTATGTAGGAGTAGCTTTATGGGAGGCAACACATCATGTAATTTTATTAAATTTAGTTTCTACAATCATTCTTTAAGTTTTAAGTGATTCAAAAGTTCAAAGTAAGTTTTGGTCAACTATTAATAAGATAATTATTTATCATATTTAGGTATACAGATGAGGTGTAAAATTGTTATTGACTATTTGAACATTGAATCATTTGATGTTTAAGTAGAGCTGTTTATATGTATTCAACATGCATCAATGAGTAGTTAAAACAAAGTTTCATCGTAATGATGATTCAAGTGTTAATTCTTTTAGAAATTACTAGAGTAATTTTAGTAATTGTTAGGCTAGCTTTGAGGTGTTTACTCTTTCAGAGTTCAAGAAAGTACAAGTGTTATGTGCCTTTGAGTGGTAATTCCCTAGAACTCTTGCTTTATTTTCAAGGCATTCATGTCTTATGAGTTTGAGAAAGGGCGTGTGTTATATACCTAATCCTATAACTATTGGGCTAGCTCTAGAACACTCTTGCTTACTAAATTTGAGAAAGTGCAAGTGTTACATGCTCTCAAAACAAGATCCTTTTAGGAACCCATACACTACCTTAAAAAATTTCATTCATTAATAGTTTGAGAAAGTACACATGTTGCATCCCAAAGGATTAAGATGTAAGAGTGAAATAATTATTTTAGCTCCAAGGTGTTCATCCCTTAATAATTTTTTTTAAATGCACATATTGTTTGTTTATTAATCAAGATCCTATAGGAATCCCTAGTAAATTTAGTACATCCATGCATTAAATAGTTAGAAAAGGATGTGCAATATGCCCAAGGACCAAATTCCCCTCAAGAACCACTACTCTAAGTTCAAAGAATTCATACCTTGAGAGTTCAAAAAAGCAAGTGTTGCATTACACTAAATTAAAATTCTTGGAGAAACATTGGGCTACCTCCAAGATGCTCATACCTTATAAACTCAAGAAAGTGTATTATTGCATGTCTCCAAATAAATAAAAAATTAACAAGATGCATGTGTTGGGTACCCAAAAATTAAAAAAATGTGATTCCAGTGGCTATTGGAACATTGTATTCCTATAGCTTTTCACATGTAATGGCCCTACATATAGTTGTGTTGAACAAAATAGACCCAACCCACTTTGCATAGCTCTCTAATGGAACTTTTCACTCTTTATTGGATTTTGGATACTATCTTTTCACTCTCATGGCTACTCTTTTGAAGAAAACTCTTTGAAGCAACAATACAATCACTTAACATTGAAAGCAAAAAGAATTATTCACTACACTATATCTCTTCACTTTTGACAACACTTTTGAAGCAACAAATCACTATTGAGGGTTATTTGAAGCTTCAAGGTGATTTTATTCTCGATTATAATCTATCTTGTCTTTTCATATTAGCACTTGAATGTATTGAGTATTAATATCTTGTTAGAATGTCAATATCTCTATCAGAACAAATTCCATTGCACATTTCATATCTTTTTCAAATTATATATCAAAATTTAGGCTATTGTGGAGGTACAAATACCAAGATCAAGGTTTGAATAAGGAAAGCTCCTAAATAGTCATATTTTGTTCTATGTGTGTGCAAGTTTCATATTAAAAAGAAAAAGAAAAAATATGGTTCTATCTTTCAAAAAAAATATTTTTATTTAATTATATTTAAATAGATTAATTATGCTATCATTTTCAATAGTTTAGTGTTTCTCGTTCCTTTTAAATTTGGGATTTCTATTGTTGTGTATGTAGGAGTTTATTCCATGCAATTTGTGCTTCTAGTGACTTCTCTATACTAGACAATAATTCATCTTAAGGATGTCTATGCTAGGCATTGGTGTCTAAGGTCAAGACTCTCTATATGTTAGAGAATCATCATCAAAACTAGCACTTTTTATTTGTATTGAAATTTTATTATAATAATTTTAGTACAAAATTTTATTTTCACCAGTTTGTAATATTCTTTTCTTTAGCCTTGTATTAGATTAGTCGATATTCTACTTTCTATTTCTAGATGTCGTTACTTAGAAGTGCACCTTTGCTAAGTTGCAAAACTCAACCTACTAGTAAAACATGGGAACTTTCCTAGGTTGTGGGTCACCTATAGTGGAAAAGAGCCTCTAGAGAGGGTTAGTTCACCTTGGTTTTATCACCTAAACTAGATTACTTTCTATTGATGTTGGGAAAAGAGTGAGGGAGAAAAAACATAAATTCAGCTTAGAATGACTAGGAAGGTGACGCACCAAAGTGAAATGACTTATGTTTAATGTTATTTGACAACAATCTTCAATTAAACTTTGATTTTATTGGAAAGATCTTGATTTTATACCCTATGTTGAGTTTTTTGCAAGGAGGTCACCTATAACTCACTGTTTAGAAGGAAAAATTTCAAGTTTTCAAAATTTAAACAACTATGTACATGCTTTGCATAGCTCGCAATTTGCATGGAGGTATAATTTTCTACCAATGGTTGTTTGAAAGACACATATTTTGAGGGTTTATTGATTGAAAAAATATATATATATGCATCATTTGCTCATATACACCATTGAACAACATATAAAGAAGGAAAAAATTGATAATTTCATTGAATAAAGGAGTTTCTTACACCAAAAATGGGTATGAAACTATAACTTGTTGCTTGAAATATGTTGTACAAAATATATTTTCTTAGTACTATGAGAAAATAAGAGTTACAATGCAATGTGTTAGGTCTTAGAAAAGAAAGTTCTAAACCTTAAGAGGATGTCAGGCTCTTTGGGAACGTTTTTGGCTAACAAACAACGCAAAGTTCTAAACCTTAAGTAGAGTTGTTTATATGTATTCAACATTCATCAATGAGTAGTTAAGACAAAGTTTCATCTTAATGATGATTCAAGTGCTAATTCTTTTAGAAATTACTAGAGTAATTTTAGTAATTGTTAGGCTAGCTTCGAGGTGTTTACTCTTTCGGAGTTCAAGAAAGTACATGTGTTATGTGCCTTTGAGGGGTAATTCCCTAGAACTCTTGCTTTATTTTCAAGGCATTCATGTCTTATGTTTGAGAAAGGGCGTGTGTTATATACCTAATCCTATAACTATTGGGCTAGCTCTAGAACACTCTTGCCTACTAAATTTGAGAAAGTGCAAGTGTTACATGCTCTCAAAAAAAGATCCTTTTAGGAACCCATAAACTACCTTAAAAAAAATCATTCATTAATAGTTTGAGAAAGTTCACATGTTGCATCCCAAAGGATTAAGATGTAAGAGTGAAATAATTATTTTAGCTCCAAGGTGTTCATCCCTCAATACATTTTTTAAAATGCACATATTGTTTGTTTATTAATCAAGATCCTATAGGAATCCCTAGTAAATTTAGTACATCCATGCATTAAATAGTTAGAAAAAGATGTGTAATATGCCAAAGGATCAAATTCCCCTCGAGAACCACTACTCTAAGTTCAAAGAATTCATACCTCGAGAGTTCAAAAAAGTACGTGTTGCATTTCACTAAATTAAAATTCTTGGAGACACATTGGGCTACCTCCAAGATGTTCATACCTTATAAACTCAAGAAAGTGTATTATTGCATGTCTCCAAATAAATAAAATATTAACAAGATGCATGTGTTGGGTACCCAAAAATTAAAAAAATGTGATTCCAGTGGCTATTGGAACATTGTATTCCTATAGCTTTTCGCATGTAATGGCCCTACATATAGTTGTGTTGAACAAAATAGACCCAACCCACTTTGCGTAGCTCTCTAATGGAAATTTTCACTCTTTATTGGATTTTGGATACTATCTTTTCATTCTCATGGCTACTCTTTTGAAGAAAACTCTTTGAAGCAACAATACAATCACTTAACATTGAAAGCAAAAAAGAATTATTCACTACACTATATCTCTTCACTTTTGACAACACTTTTGAAGCAACAAATCACTATTGAGGGTTATTTGAAGCTTCAAGGTGATTTTATTCTCGATTATAATCTATCTTGTCTTTTCATATTAGCACTTGAATTTATTGAGTATTAATATCTTGTTAGAATGTCAATATCTCTATCAGAACAAATTCCATTGCACATTTCATATCTTTTTCAAATTATATATCAAAATTTAGGCTATTGTGGAGGTACAAATACCAAGATCAAGGTTTGAATAAGGAAAGCTCCTAAATAGTCATATTTTGTTCTATGTGTGTGCAAGTTTCATATTAAAAAGAAAAAGAAAAAATATGGTTCTATCTTTAAAAAAAAATAAAATTATTTAATTATATTAAATAGATTAATTATGCTATCATTTTCAATAGTTTAGTGTTTCTCGTTCCTTTTAAATTTGGGATTTCTATTGTTGTGTATGTAGGAGTTTATTCCATGCAATTTGTGCTTCAAGACTCTCTATATGTTAGAGAATCATCATCAAAACTAGCACTTTTTATTGGTCTTGAAATTTTATTTTCACCAATTTGTAATATTCTTTTCTTTAGCCTTGTATTAGATTAGTTGATATTCTAATTTCTATTTCTAGATGTCGTTACTTAGAAGTGCACCTTTGCTAAGTTGCAAAACTTAGCCTACTAGTAAAACGTGGGAACTTTCCTAGGTTGTGGGTCACCTATAGTGGAAAAGACCTCTAGAGAGGGTTAGTTCACCTTGGTTTTATCACCTAAACTAGATTACTTGCTATTGATGTTGGGAAAAGAGTGAGGGAGAAAAAACATAAAATCAGCTTAGAATGACTAGGAAGGTGACACACCAAAGTAAAATGACTTATGTTTAATGTTATTTGACACACAATCTTCAATTAAACTTTGATTGTATTGCACAACTCTTGATTTTATACCCTATGCTAAGTGTTTTGCAAGGTTGTCACCTATAACTCACTGTTTAGAAGGAAAAATTCAAGTTTTCAAAATTTAAACAACTATGTACATGTTTTGCATAGCTCGCAATTTGCATGGAGGTATAATTTTCTATCTATGGTTGTTTGAAAGACACATATTTTGAGGTTTTATTGATTGAAACAAAAAATATATATGCATCATTTTCTCATATACACCATTGAACAACATATAAAGAAGGAAAAAATTGATAATTTCATTGAATAAAGGAGTTTCTTACATCAAAAATGGGTATGAAACTATAACTTGTTGCTTGAAATATGTTGTACAAAATATATTTTCTTAGAACTATGAGAAAATAAGAGTTACAATGCAATGTGTTAGGTCTTAGAAAAGAAAGTTCTAAACCTTAAGAGGATGTCATGCTCTTTGGGAAATTTTTTGGCTAACAAACAATGCTAAATAATATGGTTAAGACCCCCCTACACTTTAGGCTTTGCAAGACCTAAGCGGGTGTACCCAAATGACGAGCAGATTTAAAGTTATGTGTATGATCTCTAATTTGGGAAATCTATTCACAATGGCATATGGAAGTGAAATAGATGCAAAGCTAACAACTAATCCTACTATAAATGCTTTGAGAGTTGAATGTAAGAATAAGTTTTATATAACTTGTATTGTTTGAAGTGAATATGACTAGTGCCTAATCCTATTGGGTAAATAGAGTCGAGAGGTGGATAATGTGTGGGTCATTTTCCTAGCTTAACTCTAACAGTTGGGCACTTTAGATATTTATAGCTTATATTTAAACATGCAGGTTTGTAAGTTATTTGGACTCTTCTTATTGATCCTAGTGATATCTTATTAAACTTATTAACCCTTATTCTCATATTTGATTAATAACCATGAAAGAATAAATCAAGAACACATAAAAAAAACACATAACACCAAGATTTTTGCGTGGAAACCCTGTTAGGGGAAAAACCATTGTGGAGGTTAATCCACAAGTTTATACTCTGTTAGAAGTATAAGAAAAATAAATCAAGAATTTTTTTGCATTCAGGCACACTACCTAGAGCTTACTACTCAAATACAAATGAAGACTCACTATCTTACAGAAACATTCAAATTAAATCCATCTAAAGAATTTGAACTAAGAAAGTAGCATTTGTCAATGCCTGATTACAATTTCGGTTAAGCACATGAACACTTCTTCACTCTCCTTCACACTTCTTCACACTCTCCTCTACCTTCGAATGATATAAAATTTATTCACACATAACAATCACACACTTTGCATCACACATGTCTCAAATGAGATAAAAAATCCCATATATATATCTATAACAAGTAATTACATCGCTTCATGTCCGCTTCAACAAAATAATAAGATGAATACAAACTATCGGCTCATAAAAATAAATATTCTTAATGAAAATAAACCAAAGTCAGCCACAACATTCTTGAACAAAAAAGACCTTCAATCATTATTCCTCGAAGATCGACAATCTACTTCAATCACCCTGTCGACCATGCACATGAAAAACATGAACACGCAAGAGAAAATATTCAATCGCGAGCACTAAAATTACTGTGAATGTTTAACATGGATATAGCATGATCTAGAAACATCAATAAGCACCATAGGATCATATTGGTATGTGTAGTCCATCATCATGGAAAAAATAGGCCCTTAAGTGGCAATGAAAATTCAAAAAAATTGAAGTTAGGCAACTTGACGTAAAATTTTGAATAGGTTATTTATATTATTTAAAAAATATGTAAGAATATAATCTATGGAAAATTGAATTTAGTTTCTAAACTACTAGGTTTTATTAAAAAAAAAAAAATCTATTTGGTGAAAAATTGAAATTTCAATGCAATAGTACTTAAATTTCAGGGAAAAAATAAAAAGTAGGTGTTTGTCTGACCACCCTAACCATAATAAAATGATAATATTTTTTATAATATTTTAGATATAAGTAGAGGAATCATGTACGAATGTGATGCATATATTTTTGTAATTTTTTTCCATGTAAATAATTAATTATGATTTTTTTATTACAACTTTTAAAAAATATAAAAATTTGTATGTCTAACCACCTTAACTTGGTCAAAAATTCATGATTGTTTTTTATTTTTTTAAATCCAATAGTATACGAATCATAGAATGTGATGCATGTTTTGGATTCAAAAAATGTGATCTTGTTTGAAAGCTATAGATGTTTTTCAATCAGCCTAACAATCAAGACTTTAGTCGTAATTCTAATAGATAATGAATAATAATAATTTATTAGATTCAAAGTAAAGTATAATTTATATTGGTGGAAAGCTAAGAAGCTCCTTTACAAACCCTTTTTGTTTCATCAATTTTGGGTATAAAAAAGTCATCAGCCACATGAGCGAAGTCTGGAAAAGCAAGGTAAGTTGTTAAACATGTTTTTTGTGTTGACTTCTTAAGATTGGCAGGTCTGAACAAAATTCCAAAGCAAGCCCGAGGCTAATCCCTAGGCATTAAATTTTGTTTCAGATATCCGATATGTTTTCGATATGAGTTTAAAAAATGTTATACAATCTATAATATATGATTTAAAAAATACAATAAAGTTTATAATTTAATATATAATATAATATATAGTTTATAATGTAATATATAATATAGAATTTATGATAATCTCTTACCGAATTATGTATTTAATATATAATATATTATATTATTATGTATAATATTTAAATATTATTTAAATATTTTAGTTGATGTATAAATATTTAAATATATATATTACTAATATATAAAATATTTAAATATTATTTGTTTCCCTCTCTCTCTCCATCTCTCTCTCTCCCAAGTCTCTCACTCAATCACTCCTATCTCTCTCCCCTCTACCCTCTTTCTCTCTCCCACTCCCTGCCTTTCTTTCATTGACTCCCTTTATCTCTCTCCCCTTAACCCTAAACCCTTAACCCTTAACCCTTAACCCTTAAACCCTCTACCTTCTACTCTCTCTCAATTCTCTCTCCCCTAACCCCCTCTCCCTCTCTTCGGTCTCTATCTCTCTTGCTCACTCCCTCTATATCTTTCCCTCTACCATAAACCCTAAACCCTTAACCCTTAAACCCTCTACCCTCTACTCTCTCTCTCTCTCTCTCTCTCTCTCAAGTCTCTCCCTCCTACCCCCTCTCCCTCTCTCAGGTCTCTCTCTCGCTCACTCACTCCCTTTATATATCTCCCTCTACCCTTAACCTTTAAACCATGTACCCTTTATCTCTATCTCTCTCTCTCTATTCTATCCCTCGTACCCCCTCTCCCTCTCTCAAGTCTCTCTCTCTCACTCACTCCATCTATCTTGCTCCCCTATACCCTTAACCCTTAAACCCTTATAACCCTCTACCCTAAACCTTTAACCCTTAAACCTTAACCCTTAAACCCTCTACCCTCTACCATTAACCCTCCCTTCCTTATCTCTCTCCCACTCCCTGTCTCCCTCTCTTTCACTGACTTCCTCTATCTCTCAAGTCTCTCTATCTCTCTCACTCACACCCTCTATCTCTCTCCCCTCTACCCTAAACCCTAAACCCTTAACCCTCTACCCTCTACTCTCTCTCTCTCTCAAGTCTCTCCCTCATACCCCCTCTCCCTCTCTCAAGTCTCTCTCACTCACTCACTCACTCACTCTCTCACTCCATCTATCTATCTTCCCTATACCCTTAACCCTTATAACCCTCTACCCTAAACCCTTAAACCCTCTACCCTCTACCATTAACCAAACCTTCCTTATCTTCATCCCTCTCTTTCATTGAATCCCTCTATCTCTCTCACCTCTACCCTTAAACCCTCTACCCTCTACCCTCTACTCTCTCTCTCTCAAGTCTCTCCCTCCTACTCCATCCCCCTCTCTTAGGTCTCTATTTGTCCCCTCTACCCTTAACTCTTAGAACCTAAACCCTAAACCCTTAAACCCTCTACCCTTAACCCTCTACCCTCTCTCTCTCTCTCCCTCTACCCTTAACCCTAAACCCTAAACCCTTAAACCCTCTACCCTCTACTCTATCTCTCTCTCAAGTCTCTCCCTTGTACCCCCTCTCTCTCTCTCCCAGATCTCTCTCTCACTCATTCACTCCATCTATCTATCTCCCCTATACCCTTAACCCTAAACCCTTAACCCTTAAACCCTAAACCCTTATAACCCTCTACCCTAAACCCTAAACCCTAAAACCTTAACCCTTAACCCTTAAAACCTCTACCCTCTACCCTCTACCCTCTACCCTCTACCCTCTACCCTAAACCCTTAAACTCTCTACCCTTAATCATCTACCCTCTCTCTCTCTCTCTCTCCCTCTGCAGTTAACCCTTAAACCCTAAACCCTTATAACCATCTACCCTAAACCCTAAACCCTAAAACCTTAACCCTTAACCCTAAACCCTTAACCCTTAAACCCTCTACCCTCTACCCTAAACCTTTAAACCCTAAACCCTTAAACCCTAAACCCTTAAACCCTCTACCCTTAACCCTCTACCCTCTCTTTCTCTCTCTCCCTCTACCCTTAACCCTAAACCCTAAATTCTAAACCCTTAAACCCTCTACCATCTACTCTCTTCCTCTCTCTCAAGCCTCTCCCTGCGTACTCCTTCTCCCTCTCCCTCTCTCTAGGTCTCTCTCTCTCACTCCACTCTGCTCCATCTATCTCTCTCTCACATGCACCCTAGAGCCACTAGAGCCCTTAACCTTAAACTCCTAAACCCTTATAACCCTCTACAGCAAACCATATACCCTTAACCCATGGCCATAACCCTTAACCCTAAACCCTTAACAATTAAACCCTCTACCCTCTACCATTAACCCTTAGGTCTATGTGTGCACAAATCGGATATCCAATTTGTAGCACTAAAATCCTACCATTACAAAAAAAATTATAATGTTTTTCAAATCCGATATCATATTTTATTAGATATCAGATTTGTGGGCCATAGAAAAACCCCATGTGGGTCGTTTTGTGCATTCCAACGAACCCTACATTCTATTTGCAGGTGAAAAATGTGTGGTTTTAGATAGGAAGAGAGAAAGATAAACTTTTTGGAGCATCTTCTACTCAAATTTGTCATAAGCAATGAGTTTTTAGCATCTTTTATGAGGTATAATGGGGAGAAGCAATCGTTGGAAGAAAAAACGTAAGAGAAAACTTACAAAAGAAAAAATTGAAGCATATAGAAAAAGAGATGGAGAAGGTCATAGAAAGAGAAGACAAGGTATGTTAAATATTGGTGAACTTGAGCCTTATGGTCTTTCAAGTGAAGAGGAAATTGAATATGTTCAAGGTGAAAATGTTGAACATGATATTGAAATTGGGAATGAAAATGTTCAAATTGATATTGAAAATGTTCAAGGTGAAAATGTTGGAATTGAAGATGTTGAACATGATATTCAAATTAAGGATAGAAAATTTTCAAGGTGAAAGTTACAGATTGAAAGGAATGTTAGACATGATGTTAAGAGGTGGGGTGGGGGAGTGTTAGGTGATATTTAAAATGTTCAAGGAATTAAAATGTTTGGATTGAGATGTTGAACTATGTGTGTGAGACCAAAGTGTAAAAGTTATGTTTCCTGGGATTACATGAGAATGAAGAACCTTGTGTGGAAGAAATACATATTTCAAATTCAAGACCTTCAAGAACCACTAAATGGTTACTTGAAATTGATGAGAACATTATAAACAATTTTGAAAGAAAGAGGTCAACATGAACTACTCAATTGTGGGCTACAAGACTTTTCAACCAATATTTTAGCGATAAGACGGTGGTGAGATGCCGATGTTTTTGTGTACAATTGATAAAGGTCACAAAGATGAGACCTTTGCTAGCCAAATTGAAGATTTGTGTGAACAAGGAGATCAAAAAAAATTATATTATTGTCAAAAATACTTTTAATGCTCTCAAGTCTATTGGAAAAAATAACAAGGAAAAAGATAAGAGAGCTGCTCAGAGAGTCATTACCACTACCCTAGTAAGCCATCAATTGAAAAAGGCTTGCTTTATGAGACAAACTTGTATTGATTTTGACTTAAATCATAAAACTTTGGATAGAGCACTTGTAAGAAGAGAAATAATAGATGATCCTCTTCAAAATGATACATGCAAGTGAATTCAATTTTGGCATGATAACTCTAGAGTGTCGATCCAGGTGGATCCTGGAAAACCTAAATATTTCACAATCTCAGAATCTCATGAAACTAGCATCCTCACGCAGAGCTCGCCAACATAGTCCTGACGCAACTTGAACGGGCTCAAAAGGAGTTTGTATGCAAAAGTTATGTGTAGTGAAAGGTCCGGTCAAACAAGCGAATTAGGGAGCCAAGAAAAAGGTAGAAAATTAATCATCTCCAAATTGGTCAAAGTCAATTTCATGACAAAGAGGTCATCACCATGAGTCCAACATCATTTGTTTCGTTGAAAATAGAGTCTGAATGAGCAAGATACAACTAGTAAAAGTTTGGTCAAAATGATGACATGGCATCACCAAAAATTGACACTTGGCGGGACACATGGCATGTGACGTGGCATGAGTAGTGAGTTGGCTTAAATAATAACCATAATTATTAAAAGAAAAAAATGTATGGTTTAAAAATAAAAATAAAGAAAAATAATAAGGAGGATTTAGTGGGATTAGATCCCATAACCAATGCCTTAAAATCCTCTTTCCTTCCCACTCTCAATGGAAAGGAAAATCCCTCCGTATACATAAATCTTTGAATAAGATTTAATTCTCCTAAATATAATTTCAACCTTAACATAATATTTAAAGGGATTTTAAAATAATAACCCTATAAATAAGGGAATGACCCCTCAAAAGTGGAGGAGCCCCAATTAAAAAGGGGATGGGTTATATTCAACCTTTTTAAAAGGAAAATAATATAATAATCCCTATAAATGAGGATTTTAATTTTAGAAGCTTGTTACTTGATAGTTAAGGAGGCTTAAAATAAATTAATGACTTAAGGAGTTTCTAGGCTTCTGAAATTATTTTGTAAAATGGAATTAAAGGACCAATATTAAGGAGATAATTCACAATTTTATTGTAAAGGGGTGGAGTGAGAGTGGGTTGCAAATATTTTTACCTTTTAAAGGAGATATGGTTATATTTGCAAAATAATATGGTTTTAGCCTATATTAGCAAATAAATTTGTATAAAAGGGGGAGAGTTTTGGCTTGAGAATTAAGGAAGTCTACTTGGAGAAATAATTCCTTTGTGAGAGTTGAATTCTTTTTTAGAGGAAGAATTGCAAGGTGTTGTTATACACCAAAATTATAAAAGTGAGAGAGATTGTGAGGAATTTTGTGTAGGTTTTGAAGCTTGAATAAAGTAAGAAGGCATCTTCAGGTGCTTGGCGATATTAATAAAAGTGGTCCAACATTGAGAAGCGAGCCCTAAGACGTAGTCTTGATTGGATGAAATCCATTATCAACTTGTGTTTGATTCTTCTATGTTATGTCTTATTATTCTTCTATCTCCTTTCATACATTCTCTCTAATTTATTTTCAGTATTTTTCAATTTGGCATGTAAGTTCTAATTACAAAATTTTAGTAATTAGTTATTTCTTTTAGCTATGTAAAGGTTTAAGTGAACTTAGTTTGTAATTTCAACAGTTAAGCAACATAATCACACAATTATGTTTGGATCGAGGAAAACTCTAATTAGGATTAATCTGCAAGTTATTTTGTAAACTGATAATTATAGATCAAATTGGTATCACAGCTTCTTGACAAGAAATTGCAAAAGTGAATGTTAACCAGTCTAAAATTGAAACAAGGAGAAGGTGCACTTATAGAGTTCAATCTTAAGATCGACAAACGAAGGCCATCAAAAATGTCAGAAATGGTAACTGAACATGAAGCTCCAGAGCTTGATCCAAAATCTTTTCAACAAGCGTTTCTTGATATGAAGTCAATGGTGGAAGTTATTTTCTAAGAGAGGCAAGAACGGAACAAGAAAAAGGAAGGAAAGGCTAGAAAGAAGGAGGAAGGTGAATCTTCAAAAGATGACAAAGGTAAAGGAGTAGGAGGTGGTAGTGAGCCTCCTGAACCTCCATCCCCATCCTCTTCATCTTCTTCATCCTCTTCTTCTTCTTTGTCTAATCCTTCTAAAAAGAAACAACCTATGAAAAATAATAAACCTTTGTTAACGCTGGATGTTAAATTTGATTTTCCAATCTATAATGGAGAAATAGATACAGAAAAACTTGATGATTGGATAAAACAAATCGAAGTTTATTGTATAGTTCAGAAATTTACTGAGAATTCTCAAAAAATCAAATTAGTTACTCTTCACCTAGGAGGCACATCTTTAATTTGGTGGGAGAGTAGAATATAGGAGGATCTAAGTCATTATGGCAAAATTATTTCTTCTTGGTTTGAGTTTATAGCTGCATTGAAGAAATAGTTCTATCCATTAGGGCATATGAAAAAAGAAATGATGAATTGACAATCATTAAAGCAAGAGAAAGGACAAAGTGTGCAAGAATATGCACAGGAGTTTAGGAAGATGGCTTTAATTTTGGGCATTCCATTATATACACAAGAAACTTTGTTAAAGTACATAAGTGGATTACATGAGAGTTTAAAACATACCACACTTATGTTTAACCTAACTAACATTGATGAAGTTAGTGTGCAAGCTATCCATTTGGAAACAAGCTCAAGGAATAACCATGCCAATCTATTGATGAAATCAAGTAAGCACAATGAAAGAAAGAAAGGGAAAGAGAAATCACAATGAAAAAATACTATAAAGAAAGAGGACGAGAAACCTTATTGCTCACAAAGCAAGAAGAAAGGGCACAAAGAAGCAAGATGTTGGAAACTACATCCTGATTAGAAGCCAAAGTGGTTCAAGGATCGAAAGGGTAAGCAGAAGACTGTAGCTATCATGCAGGATCTTGGATTTGGTTCTAATGATGAAACGAATATCTTAGTTGTGGGTATCAAAGGTAAAATTCCTTTTGTCAGTACTAGTTCCAATGCTTCTTCATCAAAGTGTAATGAAGTACCTGTTGAAAGTAAGAGGAATCAATTGTTTCATATAAGGGCTATTGCAAAACAAAATAAGATTGATACACTCATAGATAGTGGATCACAAGTAAACTTAATCTTTGAACAAGTTGTTAAGCAATTGGGATTGAAAAACACTCCTCATCCTAAACCATATCCATTGGGTTGGGTGCATGATAATGCTCAACTACATGTGTCAAGGCAATGTAAACTCTGATTTCCAATCACATCCAAGTTCATTGATGAGGTAGAGTTAGATGTTATTCTGCTTGAAATTTGTGGGATGGTTCTAGGTAGCCCTTATTTGTATGACAAAAAATCCATTTTCTATAGGGAACATAATAAGTATCATTTGTTTAAGGATGGAATTGAATATACTGTAAAATCTCATCACATGAAGAATGATAGATCTATTGTAAACACATGGCATACATGAATATGATTGTAAATGCAAGCAATACTTTAACCCTCATGTCTGTAACAGCTAGTTATACTAAGCATGAAGATTTGAATCATGATAAGGTGAAACAAAAAATACAATGTGAGGATTAGTTGCAAGCGGAGTCAGGCCTTTAGCTAGAGATGGTAAAAGAGGGTTTGAATGTTTCATTTCCTAATAATGTTCTTGTTAAGGAGATTCAAAATGTTGATACTATTTCCTTCACATTAGTGTATTCAATATTGTTACTTGTTATTCTACTAGGTATTTCTATGTGGATGATGAATGTGATAGTGAATATTGATGAACATGTAGTTGATTGTGACAACAAATCTATCTCATATTTCTTTATGTTTGTGATGGGTCACATGTTCAAAATTTCAGCAGGAAGGACAAATGATACTAGGCAAGTGGGATGACATTTCCCTAGCTCAAATTGTACATAGCATAGACCTTTTGGAGGTCCAAAAGATTTTCAATGGGGAGGAATGATCCAGGTGAATCTTGGAGAACCTAAAAATTTCACAATCTCATAATCTCATGAAACCAACATCATCATGCAGATCTCCTCGACATAGTCCTGACACAACTTGAATGGGCTCAAAAGGAGTCTGTATGCAAAAGTTATGTGCAGTCAAAGGTCCAATCAAACAAGCGAATTAGGAAGCTGGAAAAAAGGTGAAAAATTCATCATCTCCAAACTGGTCAAAGTCAATGACATGACGAAGAGGTCATCGCCACGAGTCCAATGTCATTCGTTTCGTTGAAAATAGAGTCTGAACGAGCAAGATACAACTAGTCAAAGTTTGGTCAAAATGATGACATGGCATCACCAAAACTTGACACTTGGTGGGACACATGGCATGTGGCATGGTAGGAGTAGTGAGTTGGCTTAAATAATAACCATAATTATTAAAAGAAAAAATGTATGGTTTAAAAATTAAAAAAAAAAAAAAATAATAAGGAGGATTTAGTGGGATTAGATCCCATAACCAATGCCTTAAAATCCTCTTTCCTTCCCACTCTTCATGGAAAATAAAAATCCCTTTGTATACATAAATATTTAAATAAGATTTAATTCTCCTAAATATAATTTCAACCTTAACATAATATTTAAAGGGATTTTAAAATAATAACCCTATAAATAAGGGATTGACCCCTCAAAAGTGGAGAAGCCCCAATTAAAAAGGGGATGAGTTATATTAAACCTTTTTAAAAGGAAAATAATATAATAATCCCTATAAATGAGGATTTTAATTTTAGAAGCCCGTTACTTGATAGTTAAGGAGGCTTAAAATAAATTAATGGCTTAAGGGAGTTTTTAGGTTTCCGGAAAATTATTTTTGTAAGCCCAAATTATAAGGGCCAATATTAAGGAGATTATTATGGAGATTTTATTGTAAAGGGGGGGTTTGCAAATATTTTTACTTTTTAAAGGAGAAATGGGTATATTTGCAAAATAATATGGTTTTAGCTCATATTAGCAGATAAATTTGTATAAAAGGGGGAGAGTTTTGGCTTGAGAATTAAGCAAGTCTACTTGGAGAAATAATTCCTTTGTGAGAGTTGAATTCTTTTTGAGAGGAAAAATTGCAAGGTGTTGTGATACACCAAAATTATAAAAGTGAGAGAGATTGTGAGGAATTTTGTGCAGGTTTTGAAGCTTGAATATTGTAAGAAGGCATCTTCAGGTGCTTGGTGATATTAATAAAAGTGGCACAACATTGAGAAGTGGACCCTGAGACATAGTCCTGATTGGATGAAATTCGTTATCAACTTGCATTTGATTCTTCTATCTTCTGTCTTATTATTCTTCTATCTCCTATCGTACATTCTCTCTAATTTCTTTTCAGTATTTTTCAATTTGGCATGTAAGTTCTAATTACAAAATTTTAGAAATTAGTTAATTTCATTGAGGTCTGTAAAGGTTTAATTGAACTTAGTTTGTAATTTCAACGGTTAAGAAACATAATCACACAATTATGTCTAGATCGGGGAAAGCTGTAATTAGGATTACTTTGCAAGTTATTTTGGAAAATGCTAATTATGGATTAGTATCACCCAATGCAAAGGATGTTTTAAAGTTAAGAATTGGCAATCAAGACCATACACCGCATCCTAAAAATTTCTTGGAATCAATCCAAATAATGTTGTTCAAAATATTTATTGAAACACATCAAAATATGGAAATATCACAAAGGACTTTTGAAGGTTTGAAGCCATTTTATTGTGTGCCTCTTAAGATTCATAATACTTGTTGTTGCAAATACCATGTGGAGTTTTCAATGTACCATGAACTATTATGCTATATCCATTCTACTTCAAGCATACTAATGAGATGTTGAAGGAGTGTGGTACAATGTATCTTCTGAAATAATCAAGGGACATGCTAGATCTATTTTTATGTTCTAGAGACAATGGTTTCTTTTTCTATAGAAATGATTGTGTAAATGCGAAGTGCTCACAATGTTGTGATTTTTCAAAGTTTGTTCGATCTTTTCATAAGGGTTCTGAACATGAATTCGGAAATAAGCTTGTTGAGAAAAAGAGATATGAGATAGTCAAATATAGTTTGTAGAGTGTAGGTGAAGGTTCTAGATGCGAGTTGGTTACAAAAGAATGCAGTGTTGCTGATTTTATTTCAGATTTTAAGGATAATATTTTCTACAAGTATGCAAGGCATAGTCATAGGTCTCAGTGGTTGGATCAAAAATTCAGGATGTGTAAGAAATATTTTCTGATTGGCACTATTATATCAATGGTTGATTTTGTAGAAAACTACACATTGCAACCACAAAATGAGGTACAATCTCAGTATTACAATTCCATTTAGATTGCTATTTTTTTCTACATAATGTTTAGACATGCACCTGATAGTAGAGAGGAGGATCGGAAGATAATCAGAGAGTATCATTTTTATATGAGTGATGATAGATCTCACTTGTTTGAGTATGCCCAACATTATTTTGAGATTTATTTTGAGCTCTTGCAGGAGCATGATATAGCACTGGGCTGACATCTTATTTGGTCAAATAACTGCATAGGTCAATTCAAGAATTCTCGTATGTTTTATTGGTTGAGTATAGTTCCTATAGAGAGGGGTGTACCTCATATTTGGAGTTTTTTTGAAGTTGTTCATGGGAAAGGTGAGCATGATGGAGTAGGTGCATGTGTAGAGAGAGCTCTAGTTAAGGAGCAATTGAACATTTTAGGAGAAAATTTTAGTGATGCACATTCTATTATTGATTGGTGTAGTTCAGTATTGTCACAAGGAGGGACACTTGATTCAATAGTGCACAGATTGTTTTGGTTGGTTGAGGAGGGTACAGTGTGAGGTAGATTGGATTGTCATACAATCAAAGATTCTTCAAAGATGCATTCATTTTGAAGCTCAGATGCAAGCACATGGACCATTTGGACACAACTATTGGCTTGTTTTTGTCAGAGTTGTATTCAAAGTGAGTGGGATCAATTCAAGTTGAGTGAGTGGGTGGATACATGGATTCCACAGTATCTAACTCCTTTATCTAAAACTATATCCATTTCAAATGACACAATGAAAAGTTTAGTTGATTACAACCAGCTTTCAGATCTACTACAACCAAGACATGTTTTTGTAGTTGTTGCACTGCAGGGGAATGAAGAGAGATCAAACTATTGGTTGGATCGATGTGTGTGGGTAAAGCATAAGCTAACACAATTGATGGAATATGATGATGGTTTTGTATATCCTATAGGTTTAGATGTGGTTGCAAGAAATTGGTTGCGAACATACATGATTAGAAAGAATGGCACACCTACATTTGAAGAATACGCGAAACCCAACACCATTCTCATGTATTCACATCTTGTTATAGCAACAAATGTTAAGTTGTTGAAGCATCATGCCAAACCAAATACAAAAAAACTATGAACACTTATTAATGTTGATCATGAAGCAATATTGGATATTCTTAAGCAAAGAGATGACCCTTTAGGCACACTTGAATAACATATTCAAGAATGGAAGGTACAATGCTTAGGTTAAAATTATGCTTAAGTTCATTAGTGTTCTTTGTTTAATACTCATATTTTGTATACTATTGCAATGTAGGTGTCTTTAATAGTGATATTTTGTATGTAATTTTGTGATATTTTTGGCACGATTGATCATGGACTTGCTGCAACAATAGCCAACTCTGATCCTTTTGGAGAGGTATGCGACAAATTACAATAATATAGATTGGTTATTTAAATCATCTTTTATAGTTTACATTACCATCTCATCATCAATTAGGTCATTTAGAATAATATAGATTGGTTATTCTAAGAATATTTCATAGTTTCCATTACCAATTCATCATCATTCAGGATGTTTAGATTAATATAGATTTTTTAGTCTAAGCATATTTTCTATTGTGACAATATAAATTTATCATTTGATAATTTTTGCATATTTTTGGCACAATTGATCATGCACCTGTTACAACAATAGTGAGCTCTGATCCTTTTGGAGAGCTATGTGGTAAATTACAATAATAGATTGGTTATTCAAAGCATCTTTTATAGTTTGAATTACCATCTCATCATCAATTAGGTCATTTAGAATAATATAGATTGGTTATTCTCATAATATTTTATAGTTTCCATTATCAATTCATCATCATTCAGGTTGTTTAGATTAATATAGATTTGTTAGTCTAAGTATCTTTTCTATTGTGACAATATAGATTTATCATTTGAAAAATTTTGTGATATTTTTGGCATGATTGATCATGGACCTATTGCAACAATAGCCAACTTTGATCCTTTCAGAGAGGTATGCCACATATTACAATAATATAGATTGGTTATTCTAAGCATCTTTTATAGTTTACATTACCATCTCATCATCAATTAGGTCATTTAGAATAACATAGATTGATTATTCTAAGCATCTTTTATAGTTTTTATTACCAACTCATCATCATTCAATTTGTTTAGATTAATATAGATTTGTTAGTCTAAGAATCTTTTCATTGTGATAATATAGATTTATCATTTGACAACTTTTGTGATATTTTTGGCACGATTGATCATCGACCTATTGCAACAATAGCTAGCTATGATCCTTTCAGAGAGGTATGTGAAAGATTACAATAATATAGACTAGTTATTCAAAGAATCTTTTATAGTTTGCATTACCATCTCATCATCAATTAGGTCATTTATAATAATATAGATTGGTTATTCTAAGCATTTTTTATAGTTTGCATTACCAATTCATCATCATTTAGGTTGTTTAGATTAATATAGATTTTTTAGTCTAAGCATATTTTCTATTGTGACAATATAAATTTCTCATTTGACAAATTTTGTGATATTCCTGGCATGATTGATCATGGTCTTGCTGCAACAATAGGCATCACTGATCCTTTTAGAGAGGTATGTGATAGATTACAATAATATAGATTGGTTATTCTAAGCATATTTTCTATTGTATGTTGTTTAACTGCTACCTTGATGGTTTGTACAGGTGCTTGTCACTCCAGAATGTCAACATACTACTCTTGTGGAAGATTGTGCCCTGAATGCCTCCAATAGTCAAATTTTGTAAATTTTGAATTTTCAAATGTGAAACAATGTAAAAAGGTCATAACTATGTATGGGAATAATCTATATCCAGTGATGTTTTTTGAAATAAGGGTCAAATTTCTAGCATTGTATAAAGGCTATGTTTAAAATATAAAGGGGTTTGTATTTTGGAAACTCATAGGTTGAAATAGTCATACAGGTGTATGCTTTGTTACTGTTATTGGGATAATTTTGTAAGAAATTTTTGTACTTAATCGAGCTACAAGCAGAGGATTTCTTCTTGGTTCTTTCTAGTTGGTATGCTCGTTTGAACTAGGTTTTTAAATATCTCCTATTTATATATAATAAATTACAGTGGCTTGCCACTTTTTCCAATTTTTTTAAAAAAAAAGGTCATGTGAAGGTCATTTCCAATGTAACTGAGTCTTTGATCTAGAAAAATGGAAACAAGGTATTTGGGTGTGCATGATTTTCAAGTTTATTGGGTAAGAGTTTTCTAGACCAAGAGCTAGGTGTATTTAAAGAACACAATTACAATTAAAGATTATTCAAACTCTAATTTGATCCTCAAACCCAAACTTGGGTGCAACTTCACTAAAATAGGCCCATTTTACAAAGAGACTCATATTTAAACACTTCCAAAACATAAAATTTTGATGGGGCACCATTAAACATCCTACCAAACTACCAAAACCATAATTTGTTTTGGTGAGATACACTTTCTAAAGCTCTATTTCAAAAAACCCTCATTTTTAGCAACTTTCATGAGGTTTTTAAGGAAATCAGTGTTTCCAACCTTGCCACACCCTATAAAATCATCAAACACATCTATTAGGACCTGCACAAGCTTGATCCAACCTTAAATATTTTTGCTTGTACGTTTCATTGACATTAGCATGTTGTAATCACCATTTTTCACCTAATTTCACTCATTTTTGCCATGCATGGCAACTCATCAACTCAACTACAAACCTTTCTAGATATTTAAACCCACATATTAACCTTATACATTTCTAATAACATCTACCATGGCCATACCATCAAGCTAAAAACCATACACTAGATGGTATGGCCTTTTAGCACTTTGGACTCTTAAGGGAAATCACTGGTAAAATGTAGCTCAGAGTGATTCAACTTATTTGGGTGCAAAAGAGCACCATCCCTAGCGTAAATTCACCCTTCTAGATATTTTTTGAACAATTTGTTTGGTCGTATGAGTTGCAGAATGAAATTTGCACCACTTTGCAACTTTACACTACTTGCATCTAACAACTTTTCCCTCAACTAAAAACTCATCACCACAACAAAACGACTTTGAGATAGAAAAAAATCGAGAGAGGTTATTGTATATGGCCCCAAAATAATCCCATGGTCTCAAATAGAGATTTTGTAAGCATCATGATTTCTGAGAAATATCCCTTCAAAGATTGTTCTCTTTTAACACTTTGGACTCTTAAGGGATTTCATCGATTGAATGTAGCACAGACTGCTTCGGCTTATTTGGGTGCAAAAGGGTATCATAACTAACCTAAAAATACCCATCTAGACATGATGTAACATTCGGTTTGGTCATACGAGTTCTAGAACAAGATTTATTTATGCCCTTACAAGTAGATTTCAACCTCAAACCGAACTCCAACTTTGATTTTCATGCAAAAAAATGCCATGAGACCATAGCTTGTTGCTTTCTTTTTAATTGAAACTGGTGGGAAATAGAGTTTAATTCTTCACAAACTTGGTTTCAAGTAATTTCATTCATTTTTGTGCATTTAAGATTTATTTTACTAGAGGTCAGTCTGTGAGCCTTGTTCCAAGGGTTTGAGTGCATTTAAAATGGACTTTTAAGCCTTCCACCCACTGTATGATGCTATAACTCAGTGGATAGGATTAGTTAGGATAGATAAACATTTTTTCATTGTTTCTTGTGTAGGGGAGGTCAACATTATGAAGTTTGGTGATGCCCTAGATGGCATTTGGGGAGTTTTTGCATGAAAAAGTGAGGTTAGAGAGGGTAAAAGTGGGAATTGTTTAAGGGAAATCACTTTTCTTGTTCTTTTAAGCTTTTGAAGATTTATTCAAGGGTTTTGGAGTTTGTGGTAAAGTCTGGGGAAGTCTTCAAGTAGGTTTTTCAATAAACCCTTGCCAAATTTGAGTAATTTGAGGGTTTTATGGAATAGGGTCTTAGAGGGCAAGTTCCAGAGGGTAAATAGGAAAATTTGAGGTTTCTTCATTTGTTGAGTGCTTCCCCAACAATTTTTAGGGTTTGTGAAGTGTTCCAAGGGTGGTTTCTTTAGAAATTTGGCCTATTTGGCTAGGTTGAGCAACATGGTTTGCATGTTTTGTGAAAGTTGTTCCAAAGGATTCCTATGTGAGTTGGAAGTATGTTGAAGGGGACTAAAATGGGTGTCTCGAATGATGATTAGTTGCAGGAGTTGTTAAAGAGATCTGAGAGTTAAGTTGAGAAAGGTGTTTAAGAATCCCTTGTATTATGAAAGTGAGTGGTTTTCCATCCTTGGTTGCATCAACTAACCATCAAATAGTCCTTTGTTTCCAAGATGTTCCTGCACCATTTTCCAAGCATCCATATAGCTTTTTTGAAAGCACCTATTTTAGGATTTTATCCATAGTAGCAAGGTAGTGAATTGTTTGATAAAATACTTTGGTAGACGAATGAAAAATGTGGTAGCATATACAAGGCAGTGAATTGTTTGAAAAAAAGCCTCAAAAAAAGGTGGTCTCATGGTGATGGAATGCCATGACAATCTATATAAATTTTCTTGTCATGGCATTCCATCACCATGAGACCACATTTATTTGATGCATTTTCTTTAAATAGCTCATTGCCTTGTCTATATTATTGCTTAGTATTATGCTTTTTTATATTCTTTCCAAGCATCCATAGCTTATTCAGAAGCATTTTTTGTAGAATTTTAGCCATAGAAGCAAGGAAATTAAATGTTTGATAGAATTCTTTGATAGAGATGTACGGAAAATGTGGTAGCATAGACAAGGCAATAAACTGTTTGAAAAAGTGCCCCAATGAAATGAGGTCTCATGGTGATGGAATGCCATGAAAATAAAAAAGGAAGTCAACTGTTTGAAAAAATACGTCAAAGAAATGAGGTCTTATGGTGATGGAATGCCATGAGAATCCAAATTTGTTTTGATTGTCATGGCATTCCATCACCATGATACCTCATTTCTTTGAGGAATTTTTTCAAATAGTTCATTACCTTGTCTATGCCATTGCTTACTATTATGCTTTGATAGAATTTTTCCAAGCATCCATAGCTTGTTTGAAAGAACTTGTTTGAGGATTTTAGCCATAGCAACAAGCCAGTGAAATTTTTGATAAAAAAATTTGGTAGACATGTATGAAAAATATGGTAGCATAGACAAGGCAGTGGACTATTTGAAAAAAAGCCTCAAAAAAACATGGTGTCATAGAATTCCATGACAAGAAAATGCAATTGACAGATGCTCCTAGTTATTAGTTATGCAATGTTAATTAATTACATAATTGCTTAGGTTGACTTTGTAAAAATTATATTGTAATTAAAAAAATTTCATCTATCAACATCTAGTTGTTAGTTATGCAATGTGAAGTAATGCTTTGAGTTTGAAAGATGTGCAATGCAATGTAATCAACGATATAAATATAAACTACATAATATAACCATTATTTTTTATGCTATTGTACATTGATATTTAACCATTGCTCAAGATCAAATTTTCAAAGAGTTTAATCATGCACATGAAGAACAAATTAAATTTCGATTGTCAACTTCTATATATCAGATTATCCAATAATCAAGTGTATGTACATATACAAAAATGGCATCAATGCCAACTCAAACAAAATTTTACAAAATGCGGCATATGCCATCTCAATAGATCTATTCAAAATTTACATGCCAAAATATCTATCTAATTCTAAACTACTAGTGGATCATCAAAATGGAGCCTCTTTAAAGCACTTTTTGGCTCTCAAGGTAACTACACAAGAAAAATTCAAACTTCAATGGAGATTAGTTATACTATATAATTTAAAATAATATTTAATTAACATCAAAATCAGCATACATTGAATTTTAATTGAACTCTAAAATTGAAATCTTGATTACCTGAAATATATGTCTCCTCAAAGGGTCAGGAGTCCTAGAATATGCCCCTCTCAAAGAACCAACCAAACCAACTTTTGAAATGCCAATCTATATATGTAAACAAAAAAATTAAATTGATCCAAGTTAGCATACTATTGTTGGCTATGGGAACATATTTACCAAACACAAAATAAAATAAACACATACCTCTTTAGGCTTATCTTTTTCTTTATCTCCTTTAGGTGTTTCAACACCTCCTCCTTGAGGTGTTTCAACACCTACTCCTTCAGGTGTTCCAATACCTACTCTTTTAGGCATTGTGACACTTGTCAACAATGATGTATAGCTCATAACTGCTTGTACATAAAAATGACAAGTATATATGAAACTACCAATCTATGTCGATGTATGGATAATAAATATAAGATCTTAAAAATCTGAATTCAATCCAATTTGAGCTCAATAACCTTCCCCTTATCTAAATTTGCACCTCCATATTCTGGACAAGGCTGCACCTCACTCGCACTTGGTATTTCCTACAAGAGGAAAATAAGATAAACATATAAATTATTATATAATTTTATTAATGACAATTCAAATGACAAGAAAGTATATAATAAAAAAATGTGAACAAGTGAGTTCGAAAATATATACTATGTGCATGTCGAGGCAAAATGAAATGGCCCTAATAGTGCTATCAGTCACCTGTGTGAGCTCTTTCTCAGACATCAACTATTAAATAGACCATGTAAATACATATTAGTACTTGATACTATCTCTTATTAATATTCAGTTAGAAACAAATGCAAGTTATGAATTTATAACTTAAATCTTACCTGTGTCACTATTCCAATGTTCCCCTCTCTAGCAAGAGAGGACTCTATAGGGTGCATTCCACTCCCCTGCATCTGATCTATAATGTCCACATCATGGAGGTCATAATCAGAAGTGTCCAAGGGATGCTCAATGGGTTGTACAAGAGGACCCAATCATATCTGGTGGCACATAGGTCAATTATGTGGCACAAAAATATGTGGACCTAAGGAGGAGGATGCAACAACACTCCAGCCATCGCCAACATCACCAGAATGTGGTTGAGCTACTAGAGAAGCATGTGAAACCAAAAGACCACTCAAAGATTGAATAGCTTGAATAGTCTATGTGGCTATATATTGGAGGTGGCAGAGGAAGGGGAGGAGGGGGAACATATGGGTGCGAGACTACTCTAACTGTCCCTAGTCTATTTTGGGGCATACCTCCATCGATGCCCTAGAAGGGTTTAATGTCAAAGTAATTGACATGATTCCCTAACACAAACTCAATGTATAATTTTTTAATAAATTAAAATGGTATATCACAATTGTTATTTGATGGATTATCAAAAAACATACACCAACGATCCCAAAAGTTATCTACAATGTCCCTATTTGTGCACCATTTTATATAAAGTTTTGGTTTATTAACATTAACTGGCAAACCGGTGTGGGGGTTAATGAATAAAGAGGCTATTTGGGATTTTGTTATTTGGAGATATTTCACATCATTGTAAGACAATCCACATGAGTAATATTCCCTCATGTCTTCTCACCATGAATGAAAGGAATTATGTTGGGTCGAGAGGGTTTCTATATTTTTAATTGTTTCCTTAATTTTTTTTGTCATCCCAGATAATCAAGGGATTGTCTTATAAACATCACAAATGCCCCTCAATTTCTCCATTTTTTCACCAATTATGTCTTCAATTGATAGTTGCGGAGGTGGTGGAGCATTTGGAATTTGTGCATTGTCATTCTTATCCATAATACCTGATTAAAGTTAAAAACTAATTAATCTAATTGAAACTACACAATATAAGTGAAATTATTGTAAAAAAACCCTGGTTTTCAATAAAAATCAATAAAAAACACTACTTTTTAACAAAAATCCATAATAAACTCTAGTTTTTAATAAAAATACATAAACAACACTAGTTTTTAATCAAAATCCATAAAAACATTAATTTTTAATAAAAATCCATTATAAACTCTAGTTTTTAATAAAATCAATAAAAAATCCTATTTTTTAATAAAAATCCATAAAAAACTACTTAAAATTATACAAATCTAGTAGAAAAATCAATTAAAACAAAAAAAATACCAAAAACTTACCTTCAAAATTGGATATTTGATATCCAAAAGTCGCTCTCAATGTGCGCTCTCAGTTGTTTAAAATGACTAAATTGATTTTAAAATGCCATTGTTATGTATTTATAGCTGATTCAAAGCATTTATCTGATTTGGATAGGATATCCGATTTGTACTTCTTTCCTTGTGCATTGCTTTGGAGCAATGTACTGACACCCAAGCTAGAAAAATGTCAACTCAGGAATTTCACATTTTTGGGTCGATGCAAAACACAACTTTTTTCACATTGCCACTTTTTGGCCCATCATGATCATACACATAGCCATACACAACAACTCGGATTACTAGAATCACTTTCTCTTTTTTCAGGAACACTAGCTACAGTAACAGAATAACTGTAGGAACACATAAACTCATATATGCTCAAATCTTCATGTGCACCTCTAAATTTTTTGAAGAATAAACTAGATAGGCTCGAAAACAAACGCTTTAATTTTCAACTTTTGATCATCAACATACTAAAATTCACTACTTCACAGATTACCTGCAACCTATTTTATTACAATTTTCTCAACATCCTTGGCATATACAGTCTTAAGGAAATTAATGCTAATAGTGTTGACATCAATGACAACAACATAGCAGAAACACAACCATAACATCCAACAATCTCCCCCTTTGGTAATTATTGCAACATATGATGTGAAAAATACCATCAACACAAATGACTCTAGCACTTACTTCCCCTTAGGTTCTGACTCTTCTCTCATGACTTACTTTCCTCCTCTCTTCTCCCTTTTTCATACTTTTTCACTTTACTCCTCTCCCCTTAATTCATCAAGAATTTTTCACATTACTCTTCTCCCCCTTTGACATCAATGGAAAAGGTACACACAACATCTGAACCACATATTTGAATCATCTGACTACTCCCCTTGAGTAGCAACCACCATAACATCAATCCAAAATAAGATATGACTATGAATGCACAAACTAATGTAAAATAATGCATCTTAGTTCTAATTAGGAGAGGAAATCATTCCTAACTTCCCTCTGAGATACTCAAAAGTATTCTTAGGAAATGGCTTGGTGAAGATGTCTCCAATTTGTTCCGTAGTAGACACATACTCCAATCCAACTTCCTTGTCACTCACCTTGTCTCTCAAAAAGTGATATTTGATAGATTTATACTTGGTTTTTGAATGTAGTACTAGATTCTTAGAAATGTTAGTTGCACTTGAATTAGTTTTTGTGCTTCTGGATTCTATTGTATTGGAATTTTTTCATCAAAATTGAATCCAGAAGCACAAAAACTATTTCATATGGATTGTGGAAATCTAATTGCATTGATGCACTTGAATTATCATAGAATATAGCAATAAGTTCATCATACACAACTCTGATATCTTTCAACATCTACTTCATCCATATTACTTGAGTACAATTTTTAGCAGTAGCAATGTATTTTTCCTTTGTAGTAGATAAAGAAATGTCTTTCTTCTTTTTAAATAACCATGAAATAAGCTTCCTTCCCAAGAAAAATGCGCCACCACTAGTACTTTTCTTATCATTCACATCTCCTTCCCAATCAACATCAATAAAGGCACTCAAAGTAAGATCATCATATTTTGGATACCATAGGCTAAAATCAAATTTTCCCTTCAAGAATTTGAAAATTCTCTTCACAACAGTCGCATGAGATTCCTTAGGATCGGCTTGAAATCTTGCAACAATGCATACAAAATTCATGATATTAGGTCTAGTTTGATTCAAATAAAGTAATCCACCAATCATTGATCTGTATCTAGTCTAAATTGCCTTCAGAGATTCATCATCTATTGTCAACTTAAATCTGGTCACCATAGGTGTACCAACTGGCTTTGAATATTTCATACCAAATTTCTTTAGCAGTTCTCTCATATACTTGGACTGAGATATAAAAATTCCTTTTGTCTAACCAAGTAATTTGCAATCCCAAAAATAATTCCATCTCTCCAATCATTGACATATGTAACTCATTTTGCATCTCATTAGAAAACTTCATGCACAAACCATCATCTCCTCCAAAAATGATATCATCAATAAAGACTTTCACAATCAAATCTTTATCCTCATCAATTTTGAAATATAAATTACTATCAATAGTACCTTTGTAAAATCCAAGCTTCAGAAGATACTTGTCCAATCTGGCATACTAAGCTCTAGGGACTTGCTTGAGCCCATATAGTCCTTTATTCAACCGACAAACTATATCTCCTTGATCAGTCAATTTAAATCCATTAGGTTGCTCAACATATATTTCTTTATTTAGTTCACCATTTAGAAAAGTTGACTTGACATCCATCTGATAAACTTTGTAGTTTTTGTAAGTAGCATAAGCAAGAAACAATCTCACAGCTTCAATTCTAGCAACAAGAGAAAAAGTTCTTCAAAGTCAATTCCTTCCATCTGTGAATATGCTTTGCACACCAATCTTGCTTTTTTTCTAATAACTTCACCTTGTTCATTCAACTTGTTTCTAAAGACCCATTTAGTTCGAATTACATTTTTGTCCTTAGGTCTACGAACAAGAGTCCATGTGTCATTCTTCTCAATTTGATGTAGCTATTTTTTCATTGCTTCAATTCAATGTTCATCTTTGCATGCTTCATTGACATTACATGGCTCAG
Source organism: Sequoiadendron giganteum (assembly GCA_007115665.2). Classification (NCBI taxonomy): domain Eukaryota; kingdom Viridiplantae; phylum Streptophyta; class Pinopsida; order Cupressales; family Cupressaceae; genus Sequoiadendron; species Sequoiadendron giganteum. The sequence continues at coordinate 233,274,042 of CM021103.1, read as the reverse complement.
TATTTGATATCAAGCAATATTCTTCAGTAATTCTTCTCCTAGTCTAGACACCTTTGTTCTTATCACCTATAATCTATTTTTCTAAATGATTTAATCCCACATATCTGAGAGTCTTAGAATGTTCTTGAACTTTGGGCTCTTGTGATCTCTCTTTTGCACTTTCACTTTTTTCTCCTTTCTCTTGATTTTCTTGATTCACCGGATTGACTTGAACTTGATTTAAATTCTGACCTTTGTTTGTTCTATCATTTTGATCATCATAATTATATCCATAGATTCTGGATGGTCTAGCAATGTCTTCATCAACCTTAACATTTTTAATTTCAACCATTTTCTTCAATATCTTATTGTAGCCTCAGTAGGCCTTACTCTTAGTAGAATAACCAAGAAATATTCCTTCATCACTCCTAGCATCAAACTTTCCTATATCTTCATCTCTTATGATATAGCATTTACTTCAAAATATTTTGAAATATCTAACAGTAGGCTTATGACCAAACCATAGATCAAAATCAATCTTACCAGTATCACCTTTTATTTTTACCCGGTTAAGGATATGTATAGCATTACTCATAGCTTCTATCCAATAGATATGAGGGACACTTCCTTCCAACATCATAGTTCTAGCAGAATCTAGAATTGTCCTATTCTTTCTTTCCATAACTCCATTTTGTTGAGGGGTCCACGGTGCAGATTATTGTCTCTTTATCCCATGCATTCACAAAAAGTGTTAAAATCACTGGAAGTAAAATCACCACCTCTATCTAATCTCAGACACTTAATATTCATACCTGTCTCTATCTCAACTTTGGCTTTAAAAATATTGAATTTCTCTAGACCTTCAAATTTTTCCCTTAAGAAAGCAACCCACATCAATCTAGAATGATCATCAATTAGAAACATGAAATACCTATCTCCTTGTAGACTTCTAATTCTAGCAGGACCACAAAAATCAATATGCAGAAGCTCCAATATTTTGTTTGAACAATGTTGTTTACTTCTGAACTAAACTCTAATTTTCTTTCCTAACTAATATTCTTTGCATATGGCATTGGTAGGCTTCACCAATTTAGGAATATCTCTCATCGCCTGAGTAGAAATTATCTTGATAATATTTTCAAAGTTTACATGACACGTTCTTCTATGCCACAACCAACTTTCATCAACTTGAGAAATTAGACAACTTTTACTAGTATTATTCAGGTGAAAAATGCTACCTTTTATTTTTGTACTTGAACAAATCACATTTCCAGAACTTCCCACTATTCTACACTTTCCATCCTTGAATTGGAGATTGTATCCCTTATCAACCATCTGTCCACCACTTAAAATATTATGCTTCAAACCTTCAACATATAGAACATCATCAACATTATGCTTACCATCAAAATAAATACATCCTCTGCCACTGATTATACCACCATTGTTATCACCAAATCTTACAACACCACCATCATACATTTCCAACCTCAAAAATTTAATTTTATCACCTGTCATGTGATGTGAACATCCACTACATGATCAATTACCCATTCATCCTTCTCTTCAACTTGAGAAACTAGGAATTTCTCCACATTTGTACAACTAATAGATTCAGTGGACACATGCTTATTTTCCTTGATAGAAATAAACACAAACTCATCTTCACTTGCATTCCCTTTGCCAGATTCATCATCTGTCACTCCATCAAAAACATAATAGCACTTCTTTTTAAAAATTGGCTTATAAATTCTTGACTTAGGAACTCTTTGCAGACACCTGGATACAAAATGACCTATATTATTGCAAGAGAAACATTTAATAGGAAATTCTCCTTTATACTTACCTTCTCCTTTGGCTTCCCTTTTGATAATAAGTGCTTCAAGATCATTCAATTCTCTTTCTTCTTCTTCAATTTGTCTCAATTCTTCCTCATACTTGGATAAATTTCTAGAAGAACTTTCACCTGGATCATGTATCTACTTATCTCTTCTAGAGGTAGTAGCTTTAAATTTAGATTCTATCTTAGGAAGGGCATCACTGAATTCATTTAACTCAAAAGTAGTCATTTTACCAATCAACATATCTCTGGTCACATTTTTCATAGTCCTGAGTTCATCAATAGTTGTAGCTTTGACTTTGTATGCATCAGGAAAGGATCTACGTACTTTAGCAACAATTTCTGACTCATCCAACTATCCACCAACACATATGATGCCACACATTATTTCATTCACTCTTTGCATGAAAGTAGTAATATTATCATCATTACTCATTTTCAACAATTCATATTCCCCTTTCAGACTTTGTAGCTTAGCAATCTTCACATTAGCATCACCTTCATACAAGGATTCCAACTTTTTCTAGATCTCAAAAGTAGTCTTCAGCTTTATAACATTCGTCATCTCAGAATCAGTCAAAGCACTCAACAATGCTTCTTTAGCCCTGATATTGTATTCAACGTCTCTAATCTCAACAATAGTAGTAGGACCATTTGGAGGGATAACATACCTATTACATGTAATTTTCCGGTAAGATTCACCAATACATCTCATATGACACTTCATTAAATTTTTCCACAGAGAATAGTTTGTTCCATCAAATCCGAGACTGTCATTCTTATATGTTGCCATTCCAAATCACCTCAAGTTGTTAAACTTATTTGAAGGAACTTGCTCGGATACCAATTGCTGGAAACATAAGGGTATACAACTGAGAGGGGTGGGGTGAATTAGTTGTCACATAATTTCAGACTTATTAAACTTATTAACCCTTATTCTCAGATCTGATTAATAACCATGAAAGCATAAATCAACAACACATCAAAAACACACATAACACCAAGATTTTTGCATGGAAACTCTATTAGGGGAAAAACCACGGTGAAGGTTAATCCACAAGTTTATACTCTGTTATAAGTATAAGAAGAATAGATGAGGAATGCACTTGCATTTAGGCACACTACCTAGAGCTTACTACTCAAATACAAAGGAAGACTCACTATCTTATAAAAACATTCAGATTAAATCCATCTGAAGAATTTGAACTGATAAAGTAGCATTTGCCAATGCTTGATTATAGTTTTGGTTAAGCACATAAACACTTCTTCACTCTCCTTCACACTTCTTCACACTCTCCTCTGCATTTGAATGATATGAACTTTATTCACACATGTCTCAAATGAGATAAAAAATTCCATATATATATCTACAACAACTAATTACATCGCTTCATGTTGGCTTCAAAAAAATAATAAAATGAATACAAACTATCGGCTCATAACAATAAATATTGTTAATACGAATCAACCAAAGTCGGCCAAAACATAATGAAGACCTAAAACAACATCCTTGAACACAAAACAACTTCAAGAATTATTCCTCAAAGATCCACAACATGCTTCAATGACCCTGTCGGCCATGAACATGAGAAACATGAAAATGCAAGAGAAAATCTTTAATTGTGAGCACTATGATTAATGTGTACATGCAACACGGATATAGCATGATCTAGAAACATCAATAAGCACCATGGGAGCATACACAACAACTCAAATTATCATAATCACATTCTCTTCTTTCAGGAACACCAACTGCAGTAACAAAATAGTTGTAGGAACACGAAAACTCATAAATTGCTCAAATCTTCATGTGCACCTCTGAAAATTTTGGAGAATAAACTAGATAGGCTCACAAAAAACCCTTTAATCTGCAACTTCCAATCATCAACATACTGAATGTTTCATCATACTGAACTTCACTACTTCACAAACAACTTGCAACCTATTTTATTACAATTTTATCAATATCCTTGACATATACAGTCTTAAGGACATCATGAAAACCACATATCTGAAACACAACCATAACATCCAATAGGTTCGATGAAAACCTTTAGTTAAAATCCTTTAATGGAACCTTTTTAAGGATTAAATCATTGTATTTTCTAAAAATATGTGAGTTCAATAAAAATCAAGATGTCCCAAAAAGTGTAACCCATTATTGTAGCAACACCCTGACATATTTTCTCATAGAATGGTGTCATTACCACCTCTTCAGTGAATTTTTAGTATTATCTAGAATTTCACATGGTTATCCTCTATACCTATCCATGATCTTCCTTATACTATCTTCTTATCTTAGGAATAAAATTTATCATGTTATTATTTTTGATGAATGTCATTATTTTTCATTCTTCATGGATCCTTTGTTTTTGTGATGCTATCTATTTGTACCTTTTAACTATCTTCTAGAATATATTGTAATGACTATGCTCCAACAACTCTACATGAAGATTGTCCTTTAGTGGACTATCCCTATAGGTTGAGTGCCACCTTCCATTGTATATCTCTACCACCTTATGAAAATTTTCTTCCTTTAATATTCAAAATAGTCTTAAGAATTTTTCATGACAATTATTCCACTTATATTGACACTCAACCACTTAAGCTACTCATAGGTGTGCCTAAAAATTGATTTTTTCACCCATAATGGTAATCAAGAGCCTAATTTCAGATGTCATATCACTTACCTTGACAAATACTTACTATGAGTTCACCTCTATTATTTCTATCACTTAAGATTTGAAACTATTCTTCGAGGCATGCCTAAGCCTCATATTTTCCATTTGATAGTCCTATCAAAACCATGCATGTATTTCCTTCACACATGCCACTTGAGTGATGATTTAGATGCTCATTTAGACTAATATCATTTGAATTATCTTATTTTTCTCCTCAAGTGCTTACTTTAAATTAACAATTGAAAGTTTGTTCTATCTATTGATCAAAAGATTGACATGCCATTTTATTCTATAAAAAAAAATCACCACTAGATTGCTAGGAATACATTTTTACTAGGTCTATCATTTGGAATGATACATGTTGTCTTCATTAAAATTGTAATTTATTCATACCATGTGTAGATACTTATCAACTATTTACAAATCTCCATTCTATCCTCCATTGCCATGTTGATTTATGGAAACTATCATGTACTCCATGCAAACCTCATAGGACCATCTTTTGGCTTTTAATGTAATTATTTATTTCTTTTCCACACTTTACTACCCCAAGTGCATGTTCATGATCTAGCATATTTAACTTTGAACATTGCACTCTACAAATAGTGTCCCTAAACTATTGCACATTGCTATCAATGCCTTTATACCTTATAATTGTTGTGATGTGGATATCATGACAGCTTTTCCTTTCTTTCAAGTTTGGCCCCTTTATCTTTACCATACTTTACCTTCAAAATCATTCAACATTGTTTACAAAACTATCATTTTCAAGTTATTAACACCATTTCATGATTTTTTTTTTCCTTCTTTTCTCTTCCATACAATGATATTATTATACATTGTATCTTATCCTTTGTAACTCATTCATAACCCAATGTCCACTTTGCTATTATATAAAAAAGAAAATTAATATGGAAGATCTTGTTTCCACTATAGACTGTCATTGGTTTTCTTCAATTGTGAACTTATCCACCAAGTTATTCCTCATGCCATTATCACTTGTGTCAGTCATGAGTTCTCTAGCCTGTGACTATAAAACCTATTTAAAATCTAATATATTACCATCTCAACAATACATCTATTATAATGCATGAGGACTATCGTGAAGCTTGTGAGAAAATGGGACTACCATTTCCTCATCTTAGGTTCTCATGGCTTTGAATTTCATACCATTCTCTAGAATATCATGTTTTCACATAGTCCATGTTGAAACTTGATCACTATTTCAATGTATTTTGGGTCTAAAGGCCTTATTTGTATTATCCATTTTGACTTGAGATTTCCTTTTTACACAATCAACTTGTTCTTGTCACAAGAGTTTTCTCTAAAAAAATTTATCACTGTCATGGTAACCTTCAACACTATCTTAGCACTCTCATACCTATTTATGGAAAAAATTTCTTTATATTTATATTGGATTTGTTTACTCTCTTTCTTCTTAACATTATTTGAAGGCTTATGGAATGGATTCTTTCTATCTAAAATAATTGGTAGCATAGGCCTACCTTGTGTATGTGAAAGTTACTTCTAGCATGAAATTAGGGCTTGATCAAAAAATTCTCTTTGTTCATCCATATCAAGAAGGTTCACCCATGAGTCTAATTGAGGAGTGGGTGGTGTAGGTATCACTCATAAATTAGGAAAACTGACCCTTAAGTCTTCATTCTTATATGATTTTTTTTGCACTTCAGAGCTCAGGTTGAGGATGAAAATGGAGGAATCTTCACAAACCCAATTGGAATTAATTAGTCCTCAAAATGATCTATCCAATGAATATAATTTTAATATGTTTTGGTTTTAATATGTATTTGTTTTTTAAGTTTTGTTAAACATAGGTTTTTTATCGAAAATGAAGGTCTATGTTCTGCACATGTGGAAAAATAGCAGATTATCGAAAAAAAAATGAAAAATATGAGTGCACCATATATTAAAGTCCTTGATTCAACAAAAAAAATAATTTGAATTTTGATATATACAAAACAAGTTATGCGTTATACAGTTGCGCTATGTCTGAATTCTAATTCGTTTGACTTCGAAACTTGATTAAAGAAAAAATATTCAATAAAAAATTATCTAACCAAGTGGAAGCACTAGATATTGGAGTTTCAAATCTAAATTCGAAAGAATTAGAATTTTATTCTTCATGGAAAAAAAATAATGCGTTATACAGTGTGCGTCACTTTTTAAAAATGTTGTTTTCTGAAAAAAACCAGTTTTCATGGGAGATGGAAATAAAAGTGCAATTTGTTTCCAATTTATTTGAAAAAACTATTTTTAGAATCTACAAACAAAATGTGACAAGAATCTAGTTTGCATCATCTTCAAATTCCTCACGGTTTAGCCACTATAGGTGCCTAAATGTGAAGATTTATTTAAAAATAATAATTTTAGTGTCTAGTTTGGCCAAAAATTGTAAACCACTATTGTCGGATCACCCTCATTTGATTAAATAACCTAATATTTGTTTCATGTTTCTTTCTTAGTGTTCATCATGTAGAATAACCCATGTATACACATTTAGTTTTTGAGGTGATAACTCTCACCCTTATTATCTAAACAAAACAAACATAAAACCTTACCATTAAAGGCATTGTTTACTACTACCATTTTTTGCTATGCACTCTTAGCCAACATATTGGAATTTTGACACTGTTACTTCTTCCACTATAATACTTAAAGATTATGTAAAATATACTAACTAAGGACTCTTGGTGCTTGGGTAATGTCTGGTATTATATAGAAAATAGCTACATCAAACTATCAACATCACTCGCATAAGAAAATTTGGTCATGTCCTCTATCTCGGTATGATATTTTGAACAATCCTCCATAGAAAGCTTCATCCCCTATACAATTGGAACAACCATATATTTACAAGTAGTAATGTTGAATCTCTCCAACATAGAGTTCACATACTTTCTCTGGCTAAGCCAAAGCTTTCTATTAGCTCTATCTCTTTTGATCTCAATCCCCATAATATATCTTGCTACACTTAGATCTTTCATCTCGAACTATGTTGATAACTGAGACTTCAAATCCAAAATCATTATTTTTTCATCCCCAATGAACAACATATCATCCACATATAGGAAAATGAGGATAATGTGACCATTATCAATCTTTTAATAGACACAATGGATAGATTTGGATATCAGAAATAATATGCAACTGGAATCCAACATAGAATATCCAAATCTATCTAGCTTTCATCTTTCTCATGAAGACCTCCTCAACTTCTGAGGTTGAGGTTATTTCTCTTCTTCAAATATTTTAGAGATAGTAGAGCTTTCCTCATCATTAGGTCCTCCAAGACTACATAGTTCATCTCTCTTAGAAGTAGGTGGAATTTTAACTACCTTCTTTTTATTCTCTTCCTTCTCTGGTTGTAGATCAACTATGGAAGGTTTCATCTCTCAAAAGATCACACTTCTACTATAGAGGACCTTCTCTACAATTGGATCCCAAAGTTTTTACCCTTTCACATCAACACCATACCCGATGAAGATATAATAAATTTCCTTGATCTCCATCTTAGATCTTTTTACACTAGGCACATGAGCATATGTCGAGCACAACCAAAGAATCTGATATGTCTTATCGAGGGCTTATTTCCATACCATGCCTCAATGGGTATATTTTCATAAATATTTGAATTAGGAGATCTATGATTAAAGTAAAATTTAGTGGCTACAACTTCAACCCAAAAAAATTGTTCATTGCAAACACCACTTAGCACACTCCTAGCCCTCTCCATCAGTGTTTTTTTCATCCTCTCCACAACTCCATTTTGCTATGGGGTGTATGGTGTTGAATTGTGTTTCTCAATCCCATGGTCCTTACATAACCTATTGAATTTTGTGAAACAAAACTCACCACTATTATCCATCCTTAAGCACTTAATTTTCCTACCAGTTTGGTTTTCAACCAAGGATTCAAAAATCCTTAGACTGAAAACTTCAAATTTACTTAAATGAGGAAATACACAAATGTCCTAGAATAGTCATCTCTAAATGAGACAAGATAGATAGATTTAGATAACTAAGGAACTTTAACTAGACCAAACTCATTAGAATGCACATAATCTAAAACCCCAAAAGATTTATGAGGACTAGAATAAAAGGAAACATAGTGTTGATTTCCATATATACAATGTTCACAAAAATCTAACTCAAGATTACAATCATCAAGGCCTTCAATAAGGCTCTTATCTTTTAGGGCTCTAAGACCCTTCCCACCATTATGGAAAAGCCTTTGGTGCCACAAAATTGGCACCCTTAGGTACCTACAAATCATGATCATCTAATGTAGAAACCAAAATATTCTTGTTTGTTTGATTTGATGGTGAAGATGAAGAATTGAAAGTCATTTTATTAGACTTCACAAAAATACTATTATATTGAACCCTGCATGCATCAATCTTATTCAAGGTTCCAATCCAAACACCCTTAACTAGGACCATAGAACCTCTAGTCATATATTTCATTTACCACTCGACAAAACAACATGCACTCCCACATCACTTATCTTACCTACTGAAAGTAGGTTTTGTACCAAATGAGTGATATGGAGTACACTATCAATCCCCTTTAATCTACCATAAAGTAATCTGATCTTAAATCTTCCATGACAAAAAATATTTAGGTGAGTGTCATCACCTAGGTACACCTTCTCACCATCATGCTCTTCATACTTTGAGAACCAACCTCGATGAAAGTTCATGGAAAGAGGCACTTGAACCTATCAACCACTCATCTTTTGATGCATGAATTACCAAGGCTATGACTAATTCATTTGCATCTTCATACAAGGATTCAATGTCAAAGGATTTATCTTTCTTATTTTTCTCCTCTTTGCAATCTTCCCAAAAATGACTATATTTACCAGAGTTCTGACATTTAGCCTTATAATTTTTACCAAGAGACTTAGATATCCTTAGATATTTTCACCTATACTGCTTTTCCTTTTTCTTACCTTTCTCCTTTGATCTACCACAAAGAGATAGGGCCTCCTTGTCCATCTCAGAAGATTTCCTTCACATCTCTTCATATAACAATGAAGCAACCACATATTCCATCTTGAAAATGGCTGTTTTACTTGCAATAGCCATCACTAGGTGGTCTCATGAGTCTGGAAAAGAAGATAACATAAGGATGCAATGGTCCTCATCATCAATCTTCACACTAACAAAACCCAATTGAGCAACAAGCATATTAAATGCATAAAGGTGTTCAACAACTGATCCTCCTTCCTCCATCCTTAGAGAATACAACTTCTTTCTCATGAATAGCTTATTTAAGAAGGATTTCCCTTGATAAATATCACCAAGCTTCTTCTAAAGCTCAATTACAGTTTTCTCCTCATTGATATTCAAGAGCACAAAATTAGCCAAAAAAAGTCTTATTAAACCCTTGGATTTTGATCCATTAGGTTTCAATCCTCTTGTGAGGTTTTTGTTAGTTTTTTATTGGATATTTTAGCCCATAGATTTATATCTACAAGTATATCCTCCATTTTGAGTTTCCACAACTCAAAATTTCTGCCATTAAACTTGTCCATCTCTATTATATTGGATGTGATTGCCATATTAAATATGTAACAATATTACAAAGCTCTATCTGCAAGAACTCCCACTAAATCTAGATAAGCATATAAATCCCTTCAAACCCAACAAGGATAAAAAAATTGTCTAGGCTCTTATACCGACTAAAATAAAAGTAGAGTGTGGAAACACTCTCCTAATAAAAACCAATCAGGAGAGGGTTGTAAAACTTTATTTCAAATCCTCTTAACTTTATAGTTTCATTTAAGAATGCACATGCAATTAGTTATTTTCATATTTAAGCATAAAACCACAAGACACAAAACTTACATGGGAAAACCCCTTTAGGAAAAAATCGACACACCAAATCACATATCAATTGTATTATAGTAAAAATATATTACAATATAACTCTTAGAGTCTATTATCTTGCAGGTGTTGATTCACTATGATACAAGATTCTAAAGTGAATTCAACAACATAATTATATACATATATTAAACTCACATATTTTGGCCCATAGTTGTTTCACCAAAATATTGACCTATTAATTCTCGATACTACTGCCAGAGTTAACGGATCCACGAGAGGAAGTTAGTCCATGTCATGAATGATGAGGGGAGCATTGACCATCTGCCAACAAACTCCCCCTTAGCATTACCAGAGGGGATTTGAACCTAACACCTTTGGTTCTAATACCACTTTTTGGCCCATAGTTGTCATTGCACTAAAAGATTGACCTGTTAATGCCTTATACAACTGCCAGAGTTAACGAATCCATAGGGGAGCACTGACCATCTACCAATAACATCATCATACAGAAAATGTACTAAGGCATAAATATATACTTATCATACATGGGTGTCTAGCATTTCCATGTGTCAATCTCATAGTCCCTGCATGCATGCAAATTGAAACTGGAAACATGTACAAGTCCCTATGATATGATTAACAACCTATTAAAAATTCACGTACATGTATTGACATGCAAGAAAATGCAAGGCTTTCAGATCCAAATAACAATAAACCTCACATGTTAGGTGTTCCATAGAGAAAATCAATTCAACTTCCAAATTATAACTCACCCATACTCCTAGTCACTCCTAATGACAACTCAGTATCTATTTAGCAAAAATTATTCAACAAGTCAAACACATATGCCACATAAAATAATGGTTCTCCTCCTTTAGGTTTTTACAATTCTTAATTCTCACATGAACACCTAGGTGAAAAGTATAACCCTTCCTTGCTTTCAATTTTTTGAAGAGATAAACATGCACACAATTCGATCCCGCCAAAGCTTTCTTCCAAATTAGACTCCACATGTCATCATGGTGCACATTTTAGAGGTTTTAATCTTTGATACTTCTAAAATGAACACCCATTTGGAAATTGTCACAATATTTCTCTTTGCACCTTGCATGTAGGATGCCAACTCTCTGTTGGGTCCTACAAAGTGACTTAACAATATGGAAACATATATTTTTGCATTTAATAAATAAAATAAAAAACTTAGGGGAAAATAATTAAATAATTAATGATGGGAGACACTAAGGTTGAGACACCTTAATCTCAATTTAGTTTCATCTTTCAAAGGATTAACCAAGGTATCTTCCAACATAGGTCTCTTTTCCTCCTTTGTAGGAGAAACTGAAGAGACCCCTATGGGTTGGGAGATTACCATGCTCTTAGGTATATAAACTTATTTTTTTTTTAGGTACAAAGTTGATTATACGATCATCCCTTGGCCTTTTATAAATGGTGGAGGTGGAACAACAACATACATGATAGGTGATCAAGAGAGGAAACTCGATTCAGACTTAGGTTCCTCCATTGCCTTTTTGGTAGGAGAAACATCCATTAAAGTCTCAATAGGTCAAGGAACCTCAAGAGATATATTACTCAGAGACAAATTTGATATATGCTTAGATTTTATTTTTGATATGTTATAAAAAATGATCTTCACAAGGTTTAACAAGTTCAATAGGCTGAGGCAAAAAATAATCCAAATTTTTTCTCCACAAGAACCTAATGGCTTGAACCCACTGTGAAAAACTATTTTTATTTCATTTTCAAATTGAAACTTTATGCACTTATGTATAACTAAGGGGACTACATTCATTGAGAATATCCATGGATAGCTTAACTTCAAATGAATTTTGTCTAACATTGGCATAATGTTGAATGAAACATCTGACTATTTTGTTCCAACTTTGAGTGGGAGAGTTATCAAACCTATTGCAGGTTGAATAGAACCATCATACATTTTTAGCCATTATTTTGATCACTTGTGATTGTCTTTGTAAATTTCATGCACACATAAAAATTATTCAGTGATCACATACTCTAAACACACAAGATCAATGAGTATTCCCCTTGTTGGTTTGTCATAAATATGGTTGGTGATGTAGAGAGGACCACTAGGTACTGGTACAGATGCATCACTATGAGTAAAATCAGTGTCTATAAATAAAGTGGTTTGATCCTTACAAGGTTTAACTTCAATTGCAGTTATCATTTCAGACATATCATCATCTTCTTCAATATTATCACTACTTTGCACAAATTTGGATGAATGACTTGGTAATGAATTAGTGAATATTTGTAAGTTTTTCTTAGGTGGTGAGACTAACTTATTTCCTTTATCATTAACATTGGAACCTAGTGCTTATGACACATACATCATTCAATATTGTGTCTAGGTGTATGGTGATATTGACAAAATAATTTTGCACTAAAATTTGGTGGTAAAGGTTTACTTGTGTCAACTAGCCTAATTGCAAGGAGCTGAATTAGGTTCTTGCTTAATAATTGTAACATTATTGATTGAAGAGAGTCAATAAATTGTGTGAACTGTTTATCTCTTGGTTGAAGTTGCTAGGGAGTGTTACTTGCAGAAACAATATGTGTTTCAATGTTATCAGTGGTCAGAGGAGTGTTTATTTTAATAAAGTTTTTGTATTACTTTTTGAATGATAGGTAATTATTTTGAGGAATAGATATGGATTGACCAGTATGAGTCGATGAAGGTGTTCCTTCATACTGACTAACCAATATCTGATAATCACAAAGAGCCATACACAAGTATTTAAATGATGGGTACTAACCAATACCGAATGTTAGGTTGCAAGTTTCCTATACATACCCTTTGAATATCAATGTTAGGAAGACTATATAAGATTTTTTATTTAAGTGATTGATACCTTCCTATAAATTCTATTATATCTTTTCCTTAGGTAATTTTTTACAATGCACTAAGTCAGTTAAAGTCACTTGAGGACCAATGTTTTCTTGAATTTTTTGGAGAAATGCACTAACAAGTTGGGTGAATGAATCGAAGGAGTTATTTGGAAATGAGAAAAATAATTCCAAGGCCATATCTTTTAATGATCTAGGAAAGATTTTAGCTAGGATCTTTTCTTCAAAGATGAAGTTGCTACACAATTTAGTAAAATTTGATACATGTACTTCTTCCTTACCATTGTACTTATCAAATTGGGGTATCTCAATGTTTTGAGATATAGTCATTTTCAAAATAGTAATTGACAAAGAATTATGTGTAATATATTGTTTAGGTTTACCATTTTGATTTTGATTTAATGTTGATATTTATTGTGTAGTGATGTCACCTTTTGTAAAAGCTGGTTTAACACTATATCATTTGGTGATATGTTTTGAGAGTTCATTAAATAAGGTGAACTAGAGTGAGTGACCAATGGGTTACCATGTTGCATGTTTATGAAACATGATGAAAATGGTGGTTTCAAAGGTGTTGTGACAAAAACATAAGGATTCAAATTAGGAAACCCTAAGCTTGTGTTTATGCTATTGGTATATTGTATGGTTGATTCTACTATTGGTGGTGTAAACATGGGAATAAAAGGCATGGTTATAATAGAGAAAATTTCTTTCCTCCTTGGCTTTGAGCATTTATGATTGTTTGAGCCCAACTAGGTGCTAGAGGGATATTAGCATCTACAATATGAGTTAAACTACACAAAAATTCTATTCCTTGAGAAATATTTACCAACTTCCTAAGGCTATCCACAATAGGGACCATTTGTCTTGATGAGGATTCAATAATTAAATAATATTGAAGACCTTTCAACTCCTTCTCCAATTATTTTAACTTATCTTTAGGAACATGGGAAATAGAAATATCTAAGTCTACATAAATGTTAAGTTGTGAGGTGGTCATGGGTAATCTGTGGTGAGAAATGGAATCCAAAATGGATTGGGTTGAAGTCATACCTTGTGTGAAAGAGTTAGAGGACTCGGGCTCAATAATGAATGTAGTTACAACATGGGATGCCATAATTCAAAAAAAATATCTTGAAGGGCTATTAGTAGTAGGACACTAGGTCGTGAAGCTCATATGAGTTTCACAATTCTCAATAAGCCTAGTATACAATGAAATGTACAAGATGGTCACAAAAAACCACATAAAGTGGAAAATAAAAAAGGAAAGAAACATAAAGGATAGAAAAATACATTTGTGATCCAAATTTGATCTAAATCTAACTAGTATAGGGCATAGTATGCCCTATAATGGCAAGATTATTTTAATAAAATCAAAGTTTGGATGGGTTCTACTTAGCGTTCTTTTTTGTGATTATGTAGGCCTGATAGTAAATAATTTTCCAAAATTTAACAAATTTGTGATTAGGCAATATGACATTCAATTATGCAAGCAATTTTCAAAATCCTTAATGATGAATGTAACTTGGAAATAATTTTTTCAGAATATTTGACTAATCTTATCCTGAAAAATCTGAAAATTGAAACCTTTTTATGCTTTTGCAACAATAACAATGCACTTTTTCCACGTTTCCATTATATACAAATGGCTAAGTGAATGTTTTGAACACTTTCAGATTTTGAATTTAGGCTTAATGCAAGTTATCAATACAAATATGAACTAATCCTATTTTTCAATTACTAAATAGAACCCTAGATGTAAAATGTAATGCATTTTTTTTCCTTTTTCAATGTTTTTTTTATGACAAATAGGTATGCCAATGATGAATGTAAACACTCTAAGATCTAACTAAAATTTGGAAATGATTGTTTTAGATTTTAGAGATGCTAAAGTGTTTGAAATAGTTAGGTTCACCAAAATGTTTGATTGGGAAAAAGGATGAAGACCCTCTATTGAACTCCTAGAATACTAAGAAGGGGGGTGAATCAGTATTCTCTCAAACCATTCAAACATTAAACATCCGATTAATAATGTATATTCAAGTACAATAAGGAAAGAAAGAATGAAAAAATCCACATCACATAACACTTGAAAACCAAGATTTTTATGTGGAAAACCCAAAATGGGAAAAACCATAGTGAGGGTTATCTCACAATATATTATAACCAATTATAGTATATTACATAAATGCTCACTACAAATGGACTCACTATCCATAGAGAAAAAACATAGAAGAGAGATGGTGACTCACAACCTATTTTGAGTAGTTAAAAATGCATCTACAATATGCATGAATATAGTTCCAATGAAACACAATAACAATATTCACACTGATTCTAATTTAATACTCTGCAAGTCTCTTAATTTTCACAACTTTAATCTTCAACTTCACACCACTCTACTGAAATTCATGTCACACACAATACATGTCACATTCTTATCTTGAAAATATTGAAAACAATCCAACAAATATATCAGCATCAAGTATAACATCAATTAGGTCAACCTAATTTGGTGTAACACCAAAATATTTCTTGTCAGCTCCAAAACACTTTGATCCATAAGACAGTCCACAATTCAAATCTCAAAACACCTTAAGATAGGTCATCATGGACCTATAATAGACCCCACATAAGATATCGATACATATTTATCCTTCACATACCTTCAAACATATTAGGTTGGCATCACATAAGACCTAGATACAAAACCTTCATTTATGTATCCACATCTCAACACATGGACCTCAAATATTGATACCATCTAGAATTCATGCTCAACTATTTGGAAACTTATATTCAACATCTCAAGGCCATAAAATCATCCATGGAGAAGTGCAAAATCTTCCACACAAACACATTGTACTAAAAGTAACTGTAATATGCTAGGAAAAAATCTTGGATTCAGTCACATATAACATCCACAAAATTAATATTAGAAGAAAAAAGTGTTATCTTCATTTGCAGAGTGGTGCAGACCCAAAAATTGGTGCACCATTACACTAAATTTGCAGATTTGACAGTCAAATTTTTATAGAACTGATATTTTCGGATCAACTCAAATTACCAAAATGTCTTCCATAGAAACTCCAAAACTTGTTAGGCTTGATCAAAATAGTCAAAAAAAATGTTGACATCAATGAAAACACTGCAATACACCATTATGCTTAATCCATGCTCATGTTGTGAAACAACATCATCAATGACAAACTTCAACAATCTCTCAAAAAATCCAACAATCTCCCCCTTTTTCATGATGGAAACATGCCAAAAACTCCAAAAATACTCTCCTCATTTGACATCAAGGGAAAAGGGTGCCTATACAAAAAATTTATAACTCTTATGGGAATTCCCCATGATAAATATAAGCATATGTGCAAATTGAAAAAAAAAAATTAATTGACTCAAAAGTCATGTACTGAATAAAAAAATTAAAATTGTACTAAAAAACTATTCTATATGGTCCATATATGTACAAGTGGTCTAAACATAGATATTGAACATACATAGAAACATAAAAAATGAGTAAAATGGAGGTGGTTGATGCCTGTAACATCTTTAATTGATCTTCCTAGGTCTACCTTCCATCTTCCCATTCATGCTTGGCCTCTGCAAGTAGCTTTTTTTTCATTTCAAACTCCAATAGAAGTTCTTTGCCTTCTCCTAGAGTAGCAAGTACCAGATTCATATTCCTCACCTTGTTGAAACTAAGAAGAACTCTTGAAACAAGTGTAAGTCTGGGGTTAACTATATCTCTTACCTCTCCAAACTATAAAATAATATGTTCTTTTTGTTCTTTTATCTAGAAGAACTTCTTGTCAAGATCTTCTATGGTATTCCTTATCACATAAGTAAGGTCAACTGCTAGGTCATATGCACTAGAGACAATATTGATTTGAGACTCAATAGAGTCCTTCTTCTTTCTTATGCCTTGTGTGGCTTTGATCCACTTCATACCATACCACAATAGTGCCTTAGCCTCATTAACACACCCTTTAGCATCTTTCAGTAATTTAAAAAAATTCTTATGTGAAATACCACATTTCTTTCTGATCTCCAACATCCTTTTTTCAATGATCCTCTTCTCAACCTCTTTCTTTGATTCTATATTTAGTCCAGATGCATAATTTTTGAAAGAATCAATAAATAGTCTGAGATTATTCATACTAGAAAGAGATGTTTCTACTTTTGATCCAGGTATTCCTGCAATGCCTTAACTGCTTCATCCATTAATTATATGCTCCTTTGATGCGATTCAATGATTTCCTTCCTGGTGGATGCATGGATCATGTCTCCTAGTTGAATCTTGTGGATAGGAGAGATCTTGTTCATGTTAGCATTTACTTGATTCATTTGTAGAACTATAGTAGTTGTGAGGAAACAACTAGTTGAAAACTAGGTTGTACACTCAATAGATTTCTCAGAGAATCTCTAGATGAGCCACAAGATTCACCAAGAGAATTCGTTGTCTCCATAGCCTTTTCCTTACCATCTGTAGTACCAGAGTTGACTGGTTTGTCTTTCTCTGCATCTCTGGATGCATCCTTATTGTTGTCTTCATCTTCCTCTTTATCCTCTTCTTATTTCTCCTCATTTTTCTTCACTTCATATTTATTTTCTTGCTCTCCTTCTACTTCTATATCTTCTATATTATCATCTTTGTTTTCATCTTTTGTAGTGTCTTTTGTGTTTACCAAATAATTTTCATCATTTTTAACCGGAGGAGGAGTGGTAGCATTTTCCTTTTCATTTTCATCTCCAATCATTTCATCTTCATCATTCTCTTTTGTCATGTCCTCCACTTCCAGAGGAGTGTTGTCTAATGCAACTTCATCATACGTATCCTACTCATGTTGAGCATCATCTATCTACACTTCTTCCTCTATATTCGATTTTGAAGTAGGAGTATCATCATTCACTTATGATTTGGATACCAAGTTTAATCCTAACTTTTGCACAATCTCTTCTACTTTATCATTGACCTCTTTTCGTATTCTCTCTAGATCACCTTTATTTCTTCCCATAAGGATTTTAACTCTTTGTTTGGTTCTCATATCCTTACTAAATATGGTGGTCAGAGTTGCTCTATCATCTTTTAAAAGTGGGGCACCAAATATTTCCAAGGCTTCATCTTTAAGCTTCTCATTCTCTTGTATTTCCTCTTGTCTTCTTTTTAACAATCATCATTAGGAATATCCTTCTTGATATTTTGCATCTCAACTTCAAGAACAACTATATATTTGATTATGGATTTAATGACGGTGGCCTTATCCACCTCATACAAATATTTATACAAATAAATTGTCTCCTTCAACATTTAATTTTGCAGATGCTATTAAATAGTGCCTCGAGTTTCATTGGGGAGTGAGGCCTTACTAGTTCAGTTTGTTTCTTTTCCTTACTTTTACCTAGATTATTCTTTGGTGAAGCCTTCTTGGTTTTCTTCTTCTCCTTTATATGAATTTTGAAAGATTCTTTCTCTTTCTCTATCTCCTCTTTGCTCTTGGTATCAACTATGTCAACCCTTCTCTTTTTGGTGCTAGCTTCACCTTGTGAAGCATCACTTCTTTTCCTAACTAGTGGAGATGCATCTTCTTCCAAATCTTCTTCTTCATCAACAACATTCATTCCAATATCCTTTTCTCTTGTATCCTTTTTATTCATTCTTCTCTTTGTCGGGGCAATATGAGGTGCAACAATGGTGGACTTCTTCTTTTGTTCCCTCATGGCATGTACTTGACCAAAGAGGATTTATCCCTTACTAGAGGGCTGGCAGTAGATTTTCTCTTCTCTCCAACAAAAGGTAAAACCCTAGAGGACTTTTGGATAGATGGTGGAGTGGTAGTTGTTCTACTTGATATTCTTGAGCTACTTGAAGCTTCTCCAACACCCATATCTACTTTGGATCTCTCTCTAGCATACTACACTTTCTCCTTTGAAATTCCATGTTCTTGTGCATATATATCAACCATAGAATAAAAATTCTTCCTGATCTATGGTTCTTTTTGCTTCATGTGGACTTCAATAGAATTTTCCTCAAAATTTCCATACCTTGGTTTTCTTTCATCCTTTAAAATTTTCAATAGAATATCTACATAGCCATTAAGATATGCCTCTGTTACCTCATAAACCAATTCAATAACCCAAAAAGATCTCAGTTCCACTATCTCCATAATGCAATGATCTATCAAAACCAAGAATAAGATATTGTTTTTGTATTTTTCCATAATACACCTTGGAATTCTCTCTCTCATGCATACTCTTTTGAAATATTGTAAAAAACTATTAAGATCATCATCTTGTGTAATGAAATCTCCAAGGCTCCTCATATAATCTATAATTTGGTGTGCAACAGGCTTTCCACTTATCCAATTTACCTTTCCAAATTATATGAACCTCCTTCAAAAATTAGAATAGTAAGCACATAACGAGAGTGCCATACTTAAAAATACACTTCTTCTCCTTGGTCTGATTTAGGTTCTCCATTAAATGTACCCTTAGCAACTCACAAAGGTCATAGTTTTCACCATTCTCTATCATCTTGTGCCACATAAAATGCAGTGGTAGAAACATACTTATCCTATTGGTGTAGTAAATTTTGTATCCAATGACCATAGTAACATACCTAATGAGTGAATTTCTAATAGGATTCACTACAAGGGCTCTCTGATCAAATTTAGTACCTATTTTCTCCATTACTTCTTTATTTTTAATAGACATTAGCATGGGGACGAGTCCGATGGAGCATAAATTGGTGACTTCTCTTATCACTTCCTTTGTGATCATGTGAGGCATATTAGTCTAGAAAAATGGATCATGAACTCTGCTCAAGGCCATTCTAATCCCCTTGACATCATAGAAGAAATTGGGGAACCACTACGATACATCTAGATTCTTTTCAACTAGGTTTTTGTATTATGGTTTCCAAATTCATCACTATTCAATTCATTTTTCCACACATCACTTAGCTTATTGGGAGAATGTTCTTCCATTTTTCCATGAATGTATGACCTGATATCCTTTGTCGGTAAAACCCCATATGGAATATGTGAGAAAGCACCTAGTGAGTCATTTTTTGTGGCTTTCACGAGGTATCATTTGAATTTTAGATGTGGTTTCTTCATGACCTCTATAAATTTTGGTGTATCCATTACAATGTATACACAAAATAATTTCAAACAAATATTTACAAAAACTAGGGCATGTGCAAGATTCACTAAATAAATTTTCAACTTCATCTGTCAAACTAAGGTTTTTATGCTTTGAATCTCAAATATCCTTAAGAAATTTGAGTTATATTCTTGTAGCTCTTCTCCTCTTTGAATGCTTGTGTGAAATCAATTTTAATTAGTAAATTTTATTTTAAACTTTTGATTTGACCTGATTCCACATTGAATGCTTCAACACATAAAGCTAGTAACATTTAAATTGTATGCATAGTCAGCTTTTGAAGCTCTGCAAACTTCCACATGGACATATTTTCTTCCACAATATTCACCAATATATCAAGCATGCTGATATACATCACATATTTTTGTGTTGTGGAATCAACACCATTTTTCTAGTGAGGGATAAGACATATCCATTAATTCCCCCCCTAAGCCAAAGCTCTCTACTTAGTTTCCAGAGGAAACATCTACACTAGAGGATGGTACAAACTCTCCCTTTTCATTTGTATCTTCCTTCTTTCTCCAAATATTTTCCATTTTCTTATTTAATTCAACCAAATTAAACTTTTTGACTGATCATTCCTCTTTACCAGATTATCTTTCCTTATATATCCACTTCTTCAAAATTTAGCAATTTGTTCAAGTCTATTGCAATTATGGCATACAACATGTTCTTTTAGGTAGTATTCCTTCCATTCATTCTAGATATACATTGATTAGCCTTGTGTCCAAATCCATAGAATGATTTATAATAGTAACCATTGATAGATTGAATCATTCTACCATTGTTATATGTGTTCATCATTTAACTTTTGCATTCACTTTCTCTATGTCCAAATCTTTTGCATGTTAAAGATTGACCAGTAAAGGATGGAACATTCAGATTCTTCTTGCTTCTATATTTCATTACTCTATGTCCAAATTTATTGCAAGAATAGAAAAAACCATTGAAATATGGGTACCTTTGAGCATTTGTTTGTTAGGCTGAAGGTCTTCTAGCTTCATTTGTTTTGATTCCAGATCTTGCCATTTTTTTCTTGTCTTTAGTTTTCTCTGGTTCATTCATCTTATTTTCTACATTAGGTGTCTAATATAATTTTGAGCTCTTACCTTTTTCAAATCCTAAACCATCTTTGTTTTTGGATGTTTTTTGATCCACAATCAGCTCATCAAGCATTGTAGAACTTGTCTTGAATCTATCTTAATGTTTTCTTGATTTCTCTAGATCTGATCTTAGTTTAACCACTTCTTATTCAAGCCTTGTATATTCATCAGATTTTATTTTCACCATTGCATTCGAGAAATATTCAATTATTTTCTTTTCTTCAACTTGCCCTTTTAGTTTGGTGATGTTTTCATTTGCTTGTTTCAACTATTCATTGACTTCCTTATGCCTTTCTCTGAACTTCTTGATTTTCTCTCTAATTTTTTTGATGCATTTATTTTATTCTTTGACATTTTCCTTCATATCTCTATTTTCACCTTTAGTTCTTTCTAGATCTTCAAGAGAAAATTTTATGTTCTCCATCTTTATCAAGCATGGAATCTTCATCTATACAATCAAAAGGAGGAGTCTCTTCTAGAGGAATAGGAAACTTTCTATTAGAAATGTGTTCAATCTCCATGATATTCCCAAAGTGGTTAAGCTCCTTCCAAGGAACCAAGCTTTGATACAAATTTTTGAACACCCAAAATATTGAGAGGGGGGGTGAATAAGTATTCTCTTAAACCATTCAAACATTAAACATCCAATTACTAATGCATATTCAACTATAGTAAGGAAAGAAAGCATGAAAACATCAACAACATCATATAACACATGAACACCAATATTTTTACATGGAAAACCCAAAATAGGAAAAATAATGGTGAAGGTTAACTCACAATATATTATAACTAGTTATAGTATATTACAAAAATCCTCAATATAGGTGGAATCATTGTCCACATAATAAAATAATAGAAGAGAGATGGTGGCTCACAACCTATTTTGAACTACGACAAATGCATCTACATTATATAGGAATATAATTTCAATGAAGCAAAATAACAATCTTCACATTGATTCTGATTTAATACTCTGTAATTCTCTTCATTGACACAAATTTAATCTTCAACTTCTCATTGATCTGCTTAGATTCACATCACACAGAATTCATCACATTCCTATCCTCAAAATACCAAAAATAGCCCAAAAATATATCAACAACAAATATAATACCAATTAGGTCAACCTAATTCAATGTAACACCAAAATGTAAGTTTTCAGCTCCAAAACACTTCATCCATAACACGTGCCACAATTAAAATCTCAAAAAACTTTAAGATAGGTTAGCATGGACCTATAATAGATCCCACATAAGGTAGCAACGCATATTTATCCTTCGCATACCTTCAAACATATTAGGTCAACATCACATAAAACCTAGATACAAAACCTTCATATGTGTATCCACATCTCAACATGTGGACCAAAAATCTTGATACCATCTGGAATTCATGCTCAAATAACATTTGGATGCTTATCTTCAACACCGCAAGGAAAAAAACATCCATAGAGAAGTGAGGAATCTCCCACACAAACACACTATACTGAAAGTAACTGTAATATGGTAGGTTGAACTCTATTACTCATATCTCTCAAATTGTTTTTCCAATCAAGATGATGTATTGGATTTAGGCACATCTAACATTCACAAAGTTAATGTTATAAGAATAGAGCGTTATCTTCATTTATAGAGTGCCAGTGGTGAAGACCCAAAAACTGACACACCATTACACTAAACTGGGAGATTTGACACTTAGTAAATTTTCTATACAAGTGATCTTTTCGAATCAACTCAACTTGCAAAAATGTCTTCCATAAAAACTCCAAAACTTGTTAGGCCTGATCAAAATAGTCCACAAAAATGTTGACATCAATGAAAAAATTGTAATACATTGTTATGCTCAATCCATGCTCATGTTTCTAAACAACATCAACAATGACACACTTCAACAATCTCTCAAAACTTTGAAAACTATCTTCCCAATTGTTTTAGATTCAATTAAAGATTAACTCAAAAACCATTTGGTTGAAAACCTATTCAAGAGACCTAGAATTGTGGATCAAAGCTCTAATCCAATGTCTATTAGTGTCATTGTGGGGGATTGGTGATTATTTGAAGGAATAATTTCTAAATGCAATGATCTAATTATGAAAACTATACAAATGCAATAGCTTGTTATGATTCCTAATAAAATGATTGCAAAAGACAAAATTAAAATCTAAAAATGTAGAGGGTGGACAAAGAGGAGTCCATGGTATTAAAATTTAAAGAAGATCTAGCTGGTCTAGGGAACATTATGCCCTATATTGTCCTCATATTTTTTGAGAGTTAAAATCATAGTATTGAGACACCCACTCTAGAGTTGTTGTCTTCTAGGAATTACTTTCAAAAATTTGTCTATTGATGAGAAAATGTAGATTATGTGACCTGGAAACTTGTAGGGTTAGAGTGTATGAATAAAAAATTATCCTTCAATCTTCCATGAACTCAATTTATATTTTAAACCTACACACATGAGAGGAGAGGAAGGGTTTTTCCATATAGGGGCTTGCCTAAGTCAAACCATATGTTGGTATTTCTACCTCCACAATGGAAAACTATGATAAAAGAGAGTGTACCCTTGGATGGATAAAGGATAATTGTAAAATAAGTAATGAATTGAAAAATTTCTACAACTCATGACTCATATTTGATTTCCTTCATGGAATGAGGTCACACTCATCTGTTGGACTAATTGCCAGTTTCTCCCTTCAGATTGGGGACATGGACTAATTGTCTCCCGTGAATCCGTTTATCTCTAGAATTTGTATTGGGTCTTAACAGGTCAATCCTTTGGCGTAACAAAAATTTATTCCAAAAAATGGTATCAGATCCATACTGTTGGGTTTGAATCCCCTTCAAGTGACGCTGAGGGGGGATTGTTGGACTAATCATTAACGTCTCCGTTTGGATTCAAGACATTGACTAATTGCCTCCCCTAGATTTTTTTATGTCTAGAATTTGTATCAGGCATTAAGAGGTCCATCTTTTGGTGCAATGAAAAATGTATCCAAACATCATCACCTTCAAGGATAAATTATTGCTTGATTTGATCTGATAACCTACAATTATTAGTACATATAATAAAATTCCTACAAACATATGAAAAAATTACATAGCACATCACATGATGCTTGAATAATAAAAAAATGCAATGGTCTTGATAGTTCTACTCTTGAAATTTCTCTTGAATGATTTTTAGAACATTTGATTTTCTCGATTGAGTTCTCTACCTTTCTTCCTCATTAAAATTGTGAAAATGACTAGGTATTTATATGTAATTATTCTAATTTCTTGAAAATTAAATATTGACAACCAACATTTAGAATTAAAAACTAAAATAATAAATTATTGACACCAACATTTTCAAATTTGGGACCAAATTAGGTGGTCTAGGGCATAGGGTGCTAGAGAATTGATTCCCCCTTTTTAGGAATCAAAAGTGTTGAGGGAAAAATATTCAATCCATTTTTTATTTCCCATGTTATTTTTTAATAATATTTATAAAAATAGGGAAATTAATGCATAATAGGTCCAAGAACATAGCAGGGAGCAAAACCTAGTGTGAAATTGTCAAGGGTGACAATTTTTTATGCTACGGTTCCCAAATTCAAGTAAGTATTGTTGGAAGGAAAAAAGGAATTGCAAGAGGTTACACATGTTGATAAAAATTGAAGAGGAATACTAAGTTTTGTAGATAAACTAGAGAAAGTCAAGTCATCAAAAGAAGTATTGATAGAAAGCTAGAAGGTAATGCAAGATTTTTGAAGAAGAAATAAAAATGCTAGAGGGGATAGGCATAGATGTCATGCTATTCCTCATATGTTACAAACTAAATAAGAAAAGAGAAACATAGAAAATCAAAATCCGAACTGACTCAAAGTAATGCATGATGATTCTATACCTTTCTTGCAATGTAAAAAAGAACCTTCCAGACACATTATCATTCGGCGTCCTGTTGTGATTAAATTAGATGATGACATTGATGTTACAAAGATTGATGAAAAAGTGCATAATGAGTTAAATTAATTTTTCTCCTCTTCCATGAGCTTAAATGACAATCCGACTAATAAGAGTGTTGAACTTGGTACATGTCCTAGTTTGACACTTGATTTTATCCCTTTGGTGAGTTGTCTGCCTTCCATATATACTAAACAATATTAAGATGCAAATGACCTACTAATAGGTTGAATCACATGTGCCTTACTAGTATCTTAATTTATTTTCTTTTTAATGTTTCTTTATGTGATTACATGGGAATGAAACATAGAAAATTGTCGCTTTATGTTTTGGGAATTAGAACCATCAATTTCCTACAAGTTTCATTCAAGGAAACCTTGGTGATCTCAATATAGGGATGGAATGAGGGAAAGAGATCTGCAATAAGGTGTTCAAGGGTGACAATTAAAGAATAAAATGGGGTTCACCACCAAGAAAAGGCTAGGAAAGATAAGAAATGCAAATAACATGCAAAACCTAATGATATGATCTAGAAAATGAACTTAAATTAGAATAAAAAACTAGAGGTAAACAAAGGTGCACCTAGAAAGCTAAAGAGGCTTGACAAAAGGCCTCAATTCCTAAAAATATGAATTTTAAAGCACACTAGGACTCATATGCTAGTAGGGGATATTTAGTCCCATTTTAGGGTTTCAGGCCAAAACCAAAACCTAGAACTACTAAATCAAGATCTATTGAAAATGCCTGAAATTAGGTATATTGGGACTCGTACGCCACAAGTGGTGATTTAGTCCCAGTATTAGGGTTGATCTCAAAATCTAATATTCTCTAGTGTTCTCCTGTAGCTTCTCTCTTGTAAAATCTTCAAGTTTGAAACACTAATTTGCAACCTGTAAATGGCTTTCCATAATCTTGCAATGTCTAGATGACAACTTTTACAACTTGACAACTTTCTTCAATCTTGCAACTTAGTATTTAAAGGATCTTCAAGCTCAAAAAACCTAGATCTTCAATCACACATGTAGAGATATAGAAAAATTTGTTGATTTTTAGGAAATAAGGGTTTGCCTTGGTCAAACCCCATTTAGGTAATTAAACATTATGATGAAATAATTAAACATGAAACACAAACAATGATACCTTGAATGGAATGTTAAAATCTAAATCAACAATCTAACATGAAGTGGCCATGTAGAATGTAGAGCTTGTTCTTGAATTGAATATAGGACAATTCTTAGCTTGGATCTTCAATGCTACATCAACAACCTTAGCTCAACAACATGCTTGATGCACTATGTCTTTGACATGATAATAGATCTTGAATTGCTGCAAAAAATCTTCTTCAAAAATACCTTTGAATGATCTTGAATGTCCTTGAATTATCTTGTGAACTCTTGTGAAAGTGATCTTGATTTCTTATGAAATTATAGGATGAAACTATGTGAAATAACCTTGTATTTATACTTGTTTATGTCAAATTTCCCAAAATTATAACACTGCAAGTTGACATCAGATCTAGGAGGATAAAATCCCGCCAAGAATTGAATTCAAAATTAGGTCCAAGCTAATCGGGACTCATACACTAGTTGGGGCATATGAGTCCTAACAGGTTAAGCTTGGGACACAAATTTCAAGAAATGTTAAGTTTTATTCTAAATTTAGATCCAGGCCTCGAAACTTAGGTGGGACCCATATGCCCAAGGTGATGTATGAGTCCCACATAACTAAATATATGCCATATTAACCAAAATAATTAAATTATGAGTGGTCATTAGATATATTTTGAGATCATCCTCAAAAGGATGCATTAAATAAGGCTTGTGGATGAAAATAGGACCAAATAAGGCATAAAGAAGCCTAAATTTTGTAGGGAGGGCCCAAACAACTGTGCAAATGTAGAGGGACACATTTTTCTACACTACAGTATGTAATGTGATCCATTGTAATGTTTTTTTTTATGTATCTCTCTCTTTTTGTGCATTCCTCTTTTAGACACTCAAATTTTTTCCTCACAATTATCCTATTTTTTGTCTATTAATTAAATGGATATTATTATTTGTTTAATTAATTAATTTAATATATTTCTTCTATTCACTCATTAACTCACTCAAATCATTAACATATTATAAGAATTTATGCATTCATTAGAATTCAACCATTTGCATAGTCAACCATTTATCCATAAATTATTTCATATTACTCCATTTGCACAATCATTAAATTATCCATGCATTAAAACCATTAAATCATTTGCATACAAAAGTATATTTAAATTATTCATTAATTCATAAATGCATCTTCATTCGTAGCTTCTAAACCTATATTATACCATAAAATCTATCCATTATCTCTTTCTAATTTCAATTAATTGTAATTAATTAAAATATACATTTTCCCATTTCAATCATTTATCCCACATTTCTCCAACAACACAAATCTATATTGTGAGGACATATATATAAGGCCTCTCCTTTCTCATGAAAATATATACCTTCAATTATTAAAATTCATTCATCATAGCCTCTTGTAGAATTTGTGCTTGTGCAAAAATATGAGAGGTCCAAAATAATTGAAAACAAGATCTTGATGATAGGATGACAATAGAGTTAGATTTCCTTTAAATGGTCATGTTTTGATTTTTCATATTTTATCTTTACATTTGTTCCATTTGCATTTATTTAGAAATGCCTCATTGGAGTTATGCTGAAATTTTGATTTGAGTTTATAGTTTAAGATCAGTTTTCAGTTTTCAGCTTCTATACCTCTATTTTCATCTACATTATTCTCTATGTTCTGAACATTTTATATTTTATTTGTCTTGTGTTTTCCTTTTAGGGATAATACAAGGTGTCGAGACATTTAGGTCTCTTCCGTGTTGACCCAAAAGGATTTTTTTATTTTTTTCTCTTTGTATGTGTCATTCTTCTTTTTCTATGAGTATTTGGGGAATGATGGCATTTCCGAGCTCTATAACAACATTGTAGAAAAAATATATTGACACCACAGATCTGTAGCTCCCTAATGTATTTTTGGGGGCAACCTCTCAGTTTTTAATGATGTACCTTCATTTTCAAAACATATGACTTGGCATAGGGATTTTCAAGGAAGCTCTCATGTCTTAGGATTGAACATTGAATACTTTAAAGAAATTTCTCACAACAATGGTGTTAGTAGGTGCTTTAAAGTGGGGGCATACATTGATAATATATTTCAAAAAAATTCATGTTTCATGGTGCAATTTTATTATTTCTTAGGATGAATACTTTTCTTGGTGGTGTCATGGGGTTTTATGTCCTCCAAGAGTGTGATATTTCTTAGTGTACAAATTTCCTCTTAGTGGTGATGTGACACACTGTATTCCCCTATTTATGAATCTCTTACTCTTGACTTGTCCTCTCTTTGAGACATTAGGCATGATGTTCCTTGAGAAAAATACCTCACACAAACTAAGAAACACCTTTTGAACAAAAACCTTTACTACCATTATTGTTCATAAGTCTTTCACATAATGTACCTTAATTAACAACATGAAGTTTCCATGGTCCATGATAATAAATTGTTGATTTTCTAGATTGAAATTGTGTGCATTTTTATGAGAACATTTGGGATCAAACTCCATGATTGATCATCAGGATATATGCATGCAACTAGAGAGATGAAAAAACACATAGTTGCATGCATATATCCTGATGATGGATCATGGGTATATCCAAAGATATATCCATTATCCAACTATGTGAATTTTTCATCTCTTTGGTTGCATGCATATATCTGAATGATGGATCATGGAGTTTTATCTAAAATTTTGATTCATAAAAATGCACACAGTTTCAATCCGAAAAATTAACTATTCATAACGTAGCTTGCTAACCTTATAAAGCTCGAACCCTAAATTCAAGACCACCTAGTATAATGCACCTTTCTTGCCTTTGGAGCCTTGCCATCTTCATAGGTGCTTAGCATAATATATATTTTTAAGCCATACGGAGCTTGAAACGCAAAATTTAAGGCCACCTAGCACAAAAAACCTTTCTTTCCTATGGAGCCTTCCCTTTTTCATAGGTGTTTAGTATACCACAACATGTTAAGCCCTATGAAGCACATAACCTTGTCTTGTGGTGCTGTATTGAAGTTTTCAGGAGCATAGATTTGATATGGTATGGGAACCTAATATGATTCTCCCATTTGTGACCCTATTGGGAGACTCACCTAATGGATAGCCCAAGGTTCCACTACCTTGGAGTGAGTGCAAAAAAAAAGGCTTATATGTGTTCTATGTCGATCAGACAGTCTAGGCTTGATCTTCTTAGTATTTGATGTTGTATGATTGGATATATTTGTCATTGTTGCACACATAAGTTTCTTGAATGTCTACTTTAGTGTGATTTTGTGCTAGCACTCATCCTCTCGCTAAAGTGGGGGCTAAATGTAGTGTAATAAAAAGTATTCATTTTTCATACATAATTTGGGAATGAATAATTAATAATAAAATGGACTTAGTTGTGTCTATTTTTTGGTGTTTTAAGGTGTACCTTTACACTCTCACATTAATCTAGGGCTTCATTAATTGACTGAGGTTAATTTTTCCTTAACTGGCTCCTTTATTTCAAATCTGAGTCTAATTAATTGCATTCTTTTAGAGATAAAACTTGAAACTCATAAATTCCATAACATAAGGTTTAAGAGAGAATGGGTCCTCAATTGCACCTAGGACCTAAATTCAAAATATTTTTTTGGTGGTATTTTAATGATTTCAAATCCATAATTCAATGTCGGCTTGTGACGTTTGAATTTTGAGAATTAATCTTAAGAGACGTATAAATAAGAGGTTATTTCACTTTGTTTCATCCTAGAACATTTCAAGAAAGCTAATAATTTTGATGAGAGCATTCATAGAGAAATTTTATCATATCAAGAGCACTTCTAGAGGATTTCAAGGAATTCAAGGGTAGAATTATTGAAGCTTATTGCATAAATCAAGATTCCATTATAGTGTAAAATATTTGTTGCATCATGCATTTTTTTTGAGCTAATATGGTGATGTAGTGTTCAAGATTTATGCAAGTATTCAAGACATTGTTTCAATACAATTTTTATGATCAAGATCCACATCCATTGAAGCTAATTCATGCTAGTTGTAGATATACAATCCAAGGTTCAAATAAGGTTTGGTGAGTTGTTACATAGAGTTTTTCATTCATCATCCCTTCATACTTTTGTATTTCATTTCAAGGTTTAATTACCAAAATAGGGTTTGACCAAGGAAAACCCCCATTCACCTAACAAACAACATTTTTTTCTCTTTGATGTTTGATTGCAATTTTTACTTGTGAAAGATCCTTTGAAGAGGAAAATTTAAGAAAGTTGTAAAGTTGTCAAAGTTGCAAGAAACGATGTAATATAACATAAGCTCTTCTACAAGATTTATTTCTGGTTGTCTGATAGTGAGAATCAGAATCTAGGAGTACACACATAGCAGAAGAGAACCCACAAAGCTTTTTTCAAGAGCCCTAGCTAGGACCCATTCACCATAGGGTGAATGAGTTCTCAATGAGATTAAAAAGGAGACTTTTGTTGAAAGGTACACATTATTTTCCCTTTTCTAGATTTTCCTTTTGATTACTGTTTCTCTTAGTTTTGATTAGTATCCTTCATTTGTATTTTATAGCTTGCATTTTTTAGTTTGTTTTATGATCTTAATCTTTCTCCCCAAAGTTCTATTTGACTCACACCCCCATCCTTGCATAAAGGATAAATTTTCTGATTCATACCTTGGTTTCACCCACCTTTTGGTTGATATCCAGTTCATTGTTTGGATCTCATTTCTTGAATTAAATAGTGAAGAATTAGGTTATTTGTTATCATTTTGGTGAACCCCCTTTTATATAACCTCAATTTTTCCTGTTTTATTATCATTAAGAGATTTTTTCTAAATCAAATGGTACAAATAATGATGAAATAGTGAAATGAATAAATTTGTTCAAGGTATGCTAATTATTGTATATCAAGGTGATTGAATAACATTATTCTAGTGATAATTTCACTCCCTATTATCCTCTAGTCATCAAGTATTATAAATGTAAGAATTTATTTCATATAACCATTATTCCCTTGACCTAATTGGCCTTTTGATATTGGTATTGTATTGCAGTTGAATGAGTGGTTGATAAGTTATTTTCAAATACACATCTCTTTGTTATTTATGTTGATACTCTTGAGTCATGTTTGTATTATATGAATAATTATAGATAAAATAATTTATTTGTTAAATATAAAGAGTGTTATTAGAGCATATTATTATAAATTTGTGGTTAAGCAGTTGGGATTTACCTATGCTTAAAATATTTTCTTTGTTAAATCTAAAGAGTGTTATTAGAGTATATTATTATAGATTTGTGGTTACGTAGTTGCGATTTATCTATTGTCCAAAAAAAATTATTTTTCATTCTAAAGAGTGTTATTAGAGTACATTATTATAAATTTATGGTTAAGCAGTCGGGATTTATCTATGCTCAAAACTGAGAGGGAAGTTTTTCTTTTCTATCATAGAGATTAAAGAATCAACTTTCCTAATAGACTTTGGTCCATATAATAATATAAGGGAAAATATTGATGGAAAAAAAAATTAAATATGAAATAAACAAAATTTTATATAAGCTCAACATAAATGATATATTGATACTAAACTCTAGAATTTGTCAAAAAAACATACATTTATAATTGTTAACTTATTTAAATTTTTAGATTTAAATAAGATTTACAAGGGTGATTTGATAATTTATTTTTTCTTGGAAAGTGAGGAGGACAACGAATAATTCTTTACAATTATTTGAAGGGATAACATATGGTAGTTCATTGTAGGAGTTTGGCAGTTCCATACTCAAATGATAGTCCAGAGTGGAGTGAAATCATGATAGACAAGTTTTTCATGAAAGTCATAAAGGAAAGTTTGACCATTATATAGTGATGTCATAAATAGTAATAACTAGAGGATTCAAAGAGGATAGTCATAAAATGAATGATAGAGTTGTGAGTAGAAAGTATGATAGTGAATTGCAAGAAAACAAGAATAATGAACATGATTGAAGTGAGGGAAACTAAGAGGTATTTAAGAAAAGTGATAGTCCCAAATCATCAAGGTCCAATATCAAGGCAATGATTGTAACCATGTTATAAAAGTAAGGATAATTTTGACTGAGATCATGCAATGAAGAATTTTGATCTTTATTGACAACAAGAAATGTAAGAAAAGGTATGGACTATCCTTGATGATTCATGGAACTATGTAAGCCCTCTCTAAGGCCATATTTTTGATGAACCACTATTATTGCATATTTTTTATCAAGCCTCATTCTGTCACATATGGTGATAGACACATAGAAGATAGTCATGACCAAAAAGGCATGAATAGAGCCTACACAAGGATTGAACCTATTACTAGTGTTTTATTATACTTCCAAGATATCATCAAACCTTGTCAAGTTCTAGTTACATCAAGAAAAACCATTAATTACCAGGATTTGTGTGAGGTGGAGGTAATAAATTTTTAATGGGATTTTGGAGAAACAACACATGGACGATACCTAGGAAGACATCAAAGGAGTATTGAAGCAACTTTTTTGTAATGGGTTTGAAGAAGTTACTATGAAGGACATTCAATAGTTTCCAGAAGCTTTTCACAAAGGTTCTTATTTTTAGTGGTAAAGTGTTGGACTCAAGGCAACATTGAGAGGGGGGGGTGAATGAGTGTTCAATAATATTCAAGAGTTTCATCCATTCAAAACATGAAAGCATTTCATCATTTCATTAAGGAAATATGTATGCATTAAAAGTAAACATCCATAACATGACACACAAATTTTTTGCATGGAAACCTTATTAGGGGAGACACCATGGTGGAGATTAATCCACAATTTGAGTAATCAAAGTATAAGAATTATAAAAGGAATGCACTTGCATTTAGACACACTGCCTAGAGCTCACTACTCAAAGATAAAGGCTTACTACCTACAAAATTCAGATTAAGACTATCTGAAGAGATGAAATGAGATGATAGCATATGATAATTCTAGGTAATAGTTCTGGTGAAGCTCATGAATCTTATTCTGGATCTGCTTGTTGTTTTTCCACCTCGCTCTACCATTTTCTTCTCTTTGCATTAGATTCACATTACTTCGCTACAATGACTCAAAATTCATAGAATACCACTTCTATCTTACATACACTTCACACACTTCTCTGCCAAATGATGAAAGCAATCCCTTATATATAGCTACAATCAAGGATTAGTTCATCCAACATTCGGCTTCATATGGTATCAAGATATTTATAAATTTTCCTCCAGATTCATCACCAAACCATTATGCGCATCCTCCAAAATTGGTTAAGACCAAGATAGGACCCATACAACACTTAATTCAAAAATGAAACTTATAATTACTTTCATCTTATACATTCTTGAATTCTGTATTTGTCGCATCATCCTTCTAATATAGATATTTGACATATTAATGCACCGTAACTCCTAGATCGCTTATCAGTGAGTGTGTATCAAAACTAAGATACTGCAAACCTTCTTCAAGGGTTCATAACCTAGAATACCTATCCGATGAGATGATTAAACCAACTTTTATACCTTTAACTGGATCTCCTATTCTTTTCTTCCTTCTTCTGGTAGGAGCCAAAAATAGTGTAGCTCATTCATATGCAAGACTAGAGTTGCATGACTTGGGTTGACATCAATGAAAACACCTATAAGAAAAAATCCTTAGCCATATGCCAACAATCTCCCCCTTTGGAATTGATGGCAACACTTAGTGAAAAAAATTCACTACACTTTCTCCCTCTTAGATATTCTCTCCCCCTTAGATTTATGAGATTTTTTTCACTACATTCTCTCCCCCTTTGACATCAATGACAAAGCTAACAAAAAAGGTGTCAAAATGGTGACAAAACACATTTTCAAAATTATCAATCTTTTAAGAAATTTAGCATATAAATAGGCTTATAGTTCTCCTTTGAACAAAATTTCAAAAACTTGAAATCGCTTTACTTATTATCTCTTTTTAAAAAAACTAAAAATTAACTTGTTTTTATTCACTTCTAGAAGAAAATTTTCCCAACTATCAGTTGCAATCCCAATGTTGATAATCAAGCTATTGTTCTTGGAAGGTTTGTTGATAATATCAATAAGAGATTCAGGAATTATGATTACTCCTTCCAAATTTTTACCATTTTTTTAGAATTTCCACCTACTGCTCCAATTTACACTCAACTAAATCTTTTAACTTCCAAAAGGTGTCCACAAGAACATTCTTGGACAGCTGAATTTTTATTTGAGCTACCTACAATTCCCAGATTCTTCTTCTGATGACTCCATCCGGATCGTGAGACATATCAAATTTTTTACCAATGTCATTCAATTTTGTCTCAATCCGATCCAACTTCTCTTTGTAATTACTAACTATATGGGGCCAACAGACACAATAGTTATAGATTCTTGTGGCTGAGTTAATGCATTGTCTTAACTCATTCATTTTATTCTTAATCTTAGCAAGAGATAGTCTGAATTTCTTTTTTAGGTGAGAGATAATTTCACCTTCTTCTCTGCCTTTGTCTTCAGAGCCTATTGATTCTTTACTACATTCAATCATTTCTTTAGGTAGAAAATCTTTTAGACTTTCCAATCTTATCTTGCAATGCTCAATATGAACATTCAGAACTTCTAGAATTAAGTCCTGATCATAAGATGGTTTGACTAACCATAATCTTGGAATATTTTGCATACCACCTGCTCTTTGGATAAGTTGTTGAAGTTTCTCTTTTGACAGATCTTCTTCTTCTTCACTGCCTTTTACAATACTAAAATCATTTTCTAGTTGATTCTTAGGCTCTCCATCAAAATCTTCAATAGTTGAAAGTGACAAATGATGGCTTGAACTTAAATTTTATAGCCCGCACATATGCAATAAATGCATTTGCCCTAAAATTTCTAGATACTTTTTTTCCTCAGGCGACGAAAAAAACATTTCCTATGGACTTACAAGTTTGCTGAATTTCCCTTTTTGAGAAAATTAAAATTTTTGCATACTGAGAACACCTTCATGACTATTTTATTCACTCGGGTACCATTTATAGATAGGGAGGAAGGATTTTCTTATAAAGCTCCCCCTAGGCCAATAGCCTCAAATCAATTTCTAGAAGAATTACTGGAAGCGGGTTCTAGTATGGAACTATTACCATCTTCAGATTCACTTTTCTTTACCCATGTCTTCTTCATTTGATCCCTCATTTCATCCACAATCATTTTTCCCTTTTCTTTATCATTTTTCTCTATATGTTTGGCTCTGTTTACAAGATCTCTTTTGTCTACATTTTTGTTTCTACATAATCTAAAAACATGACCATATTTGTTGTAGTTGTAGCAAATAATTTTCCTTTGTCCATTCCATTGGCTTCTTCTCATCCTGCATTGATTAGCAATGTTTCCAAACTTCCCACATGCATAATATTCAACATTTCCTTTACCAATAGAGTGATTTGACACATTTATGCATTCAATTGATTTATAACCTTTCTTTTTGCAATTGAAACACTGACCAAAGAGTGATGAATCTTTTTTTCTTATATTGCTTCTACACTGAGCAACCATATGACCAAACTTATTACAGGTAAAACAATAACCATTACATTTTTGTGCATTAGGTTGTCTTATTGGATACCTTACATTGATTTTTTGTTTGAAATTATTTTGTGTTGATCTGGATTTTTCTCCCTTTTCATATCCAAGACCTCTCTTATCATTTCCACTCTTTTGTCCTTGAATTATCTCATCAATCTTTACTGAACTAATCTTAAACCTTTCTTTTAATTCGTTTGCAATGCCAAGATCATTCTTAAGAGCAGTAATTTGCTTACCATGTTCTTCATTGCTTTTGGTTCTTTGCAGTTTGCTTTCCAACTGATTAAGTTCTCCACTTATTCTGGTGCATTCATCAAATTTCTCTTTCAAGGTCTAAGCAATATTTTCTTCACTTTTCTTCCTTTCCTCTATCTCTTTTTTCATCCTTGTCATCATAGATTACATTTCATGTTTCAGATTGGTATTGTCTGTAGAAATTTTTTGACATTCTCCAGTTATCTCCTTCAAATTTTGATTTAGGTGAGCATCATCCATCTCTTAATTTTCATTATTTTGCATCTGATCACAAAGATATTTCCTCTTCACCCTAGATTTGAATATTTGATCCTTTAATGACTAAATGAATTTCTCAGCATCTCTAAGATTTTCTTTCAATTCTTGAACTTCTGATTTAGACTGATCAAGGTCATCAATAGCTACCATAAGATGTTGTTGAAGAATGCCATATTCCATTACATTCCAAGATCCACCTGAAGCTAAAAAACTTCTCCAGAGGAACTAGCTCTAATACCAATTGTTAGACTCAAGGCAACACTGAGAGGGGGGAGTGAATCAGTGTTCAATAATATTCAAGAGTTTCATCCATTCAAAACATGAAATAATTTCATCATTGCATTAAGGAAAGATGTATGCATTAAAATTAAACATCTATAACATGACACACAAATTTTTTGCCTGGAAACCCTATTAGGGGAAAAACCACGGTGGAGATTAATCCATAATTTGAGAACTCAAAGTATAGGAATTATAAAAGGAATGCACTTGCATTCAGGCACACTACCTAGAGTTCACTGCTCAAATATAAAGGCTTATTGCCTACAAAATTTAGATTAAAACTATGTAACAAGATGAACTAAGATGATAGCATCTGACAATGCCAAGTAATAGTTCCACTAAAGTTCATGAATCTTATTTTGGATCTTCTTGTTGTTTTTCCACTTTTCTTTTCCCTGCTCTACCCTTTTCTTCTCTTTGCATTAGATTCACATTACTGCTCTACAATGACTCACAGTTCATAGAATACCACTTCTATCTTACACACACTTCACACACTCCTTTGCCAAATGATGAAATAAATCCCTTATATATATTTGCAATCAATGATTAGTTCATCCAACAGCCATCTTCATACGATATCAAGATATTTATAACTTGTCGGTCAAATCCATCACCAAACCATTATGCAGATCCTCCAAAATTGGTTAATACAAAGAGTGGACCCATACACCACTTAATTCAACAATGAAACTTATAATTAATTTCATCTTATGCATCTGCGAATTTTGTCTTTGTCGGGTCGGCCTTCTAACATAGATATTTGACAGATTAATGCATCGTACCTCCTAGATCGCTTATCAGTGAGTGCATATCAAAACTAAGATACTGCAAGCCTCTGTAAACTTTCTTCAAGGGTTCATAATCCAAAATACGTATCCGATGAGATGATTAAACTAGCTTTTATACCTTTAACCGGATCTCCTATTCTTTTCTTTGTTCTGTTGATAGGAGCCAAAAATAGTGCTACTCATTCAAATGAAAGACTAGAGTTGCATGACTTGGATTTCCATCAATGATAACACCTATAAGAAAAACTTCTTAGCCATATGCCACCATAAAGGTGTGAATAAAGACGATTTAATATTCTTTATTTATTTGCTTCATTCATCAAGAAAATGAGTTCCTGATTAATTAAGTCCATTACATGATGTTATCCCTGGTGGCAATAACATATTAGAAAGAACTATATTGAATACACATGCCATAAGGTATGTGTAAGTGATGGGGACCAGCCATACCAAGTCTCCAGGTCATGAAGAGTTGAGAGTGGAGGGTTTCCCTAACTTACCTCAAGCTAATAGATGTTTTAGGAAAAGAACCAAGAATGAAGAGCACTCTCAAGTGCTTCTATCACTCCGCATGTCAAAGAGTCCAAATGGGGCTAGACGAGCTGAATTTTGGAGTTCAGACCGCACCTCAGACAACTCTTTGTCCAAGGATGACAGCACGGGTCTAGGATGACAATGTGATGCGTTGGAATCTCTCTAGCGTGTTGGCATTCATACGACTAGAAAACATGAAATGAAGTGTGAAACAACAACAAACCTACTAACTACCTAGCTAACAATTTTTAATGAAATAAACAAAATTATGGGTATGTGCAGGATCATGATGGGCCAAAGAGTGTAGATATCTAAGTGATATGATGGCCCATGTGGCTGGTGACTCTTTTTTAACCCAAAATTGATGAAATGAAAAGGGTTTTTTAAGGAGATTCTCAGCTTTCCACCAATATAAATTATGATTTACTTTGAATTTAATAAATTATTATTATTCATTTTTTATTTGAATTATGACTAAAGTCCTCATTGATAGGTTTATTGAAAAACATCTATAGCTTTCAAACGGTGTCACATTTTTTGAATCCGAAACATGTGTCATATTCTATTATATGCATACTATAGGATTTAAACAAAATGAATTTATTGAATTTTTGATCAAGTTAAGGTGGTTAGACATATAAGTTTTTTATATTTTTTAAAATTTGTAATAAAAAATTCATAAATAATTATTTACTTGTAAAAAAATTACAAAAAAATATGCATCACATTGGGACATGAGTCCTCTACTTATATCTAAAATCTTATAAAAAAATATTATCATTTCATTGTGGTTAGGGTGGTCAGACAAACACCTACTTCTTATTTTTTCCTTGAAATTTAAGTACTACTGCATTGAAATTTGAAATTTTCACCAGATAGTTTGTTTTTTTGTGAATAAACCTAGTAGTTTAGATAATACATTCAATTTTCTACAAATTGTATTCTTACATATTTTTAAATTAATAGAGATAAATTATTCAATTTTTTACGTCGAATTGGCTAACTCTAATTTTTT
Source organism: Sequoiadendron giganteum (assembly GCA_007115665.2). Classification (NCBI taxonomy): domain Eukaryota; kingdom Viridiplantae; phylum Streptophyta; class Pinopsida; order Cupressales; family Cupressaceae; genus Sequoiadendron; species Sequoiadendron giganteum. Next base: position 233,234,772 of record CM021103.1, on the reverse strand, counting down.
GAATTTTATTGCCACTTAAGGGCCTGTTTTTTTCATGATGATCCTACACATACCCTTATGAAGTATGAGAGGTAACTATGTAAGAGATAAAGTACGTGGATAAAGACAAGGGTGAAAAATATCAACTCACTGAAGCTCTAGTTCACCAGTGAGCTCCACACACATGTTCACCAACACACAACCAAGAGGGGAAAAATGCTGAGTTGTATAAGGGTTTTCCCATTATCTCTTTCTCATTTCAATTAATTTCAATTAATTGAAATATGCATTTTTCCATTTCAATAATTTATCCTATATTTCTCCCACAACACGAATCTATATTGTGAGGACATCTATATAAGGCCTCTCCTTTCTCACCAAAAGATATACCTTCAATTATTCAAATCCATTCATCATAGCCTCTTGTAGCGTTTGTTCTTATGAAAAAACTTGAGAGCACCAACAGATCTTGATGATAGGAATATAATGGAGTTAGATTTCATTTAAATGCACATGTTTTTATTTTTCATATTTTAGCTTTATGTTTGTTGCATTTGCATTTATTTAGAAATACTTCATTGGAGTTATGCTAAAATTTTGATTTGAGTACATATAGTTTAAGATTAGTTTTCAGTTTTCAGCATCTACAATATGGTGAACCCCAACATGAATCATGATGCCATATTTTCTCATATTTTTGAAATGATGGATTTGAAATGATCTATTATATATTTTTCTACACTATGGATTCAAAATTATTTGGGCAGCCTTTTGCAAGTTTGATTTGGGTGTTTTAAAATATTTTATTGAACAAGGGAATTCATCATTGTTTGAGCTATTTTAATTTGTGTACCCATTGATGGAAAATTTCTTCATTCACAACCTCCCTTTGACTATTTTGAAGCCATCTTAATTTTTTGAACCTGTGTTGTCTATCCCTCCATCTTCTACATATAATTTCTAGATGCAATATATCAGTCTTTGGTAGGCTACAAGCAGAGAAGGTGCTAGAAAAATTGGCGCAATTTAGTTTTTTACATCCAAGTTTAAGAGATATTGTAGTCATGACCATTTAATGACAATGTTTCCTCTAGGAACTCCTGTTTTGTTATGTTTTTTTGGATGGCCATACACTATCCCAAAACTCTTATTCTAGCATTGGCATGAGGGATGCTGGGAATGACTATGAACTTGGCATTACATTTTCTGCTTGCCTTCACTTGAATTTTTTTAAAACTCTTCTAGCAAATATCACCTTAAATAATTTTTTTGAGCTCTTCTAACTTTATCTTCTCATTGAGATTATTGATGTAAATGATCATATTTGGAGGAATGTTGTAGGATTACATGCTTTCAGAGCTATGTAAACACTACAACTATTATCCTATTAGGAGTTTATCTTCCTCAAACCCTCTTCTTTTGCTATTTGTAGCAAGCCATTGGATTTTAAAAAATGATGTCTTACAGAGTAGTAAGTACATTAATTTATTTTTGTATATCTCTGGCTAATGCTGGTATTTCTTGATGAGTCCATTCTCTTGTAGACAGTATGTGAATGATAAAACCACTCCCATACTTTTAGGAAATTAGCAATCTTTCAGTGCAACATCAATGGGCTTATTTTTCTTGAAGCAACTATCAAAGACTTTACATTTTCAAACAAATGTGTTTTGTGCATGCCTATAATCTTGGCATAATATTTTCCTATGAGGCTTTTAGCTATGCCCCTCTTTGTTTGTTGGTTATGATCAAATTATTCCTTAAGTAGTTTATGTTAGTTTTGAGTAATTTTTTTTGTTAATTTAGATTTAATCTAGATTTAATTTAGATTTAATTTAAACCTAATTAGATTAACTAGAATTTAATTTAAATTAGATTTATAATTTTTACTTTTAAATTAGAGTTTTAGTTTTTAACTTTTAAATTAGCTTTAGTTTTCAATTTTTAATTAGATTGAGCTTTTACTTTTAATTTAGCTTTTTAAAATTTAGCTTTTAGTCTTTAATTTAGATCTAATTACTAATTTTGATTTAACTTTTTAATTTATATTTTAAATTTAGTTTAGATTTAATCTAATGTAGATTTAATTTAATTTAGATTAATTTTAATTTAGAATTTAACTAAGTTAATTTTAATTTTAATTTAATGTAGAATTAATTTTAAATTAGATTTATTTTTAATTTAGAGTTAGTTTAATTTAGATTTACTTTTATTTAATTTTATAGTTTAGAATTTAAATTTTAATATAGATTAGTTTTTAATTTTAGATTAATTTTTTATTTTAGATTAGTTTTTAATTTTAAATTAGTTTTAATTTAGATTAATGTTTTTTTTCCTTCATAGCTTAATTGTTGTTTTTGTAGCTAATTGTTGATTTTTCTATTGTAGGTTTGCATGTCAGAGATTTGAAAAGCGAAAATATAAACACATGATTGTCGAAGAATGAAAACCAAAAAACTACTAATGATATTTGATGCAGGACATTCGTCGAAGAATTAATTTTTTTAAATCGATTTTCTTCTTAGATTAGATAACATTTCAATTGGTTCTTAAAAGGAACCTTGTTTTCCTTGTTTGGTGCGCTTGCACATTTTGTGTTACCTAAGCTAGTGTGTACAAACCCTTTCCCCTTGTGCACTTATGTTATCCTGGGTGACAAAAAATACACATTGGTCTCCTTTTTTTTAGGAGAGGCTTCCTTGGGGATTTGATCACCTCAAAGTTTGACCTTGAGCACATTTTTCAACAGGCTATATCAAATGGGGGAGAACAAAAATTTTACCCCAAGGAGTGGCTACTGTCATTTGAAGTCGATCCGTGAGACCCTTAGTTCACCAAGACTTTCTGGTGATGAGAGTGGGAGTGGGCCTCCTAGTTCTTAGGCTATTACAGATGAGATCTATGTTCACAGATCCCTCACTAGATACCTCTTGTTTTAGAAACGAAAATCCTTCTATTTACTGGTGCAAGAGGTTCGACCTTTGAAGTCATCCCACACTTTTGGGGTTCATTGTAGAGATTGCAAATTTCATGAGATCCTTGTGGTATTAGGGAATTCAAAACTTGGTATTCCCGAGAAGTGAGTGTCATGGAGGGGAGCCAGTTCTACCAAGTTCCTAAGTCATCCACTCTGAATAGGTGCGACTGGAGAAATCCAAGTGGGAACCTAGAAAATATTATCCTTTCCAACCCTAGGATTGTGCATGATTGTTTTCATCTTAAAATTCAACTTTTTCAAAAACAAACTAAATTTTTTTTCATCTGCTTGTATCTTATGTGTGTGTTTAAAATAATTCTCAACCAAATAGATCACTTAATCATCCTACAAAACCTCAAAACATTCCCAAAACCATCAACTAAACATGTCTAACAGTTATCCTTGATATTCATCCCCGACCTATGAACAAAACCAAAGGATTGAATATTTTGGCCATCGTTTGAAAGAGCTTGAAAAATAACTAGAATCTCGACATTTAAATGAAGTGATGAAATCATCCCATGAAAATCCTTTATCACCACCAAAAACTACATCATCTAAGTTCAATGTTTTTGATTTTTTGAAAAGGTTAAATGAGAAGCCCAAATCTAACTCCTAAAACACAAATAATATTGAGAAATCCTACCATGTCATGCATCGATCTTCATCCCCCATAAGACAAAATAAAACTCATGAGTCTTTCACCCAAATTAACGAATCTATCCAACCATCCTCTCCCATCATATCATCTACATCTAATGATTCATGTCAATCTCTTAGTCCAAAGGATGCTAGCATAGACTCCCCTACACATCAAGATCAGAGTATTCTTTACACTCCATCCAATGATACCAGAATTCCATAACCCCTTCCAATATTTTACCAAGATTCCATCTCTCAAGAGCCTCATGATGATCCCCTTATGTCTTTTTGTTTCATGCAAGATGACCCCCTTCAATCTCAAGAGAAAAGTATCCTTCCAAGTACCCCTTCCACCTCACCTAATGAATCCATACCATCTCATGATTTCATTGCATCCCAAGAGCATGATAGTTCTTCCATAATATCCAAATATGTACTACCATCTAATGATTAATATATGCTTTCCACCAAATCTCAGGATTCCCTTCCTCATAAAGATCAAGATATACCTCCATTTAAGGATACCCTTTCAGTCCATGATGATGTTCATCCTTATCATGATCAAGATATGCATTTCATACCACTTCATGATTATTACATACCTAATAAAGAGAAATCTACTCCATCTCCTACACCTCGTGATATTTTTCAAAGTCAAGATCAAAGTACCCCATCATCCCCATGTCAAGATCCTACCATTCATCTAATTCCCCTCATGATCACAATACTCCACAAGAGTCTATCACCCCTATTCAAGCTATCCATGTGCCCCTTACCTATCAAATGGGTTCCCTCACTTTTATCCAAGATGGTTTACAACAAAATCTTGTTATTCCTTCCATATCACATCCACCTCATGATGGACTTGAATCTTGTTTTATAAATAACACATATCCTATTGGAAAAAAAATGTGTCAAAGTATAAACTAAAAATTCAAAGGATTAGGCATTCATGAACAAGGTATCCTAGAACCCCTTTATGTCCAAGAAAATACATACTATCATAGCCTTGATTATAGACCTCACGCTCAAGACATTGGTACCCATTGTAAGTCTAGATTCCATTAAAAAAAACCTAAGTATCCTAGTTCATCAAACCTTCCATCTATCCTAGTCCATCCAAACCCTAGTTCATCAACCCTATCATCCATATTGAATCCCTACATCCCTCCATCTCCTATTCATCAAGAATGAAAAGAGGCCCACATCCTTTATGCCCTCTAAAAATTCTACCTAAATTAACCCACCCATATCATTCATCTCCATCCACCGATCCCATTGCTCCTGAAAGCAATTTCGGTGCCAAATTTCAAAAGATTCCATCTCAAAATCCACATTTATCAAAGGATAAACATGTCTCCTCGAAGAGACATCCAAAAATAAAATAAAATATGATCCAAAGTCAAAAGAAAAAAATCAAAGGCCACAAAGGCCTATAAGTCAAAAGAAAAAAATTCAAAGGCCACAAAGGCCCATTAATCAAAAATAATTTTTTCAAAAGCCACAAAGGCCCACAAAGAAAAAATAAAAGTCAAAAGCTATGTGGATTCCTAAAAGTCTCATAAAAGCAATAAAATATAAATTGGCATCCAAATTTTCTAATCCAAAAGCTTCCTCCAATCTTCCATCTAAAAACCTATCACCTTCCAAATCCTTTTTTCCTCCATCACTCCACCACCCTTCAAGATGTGTGCCAATGTTGATCTTTCCATCCTTTCCATATAACTATCAACAAGCATTCCAACCTCCTATCCATTATCCAACATTCATCCCCCATTATCCCCCTTTAAACTAAACCTTTGCATAAGTCCTTAGCTTATTCCATCATACCATTAATCTACCAACGTTTATGAGTCTAATCCTCATTTCCATGGTTTATTAGAGCACAAATTTGAGGGATATTAGCCATGAAACTTGATGTTGGTGTCCTCCCTCCATCTTCCTATTAGGCATATATTATCTTCCATTTTCATTTATCATTATCCATATCTTGTCTTTTTTCCCTTCTCTCTTGCACTCTACACTTGGGGACAATTTTCATCCATCCTTCCATTCATATCCATTATCCTCTTTATGTTCATCATTTACCTTTCCACATTTGATCTTGACAAGGCTAAGGATCTTCTTGAATGTATACATCTTATCGTATACACTTTATCCACATTACACCATTCTATCTAAATACATCTTTTATTCCCCTCCTTAGCCTTGATCAGGAATAGGAGAAAAACACTTAGGAATTGTGTCCATATCTTATCTAGTTGATCTTGATCATCCTATTCATTATCCTTATCCTTGCATTCTTCCATTCCATATCTCCTAGCTTATCAAAATCCATGTCCCATTTCCTTCCTTTGTTCTTGAAGAGATTAGGGGAAAAATTACAAATGCATGCTTTGGATTTTCTTTCACATCCTTATCATTTATCCATGATTACACTACCCCAGGGTGGTCCATCATGTCCCTTTGTAACCTTAAATCTTATCATGCAAATAATATTTGAGCCTAGTTGTAAATATTATCCAATCCTCATATTTTTTGTCAATCAATCATCAAACAATCATCAATCTTATTTTACTTAGAGGAATCAGTGATACTAAGTACCTATAATCATCATGAATTATGGAACCAGGGTATTGAAGGATCATCATAGAAAAAATAGGCCCTTAAGTGGCAATGTAAATTAAAAAAATCTGAGTTAGGCAACTTGATGTAAAAATTTGAATAAGTTATCTATATTATTTCAAAAATATGTAAGAATAGAATTTGTAGCAAATTGAATGTTGTTTCTAAACTACTAGGTTTATTTAAAAAAATAAATCTTTTTGGTGATAATTTGAAATTTCAATTGAGTAGTACTTAAATTTTAGGGGAAAATAAGAATTAGTTGTCTATTTGACCACCCTAACTACAATAGAATGATAATATTTTTTTATAATATTTTAGATACAAGTAGAGGACTCATGTCCAGATGTGATGCATATTTTTTTGTAATTTTTTTCAAAGTAAATAATTAATTATGAATTTTTTATTACAAATTTTTAAAAATATAAAAACTCATGTCTGACCACCTTAACTTGGTCAAAACTTCATGAAATTCATTTTTTTAATCCTATAGTATGTGAAGCATAGAAAGTGACACATGTTTCAGATTCAAAAAATGTGATACTTTTTGAAAGCTATAGATGTTTTTCAATGCCTATCAATCAAGACTTTACTTGTCATTCAAATAGAAAATGAATAATAATTATTTATTAAATTCAAAGTAAAGCATAATTTATATTGGTGGAAAACTGGGATTCTCCTTTAAAATCCCTTTTCGTTTCATCAATTTTGGGTAAAAAAAAGTCATTAGCCACATGGGCCATCATATCACTTACATATCACCACTTTTTGGCCCATCATGATCCTACACATACTGATCAATCATTCTTGTCATCCAATCAACCAACCATTATCATCTTTCAACAAGAGATATGTTTCTTGTGTGACATGTTTTATAGTGAATCTTTCATTTTGATCTATGATTTATCCATGGTTGGATTACCTCTACTATGGAAGATCTTATTTCTTCAATCAATCATCTATCACATTTCATCTCACTCCATCTTTAATAACTTCAAAAAAGCCATAAAAATCATAAAATCTCCTGAAAAAATCCATAAAAGTCATAAAATGTCATTAAAAAAAGCCCTAAAAATCATAAAATGTCTTGAAAAAAGCCCTAAAAATCACAAATATCTTGAAAAAATCCATTAAAATCATAAAATGTTTGAAAAAATCCATAAAAATCATAAAATGTCCTGAAAAAATCTATAAAAGTCTTAAAATGTCTTGAAAAAATCGCTAGAAATCATAAAATGTCTTGAAAAAATCGCTAGAAATCATAAAATGTCTTGAAAAATTCCCTAAAACTCATAAAATGTACTGAGAAAATCCAAAAAAAAATTCAAATATTTCAAAAATCCAAAATAAACTACATAGCTTCAAAAAATATTCCAGAACAGTTACACTTTCAAATCACCACACAACTTTGAACTTTAACAAAATCAAAATTTGTCATGATTGACAATCAAACAAAAAATTATAACATACCTATCAATCCATCTTGTAGATCCAACTGAATGCATAAATTGTGACAAGAATCAGTTTTACATTGAAGCATGTTGCATGTTTGTTTGTTGATCTTTGATTATTTTATGATTTTATCTTTGGTGGCATGTATTTTAGCTTCTCGAGGATGTATTGGACTAGAGAGGCGATGTTGGGGCATGTTCACTTGTTTGTTATTTGTGGATGGTTTCTTATTCATAGGATGACTCATCTCAAGACATGGTTGTCTAAATTCATCGAGGACCTATGAGTCTAGTGTGGATGAGAGCATTCCTTGTCTGCTAGTGTCATCCATGCAATAATTATTTAGTTCATCTAAAATCCTTAAACCTAGATGCTTATACTTCATTGCTAAATAAAAACACAAACAATATTCAGGTCATCTAGATGTTCATGTTATCTCGACGCTTATACTAATTTGCAACATAATAATCTCCATGATGATAAAGAACTTTTTAAAATACAAGAAGCTTCATCACCTCCATTTCCTTCATATATCTTTTCATCCATCATTTCTCCCATCATTCATCTCCTTCATCTTTTCATTTCCTTCACACTCCTTATTTCAAAGAATGATTAATTGGTTTACATATCTGATGCTTATCTTTTAATCCAAATATCAAATCAATCAACTTGCTTTTTAGCATGGGACTCCACTGCTCCTTGATCATTCAATCTATTAATCAATCATTTTTTTGCGCTAGCATCAATCTCAATTATCTCGATCAACTCAATCAACTTAATGATCTTATCAACCCAAATATATTGATCATTTACATCAATTGTTCAGTTACACCCATCAACTGCTCATTTTCATCAAATGTGCTTCTCTGCTTAATCACTCGTGTAATAAGAATTATCAAATTCTAACCTTGTGATCTATTGAGAGATTAATCTTATCACAGCTTGTTTGATCAATCTCCCGAGGGGGCATAACATCCTTATCATCATCCTTAGTAGGCTATACCTGGGGCATGTATCAGTTAGTCAATATTTTTTCTTTGAAACAATGCGACAAGATACATTGTCTTAAAGAGGGGAAAAATGTAGACACTCAAAAGAATTTCTTACAATTATCCTATTTTTCATCCATTAATTAAATGGATATTATTATTTTTTTAAATAATTCATTTAGTATATTTCTTCTATTCACTTATTAACTCACACAAATCATTAACATATTATAAGAATTTATGCATTCATAAGCATTCAACCATTAGCATAATCAACCATTTATCCATAAATCATTTCATATTACTCCATTTGCACAATCATTAAATTATACATGCATCAAAACCATTAAATCATTCATCTAAATTCTTAATTCATTAAGCATTTAATCTTTATCCAATTGCATATTTCATTAAATCATTTTCATAGAAAAATATATTTAATTCATTAATTCATAAATGCATCTTCATTCTAAGCTTCTAAACCTATATTATATCATAAAATCTCTCCATTATCTCTTTCTAATATCAATTAATTGAAATATGCATTTTCCCATTTCAATCATTTATCCCACATTTCTCCCACAACACGAATCTATCTTGTGAGGACATCTATATAAGGCCTCTCCTTTCTCACCAAAATATATACCTTCAATTATTCAAATCCATTCATCATAGCCTCTTGTAGCACTTCTGCTTGTGCAAAAATCCGAGAGCACCAAAATGATTGAAAACAAGATCTTGATGATAGGATGACAATGGAGTAAGATTTCCTTTAAATGCACATGTTTTGATTTTTCATATTTTAGCTTTATGTTTGTTGCATTTTCATTTATTTAAAAATGCTTCATTGGAGTTATGTTAAAATTTTGATTTGAGTTTATAGTTTAAGATCAATTTTTAGTTTTCAGCATCTACACCTCTATTTGCATCTACATTATTCTCTATGTTGTGAACATTTTATCTTTTCTTTGTCTTGTGTTTTCCTTTTAGGGATGATACAAGGCGTTGAGACATTTAGGTCTCTTCCATGTTGACCCAAAATGAAAACAAGAAAAATCTCTTTGTATGTGTCATTCTTCTAGTTCTATGAGTACTTGGGGAATGATGACATTTCTGAGCTCTTTAACAAAATTATAGCAAAGATATATTGACACCAAATTTGTAGGTCCCTTATTTATTTTTGGGGGAAACCTCTACCTTTTTCATGACGTAGCTTAATTTTGGAAACATATGACTTGGAATGGAAATTTTCAAGGAAGATCTAATGTCTTAGGAGTGAACATTGGATACTTTAAAGAAATTTCTCACAACAATGGTGTTAGTAGCTTCTTTAAAGTGGGGGCATACATTGATAATATCTTTCAAAAAAATTCATGTTTCATGGTGCGATTTTCTTATTTTTTGTGATGCATCCTTCTTGGTGGTGTCATGGGGTTTGATGTCCTCCAAGAGTGTGATATTTATTAGTGTACAACTTTCTTCTTAGTGGTGATGTGACACACTGAATTCCCTTAGTAATGAATCTCTTATTCTTGACTTGTCCTCTCTTGGATACATTAGGCACGATGTTCCTTGAGAAAAAGACCTTACACGAACTAAGAAAAATCCTTTTGAACAAAAAAATTTACTAGCATTATTGTTCATAAGTGTTTAACATAATGTAACTTAGTTAACAACATAAAGTTTACACAGTCCATGATAATAAGTTGTTGATTTTCTAGATTGAAATTGTGTGCATTTTTATGAATTTTTTTGGATCAAACTCCATGATCCATCATCAAGATATATGCATGCAACTAGAGAGATGGAAATGCACACAGTTGGATGGATATATACAAACATATAACCACTATGCAACTATGTGCACTTTTCATCTCTTTGGTTGCACATATATATCCTAACGATGGATCATGGAGTTTGATCTGAAATTTTGATTCATAAAAATGCACACAGTTTCAATCTAGAAAATCAATAATTCATTATGTATCTTGCTAACCTTATGAAACTCGAACCCTAAATTCAATACCACCTAGCATAATGCACCTTGCTTGCCTTTGGAGCCTTACCTTGTTCATAGGTGCTTAGCATAATATATATTTTTAAGCCATATGGAGCTTGAAACCCTAAATTCAAGGCCACCTAGAATAACACACCTTGCTTGCCTATGGAGCCTTCACTTGTTTATAGGTGTTTAGAATACCATAGCTTGTTAAGCCCTATGGAGCACAAAACCTTGTCTTGTGGTGCCTTATTGAAGTTTTCAGGAGCATAGATTTGATATGGTATGGGAGCCTAATATGATTCTCCCATTTGCGAACCTATTGGGAGACTCACCTAGTTCATAGTCCAAGGTTCCACTACCTCAGAGTGAGTGCAAAACTGAAGGATTATATGTGTTCTATGTCGATTAGACATTCTAGGCTTGATCTTCTTTGTCTTTGATGTTGTATTATTGTATATATTTGTTATTTTTGCATGCATAATTTTCTTGAATGTCTACTTTAGCGTGATTTTTCACTTGCACTCATCCTCTCACTAAAGTGGGGACTAAATGTAGTGTAAGAGAAAGTATTCTTTTTTCATACTTAATTTGGGAATGAATAATTGATAATAAAATGGACTTAGTTGTGTCTATTTTTTGGTGTTTTAAGGTGTACCTTTACATTGACATTACTCTAGGCTTTCATTAATTGACTAAGGCTAATTTTTCCTTAATTGCCTCCTTTAATTCAAATCCAACTCTAATTAATTGCATTTTTTTAAAAATAAAACCTCACATTCATAAATTCCATAACACAAGGATTAATATTGAGCAATGTGTGTCCTAGGCAAGTGACCTAGGACCCATTCACCATAGGGAGAGTGGGTCCTCAATTGCACCTAGGACATAAATTCAAAGTATTTTTTTGGTGGTATTTTAATGATTTCAAATCCACAATTCAATTTTGGCTTGTGACATTTGAATTTTGAGAATTAATCTTAAGAGATGTATAAATAAGAGGTTATTTCACTATGTTTCACCCTCGAAGATTTCAAGAAAGCTAGTAATTTTGCTGAGAGCATTCATATATAAAGTTTATGATATCAAGAGAAATTCAAGAGTATTTCAAGGCATTCAAGGGTAGAATTATTGAAGCTTATTGCATCAATCAAGATTCCATTATAGTGTAAAATATTTGTTGCATCATGCATGTTGTTTGAGCTAATATGGTGGTGTAGAGTTAAAGATCTATGCAAGTATTCCAGACAAGTTTTCAAGATAAGTCTTATGATCAAGATCCACATCCATTGAAGCTAATTCATGCTAGTTGCAGATCTACAATCCAAGGTTCAAATAAGTTTTGGTGAATTGTTACATAGAGTTGTTCATTCATCATCCCTTCATATTTTTCTACTTCATTTCAAGGTTAAATTACCAAAATAGGATTTGACCAAGGAAAACCCCCATTTACCTAACAAACAACATTTTTCTCTCTTTGATGTTTGATTGCAAATTTTGGGTGAAATATCCTTTGAAGAGAAAAATTGAAGAAAGTTGTGAAGTTGTCAAAGTTGCAAGTTGTCATATCATGAAAGCTCTTCTACAAGATTTTTTTCCAGTTGTCCAACAGTGAGAATCGGAATCTAGGAGTGCAGACATAGAAGAAGAGAGCCCATAAAGCATATTTCAAGAGCCCTTGCTTGGACCCATTCACCATAGGGCGAATGAGTCCTCAATGAGCTTCAAAAGGGGACTTTTGGTGAAAGGTACACATTGTTTTCCCTTTTCTAGATTTTCCTTTAGACTATTATTTATCTTAGTTTTGATTACTGTTGTTTATTTTAATTTTATAGCTTTCATTTTGGAGTTTTTTTGATGATCTTAATCATTCTCCCCAAAGTGTTATTTGACTCACACCCTCGTCCTTGCATAAAGGAGAAATTTTCTGATTCATACCTTGATTTCACCCACCTTTTGGTTGATATTAACTTCATTGTTTGGATCTCATTTCTTGAATGAAATAGTGGAGAATTTGGTTATTTGTTATCATTTTGGTGAACCCCCTTTTATATAACCCAAATTTTCACCGTTTCATTATCATTGAGAGATTTTTTCTAAATCAAACAGTACAAATAATGATGAAATAGTGAAATGAATAAATTTACTCAAGATATGCTAATTCTTTTATATCAAGGTAATTGAATAATATTATTCTAGTGATAATTTCACTCCCTATTATCCTAAAGTCATCAAGTATTATAAATGTAAGAATTTATTTCATATAAGAATTATTTCGTTGACCTGATTGGCCTTTTGATATTTGTATTCTATTGTAGTTGAATGAGTGATTGATAAGTTATTTGCAAATACACATCTCTTTGTTATTGATGTTGATACTCTTGAGTAGTGTTTGTATTATATGAATAATTATAGACAAAATTATTTATTTTTTAAATATAAAGAGTGTTATTAGAGCATATTATTATAAATTTATGGTTAAGCAGTTGGGATCTATATATGCTCAAACTAATTTCTTTGTTAAATATATAAAGAGTGTTATTAGAGTATATTATTATAAATTTATGGTTAAGTAGTTGGGATTTATCTATGATCAAAAAAATTTCTTTGTTAATTCTGCAAAGTGTTATTAGATTACATTATTATAAATTTATGGTTAAGCAGTTGGGATTTATCTATGCTCAAAACTAAGAGGGAAGTTTTTATTTTCTATCATAGAGATTAAATAGACTCTAGTTCATATAATAATTTAAGGGAAAAATTTGATGGACAAAAAAAGTTAAGTATAAAATAAACAAAATTTAATATAAGTTTAACATAAATGATACATTGTTATTAAATTCTAGTATTTGTCAAAAAAATATACATTGAAAATTCTTAACTTATTTAAATTGTTAGATTTAAATAAGATTTACAAGGGTGATTTGATAATTTTTTTTTTCTTGGAAAGCTAGGAGGACAACCAAGACTTCTTGAAAATCATTTAAAGGGATAACATATGGTAGTTCGTTGTAGGATTTTGGAAGTTTCATACTCAAATGATAGTCCACAGTGGAGTGAAACCATGATAGATAAGTTTTTTAGGACAAACATAAAGGAAAGTTTGACCATTATACAGTGATATCAAAAATAGTAATGACAAGAGGATTCAAAGAGGATAGTCACTAAAATGCATGCCATAGTTGTGAGTAGAAAGTATGATAGTGAATTGAAGGCAACCAAGCATAATGAGCATGATAAAAGTTAGGGCAAGTAAGAGGTATTTAATAAAAGTGATAGTCCCAAATCATCAAGGTCCAATATCAAGGAAATGACCATAACCATGTTATAAAAGTGAGGATAAATTTGACTTAGATCATGCAATGAAGAATTTTGATCTTTATTGACAACAAGAAAAGTAAGAAAAGGTATGGACTATCCTTGATGATTCATGGAACTATGTAAGCCCTATCTAAGGCCATACTACTGATGAACCACTATTATTCCATATTGTTGATCAAGCCTTATTTTCAGATATGGTGATAGACACATAGAAGATAGTTATGACATAAAAGTCATGAATAGAGCTTACACAAGGATTGAACCTATTACTATTGATTGATTAGACTTCAAAGATATCATCAAACCTTCTCAAGTTCTAGTTACATAAAAAAAAAACCATTGTTTACCTGGATTGGTGTGAGGTGGAGGTAATAAGTTTTTAATGGAATTTTGGAGAAACAACACATGAAAGCTACCTAGGACAACATAAAAGGAGTATTGAAGCAACTTTGTCGTAATAGGTTTTAAGAAGTTACTCTAAAGGACATTGAGCAGTTTGAAAAAGCTTTGCACAAAGGTTCTTATGTTTAGTAGTAGAGGTGTGAACAAAGACGATTTAACATTCTTTATTTATTTGCTTCATTCATCAAGAAAAGGAGTGCCTAGTCAATTAAGTCCATTACATGATGTTATCCCTAGTGGCAATAAAATATCAGAAAGAACTATATTTAATACACATGCTAGAAGGTATGTGTAAGTGAGGGGGACCAACCACACCAAGGCTCCAGGTCACGAAGAGCTGAGAGTGGAGGGCTGCCCTAACTTACCTCAAGCTAATAGATGATTTAGGAAAAGAACCAAGAATCAAGAGTACTCTCAAGAGCTTCTATCACTCTGCATATCAAAGAGTCCATGTGGGGCTAGATGAGATATATTTTGGAGTTTAGACTGTGCCTTAGGTAACTCTTTGTTTGAGGATAACAATGCAGGTTTGGGATGACAGCATGATGTGTTGGCGTCTCTCTAGCATGTTGGAATTCAAATGGCTAGAAAATGTGAAATGATATGTGAAACAACAAAAGACCTACTAACTACCTAGCTAACAAGTTTTAATGAAATAAACAAAATTATGAAGTATGAGAGGCAACTATGTAAGAGATAAATTAAGTGGATAAAGAAAAAGTGTGACAAATATGAACTCACTGAAGCTCCAGTTTGCCAACGAGCTCCACACACAGGTTCACCTACATACAAGCAAGAGGGGAAATTTTTTGAGTTGTATAAGGGTTTGCCTTAATCAAACCCTCATTTTGGAATTTACTCCTCCATGGATAGAAAAAAATCCATGAAATAGAAAGTATGATAAAGGAAATTAAAAGATAAGTATTAAACACTACAAAAGATGTTAAACTACACTATCAAACCACAAAAGGAAAATGAAGTGTTACCACCTCTACCCAAAGGCTCTCAAGGCCAATGAAGGGAGAATGAAAGCAATGAGCTTGGAAAATTCAACACGACCACAATGATGATGAAGGGAGGTCTCTCAAGACTCCAAACTCACAGCTTCTATGGTATCACCACATGTATAAGGATGGAATTGATGGAGTAGCAAGCTTGACTTTGACAATGCTCAATGGATTTGTGAAGAACGATTTAGATAATCAGATTGCAAGGGGATGAATGAATTGCTAATAGGATAAGTGATTGTGAAATGAATGCCTTTCAAGACCAAAATGGAAGAGAAGGAGCCATTTTCAGTTTGGTTGGCTGGTCGGCATTACAATTTTTCCCCAATGAGGAGTGTAATGTAAATTTAGACTCCAAAGGAGAGAATCTGTTAGGGATGAAAATGCACTACGTAGATGTCCGCACACTATGCTCTTGTCCCTAACAAAAATTCCCCTACCGACACACAAAACACATTCCAAGTTGATGGAAGATAGGTGGGTTATGTGGTATTTTACCTTCAGGTCTGATTTTCTAAGGTCAGGGTATGCAAAAGGGGAATTTACACAAGGGGTGCAAATTAACATCTATACATTTTTCCCCCACTTTAGTGAGCACGAGTATCGATGAATGTTTGTTAAAGTATATTGAAGTGTTAGAATTATATACCTAAACCATCGAGAAAGTAGATCACTATATGGCGAGCTCAAAAGTATAGGGCAGAAAAAGGACTCCACAAGTACTCTTTCTTGAGGAGATTCAAACAAAAGGACTCTATAGCTCCGCAGAACTACAAAGTTGAACAAAATACATCGAAGGCCTGCAAACCAATGATGGAAATTTTTTGTAGGATACAAGTGCTTCATAGGCCCTTAGACCTTCATACAAGGCATCCCCCCAAGTAATCTCTCATGAAGGAAGCCTAATGTAAGAGGACTTTGTAGAGTTGGACTAGAAAGCAACTTCACCAGTGCACCTACAAAGCAACATGTTAATCCACAAATAAAACATGTCAAGAAACAAAGAGAAGCCATGTAGGAAAAAAAGCAAACAACCACACAAATAGTCAAAAAAAATGAAAGGATTTCAAAGGGGTCCACTCAAGGGATGCATTGTTTGAAAGTACAACAGAATTTTTTGTAAATCAATTCAATCATCAAAAAATCCTTTCAAAATATGTTCAGTTTATCAAGGAATTGGAAAGGAAGAAAATATGCCCTCACGAGGGAAGATCAAGCCTTTTCCTATGGGAAACTTTTCTCCCTCCTCAGAGGAATGTTCTTCAATTTCTTTCTTTGTGAACCCATGATGAAGGAAACACGTTCTGCTATAGGTCCATGTTGAGAATGTGATTTTTGCAAAAGTTTGAAGATTTTCAAGAAAAGATTCATTGGTTGTGAATATGTTTTCTAAAAATCAAAGTTGATATGGAAGCCCCCCTTAGGATGTTGCATGCTCAACATAGGAGCATGTGACATCCTAAGGAGATAAATTCAAGAATGAAAAAGTGATTGTGTGGTTCGTGATACATAGAGAGATGTCACCATGGTGATATTTTTGTGCACACGAGGGACAACGCATGAACATCACATCACAAATCAAGAAAAGAAGAGAGAAAGATAAAAAAACTATAAAAATAAATAATGACATCACAATAAAAGGACATAGGGGTGGTATGATATTTTGGGGTCAAATATTCTCATAAATATATATAAGTATAATAATAGTATATTAGTGAACTGTCATCAATCCCCTACTATATCAAACCATATGAAGAATGCACGAGAAAAAAAAGTAAAAATAAAAAATTAGGTCAACATGGAAGGGAAGCCTAAATACCCCCAACACTTTGCATCATCCTCAATTTTATCAAAATCAATACACATAACAAAGGAAGAATGATGTCACAACTAGAGGAAGTTTTAGGACACATAATCACTCCTCTATCCAAGCACCTACAATGGTGACAAGGGTCATCCAGGAACACATAACGCAAGCATGGGGGAACCCATAACAAAAAAAACACACCTAATATACAAGTAATGAAAAGGAATACCCCAACACTCATCAACCAAGAGGTTTTCCAATTCTCAATCTAGATCATTACACGGGGAAGGTGGATAATCTTCCAATGGTGGAATTTTAAGGGCAATCCCCGTGGTCTCCTCCACTCAGTTCTTGTGGAGAAAAGGTCAATGATTTCGTGAAGATCACTGGCAGGTACGGGACCTCATCCAAATATTTAAACATGAACATCACAAGAGTACCATGTGTTACCTCAATAGAAGAAGGAGGTGGCACCCAAGATTCACTACTAGGTTCAACGAGTGACTCAAGAGGAGTGATGAATTGAGGGGAAGTTGGAACTTCCACCATCATTGGGACAACACATGCTAGTGTAGGACCACCATCTAAAGAAGGTGGACTTCTCTTATGGCCCCCATTATTGGAGGGCCAACCTCCACCTTTTTTCGTTTTCAGATGATGTGAGCTCCCAAAGGATGAGGTAAGAGGCATGAATGAGGAAGAGAAAACCACAACGAACACCACTAAAGTGTTTGGCATGTCCATAGGCTTCACAAATAGTGGGATGTTTGGAAGGGATATCAAGAGAGGCAGGTCGACCAAAGGAGCAATAAACACCTACACCTTTTTGGGGTCAAGGGTATTTACACTTGTAGGAGGAGTTGAAAGCAAAACTGAACTTGATTGAACCAAAGCAGAGGGGATAGGAGAGGAGGATATAGTAGGAGGCCCTAAAAAAAGGGTGGTTGATTCCTATTCCTTCCTCTACAAAAAATCTTTCTCTGCCACCAAAGCCTTTCATCTACACTTGTGCTCATGCGCAAAGCAGTTTCTTTGACTCTAGGAGCTAGAAGCTAGGATATAAGATGGAATAAAAGGTTCTTGCTCAGCCATAGGAGTTTCCATCATGACTGTCTCTAGCAGAGGGAGAGACTTCTAGACAGGAGAAATAGAGAGGTACCGAGAAGAGGTTGGAACAATAGTGGGAGATTAAGCTCTAGCGCCTTGATAGAGGGCCTTTTTTCATTCATTTTCTTAGGAGCAGGAGTGACAAAAGGCCAAAGAGGTCGAACCATAGAGGATTCCCCATAGGGACCCTTCCTTCTACCAAATAGGTAGGGCCAAGATATAGGAGGTACAATAGGAGGGTCTGATATCCTTATCTTGGCCTTATGCCAAATAGGCACCATTAGAATTCATATGTGAAAGCCAGGAGTAGTCATCCAAAACTCTTCTTTAGAAAGTGGGGCAGAAGAGGAACCCCGAGGATGGGTAGGCCTCTCCATTCCATTTCAAGAAGAGGAGGCAGATTGGTATTGCACTATCAGAGGGGTCACCTTTAGCTATCATTTTCCTTATCTTTGTACTTTATAGGCTTTCGATAAAGTAGGTCCATTCTAGGAAGGAGAAAATTGACCGGGGTGGGCCAAAAATGATCTAATGAATAACTCCCATGGGATACCAATGGTTGATATCCACTTTCATGCATAATGTACACACCACCTTTGTGGTAGAATATTAAGCACTTATGAATAATGAAAGTGATTTCGTTGATGGAAGCTAGGCATGAGATGCCCAACTTCATTTTGAACAGATCTAATTTCAAAATAACATCAAAGACTGTATCCATAACCCTAGGTCCAACTAGGATGGAAAGAGTTATGGAGCCATATATTTTAAGAGAGAAAATTGTGCATACATATGGTAGATTTAGTTTCTTCATACTCCTCCCTTTGTAACAAATTTAGCCCTAGTGTCTCCTCCGTGGTGACATTTACCCAACTCGCGGGGTCAACTAGGACTCCTCTCACAATGTCCATTGAGGCGATTAGGAATGTATATGGGAGAGGGCTTGTTTTTCAAGGGCAAGTCATACGAGGTGAATGTCACATCTGGTGAGCTAGTCATAGGCTATGAGGAATGAGTGATCTTGACCATGTTGATGTACACAGAGGGTTAAGAAGAACCATCAAAGGGGTCAATAATCAAGTTCACAGAATAAGACAAAAATGGGTATGTGTAAATCTGCAACTCACTATTTTCTTTCACTACCGATTTATTCACATTTTATTTCATTCCATCAAGAAAAATGGTACTGTCATCAATGCGATCGTGTATCTCATGATGCAAGCACATACAACACTCAATATCATGCCCATTAACTTGATGGTATTGACATAAAGCAATTGCATCATGCCAGTTAGGATAAGGTTCCTTAAGAGGTCGAGGTTTTTCCAAAGTTATGATCTTATCCTTCAACAAATTTTTCAAGATGGAAGAATAAGATTCCACCAACTTCGTGAACTTCCTATTGTATCTGAGGTCATTACCAATTGTCACGGAAACTACATTCGCAACGAATTTAACTTTTCCTGAGATAAAAATTATAGATTTTCCTTCTGAATGGGAGCATGAGGAAGATCCCTCAAATTGAACTACCATTTTCTAATACTCTCACAATGTGACACACATATGTGCAAAGGAGTGGTATTTCATGAGGGAAAACTTCCCCTACCAGGCTCTCTACATGTTGTTTATGAACACCTTTTTCCCATCAAAGTTAGGCAGCAGGTACAAGATCTGTGAAAAGAGCACTTGATTTTGCACTATGAAGTTTGTTATATTCTCATTATCTCCCTAATTACATTAGATGAGATCCGAGAAGGTCATCTTCAAATTGATGTTACGTTGGAACTAAAAAATAAAATGAGTCGCGAGTTGATCAAATGATAATATGGAATTATCAGGCAAGGAACAGTACCACTTGAGTGCTATATCTTTGAGTGATCGAGGAAGGAGTGTTTCCATCAAAGCATCGTGATGAAATAAATATGTACACTTGGTGTTGAAGGATGACACATGTGTTTACAGATCCCTTTGCCATCATTGTTTTCAAACTTAGAAATCTCCATCCCCTACGAGAACTTGAAGTACTCAAGATTGCTATTGATAATTGACTATGTCAAAAGAAAGGTTGGGTAGAAGCTTGGGAAAGGCTTGCCAACTAGTTTTGCATCAGATCCATTTCCTAGAGAACAAAATTTAGAATAGGTTCAGAGGATGACAAAGGCCTAGTGGAACCACCAGAACCACCACTACTAGAACCAACTCTAGATCCACCTCTGGAGCCACCGTCGTGACCACCACCGAAGCCACTATCATCAGTAGAAGCTCCAATAGAGCCACCACCATGGCCTCCACCAAAGCAACATCCACCAGTGCCACCTTCGCTACCAAATTTTCCACCACCCATTCCACTAGAGCCCCTACAATGAGCGGCAGCAGGAGGGGTGAAACTAAAACCAAGGGGTATTCTACTCACCTTGATGGTAGGTGGATTTTGAGAAGTAAAGGAAACACTAATTGAAGGGCCTGTATCATCCATGCATATGGACGTGGTGGACATGGAGATGCCTATTTATCTTTCATAGGAATCGAGGACTTCTCCTCGGGTAGTACCCGATCGAGGCTTGGACGAGGGGATATAAGCTTTGGTTAGATTGGCAAGACCATGCAAGAACTCTATACCTTTATGATCCTTTCCCAATAGATGTCTCATATTTCTAGCAAGCCTAGTGGATCTCGTCATGCTCTGTGCTCTCTCCAAATGATTTACAAGATCTGACAATCTATTATCCAATGCCAAAAGGTTTTCCTCAGAAAAATGACAACATCATCCTCATCTATGGATGAAGCCATAGGGAATATTGGAGGAGTAGGAGAATGAATGGTCTGATCTATAAAACCCATCTTGTTTGAAAGCTTTTAGGAAAACCATTGGTAAATTCGGTAGTGACACCAGTGGAAAAGCTGGAGGTGAAACTAGAAGTGACCTTCATCTTCTCCATCGATTGGTGTCACATAATTCTCCTAACAATGTACCAAAAATTCATGGACTATGTTGTGATGGTCATAAACCTTCACAACACTTAGGTTTGCAATAGTCACTAAATGCGAGTGAAAAGTATCAACACAGGAAAATGGGTAGATGTTGTTCACGTTGGGTTCACAAAAAAATGTATGAGAGGGGGACCAACCACATCAAGGCTCTAGGTCATAGAGAGCTGAGAGCAGAGGGCTTCCCTAACTTACCTCAAGATAATGGATGTTTTAGGAAAAGAACTGAGAATGAGGAGCACTCTCAAGTGCTTTTGTCACTCTACAAATCCAAGAGTCCAAATGGGGCTAGACGAGTCAACCTATGGAGTTCAGACTACACCTCAAATATCTCTCTATTTGAGGACAATAATGCAGGTTTAGGATGATAGTGTGGCATGCTTGTGTCTCTCTATCACGTCGGTGTTCATACAACCAAAAAATATGTAATGTAGTGTGAAACAACGAAAGACCTACTAACTACCTAGCTAACAAGTTTTAACGAAATAAACAAAATTATGAAGTATGGGAGGTAACTATGTAAGAGATAAAGTAAGTGGATAAAGACAAGGGTGACAAATATCAACTCACTAAAGCTCCAATTTTCCAATGAGCTCCATGCAGGGGTATGTGGAGGATCATCATGGAAAAAAAAAGCCCTTAAGTGGCAATAAAATTCAGAAAATCAGAGTTAGGCAACTTGATGTAAAAATTTGAATAAGTTATCTATATTATTTAAAAAATATGTAAGAATAGAATTCTTAGAAAATTGAATGTAGTTTCTAAACTACTAGGTTTTTTAATTTTATTTTTAAATCTATATGGTGAAATTTTAAAATTTCAATGCAATAGTACTTAAATTTCAGGGAAAAAATGAGAAGTAAGTGTGTGTCTGACCACCCTAACCAAAATTAAATGATAATATTTTCTTAAAAATATTTTAGATATAAGTAGGGGACTCATGTCGGGATGTGATGCATATTTTTTTGTAATTTTTTTCCAAGTAAATAATTAATTATGGTTTTTTTTTATTATAAATTTTAGAAAATATAAAAAACCGTATGTCTAACCACCTTAACTTGGTCAAAACTTCATGATTTTTTTTTTTGTATCCTATAGTATGTGATGCATAGAATGTGACACATATTTTGGATTCAAAATATGTGATACTATTTGAAAGTTATAGATTTTTTTCAATCAACCTATCAATCAGGAATTTAGTCGTAATTCAAATAGAAAATGAATAATAATAATTTATTAAATTCAAAGTAAAGAATAATTTATATATTGGTGGAAATCTGAGAATCGCCTTTAAAAATCCTTTTCATTTCATCAATTTTGGGTAAAAAAAAGTTGTCAATGACATGGGTCATCATATCACTTAGATATCGCCACTTTTTGGCCCATCATGATCTTGCACATACCCGCACACATTCACCGACACATAAGCAAGTGGGAAAAAATGTTGAGATATATAGGGGTTTGCCTAAGTCAAACCACCACTTTGGTGTTTCAACCTCCACGAACAACCAGAAAATCCTTGAAGTAGAAATTACGATAAAGGAAATGAAAAGAAAAGTATTGAACACTACAAAAGATGCTACACTACTCTATCAAACCACAAAAGGAAAATGAAGTGTTACCACCTCCACCCAAAGTCTCTCAAGGCCAATGAAGGGATAATGAAAGAAACAAGCTTGGTAAATTGAAAATGGCCACAACAGTGATGAAGGGAGGTCTCACAAGACTCCAAACTCATAGCTTTTATGGTAGCACCACATGTACAAGGATTTAATTTATGGAGTAACAAGCTTGCTTGTTGCAATGCTCAATGGATTTGTGAATAATGCTTGAGATAATGTAATATATTGCAAGGGGGTGAATGAATCGCTGAGAGGATGAAGTGATTGTGAAATGAATGACTTTGAAGACCAAAATGGAAGAGAAGTCATTTTTGGGTCAGTTGGTTGCACAGAGACATTACAATTCATCCCCAATGAGGAGTCTAATGTCCCTGTGGACTCCAGAGGTGGGAATCTGTCAGGGACGACAGCGTGCCGCACAAACATCAAAACACTATGCTTTCTTCCCCTATAAAAATCCCCCCACCGACACAAAAAACACGTGCCAAGTGGATGGAAGGCAAGTGGGTGATGTGAAATTTCACCTTCAGGATTGATTTTCTAAGGTGAGGGTATGCAAAAGGGGAATTTACACAAGGGGTACAAATTCACTCCTATACAATATGTAATAGTGAGAGAGTGGAGTAAAGGATTGTGTCCTAGTGAGAAATTTTTTGAGTCACAATCGCAAAGCTAAGATCTACAAGAGAAATACAAGTTAAAGAGTCAAACCATCTAAATAAAACTAGTAGACTTGAATGAAAGATTCAATATGCTGAAATGGAAAAGGAAAAATAATAGATGATAAAGATTGTAAAGTTGCACATGGAAAAAGGATTATATAAAGCATACTGCTTAACTATGATAGTTAAAATAATGTATTTTATGCAACAGTTCAAAAAAATTAAAATCACCCTACTTAATGACAACACCCTACATATTGACATTGAATCTGTTATCTATGATTTTTGTAATCTAGGAAATCTGAAGATGATTTTTTTTTACTTGAGGAGAAGGAGATATGAAGACGTCTCTTTCATGCAAATCATGTTTATCGTGTTATTACTCTATTCATAACATGCTATAACTATAATAAACAAGCATTTAGAAATGTTGCATGTTGTAGAACATGTATGAGATATATGGAGTTTTTGCATGAAGATTTCTATTTTCCAAGGTTTTGAAGAAATTTTTTTGCATGCAATATATACATGATCAATTTTTTGTGGTTTTATAAATGTGCATTTTTAGATGTCCTTAAAAATATATCTTGATCCCAAGGCAGTTTCAGTACAATATCATCTCACTTTGAAAAACATGCCACTGATATAGAGAAGAGGGGTTTCCTTTGTTCAAATGTTCTTAAAGGTAAGGTTTTAGTGGTTTTATTTATAAATCTCATCAACTTTGCTAATTTCTATTAAAAATTGCATAAGCCTCTACAGGCTTATAAATGATTGCTAAAAGCACATTGTGAAGAAGGGAAAAGGTTTTTAGAAGAGAGGAAAATGTTGCATGCATGGTAGGATGTTTGAAGTTATTAATATTTGCAATAAAATTGTACTCACACAGATACTTTTGGGTTTGCAAAGATAAGAGATCAATTTATACATAGAGTTCTTAGAGTAGTTTGATGCAAAGAACCTCACCATTGATGCACTGTCAAATAAGGGGACTTCAACCATCTCGAGTGTTTACTCCATCGAGGGTGAAAAGAAACCTAATTTTTGAGCAAGAGGTTTCTTATGGTAGACAAAGGATTATTGTTAAAGAAGGACAAAATAACAATGGGTTCCATCTCAGGTATCAATGTCGGGTATCAATGTTGACATTGATTATATCACTGCTAAATTAAGTCCAACATGGGGAAAAAATGAAGAGGGTTTTTTTCCATTGGAATCAATGGAGTCCTCTGTGTTGGTATTTGACAAATGCATATTCATCTGGTTGTAAACTTGGGCACTCTATTTTAGTTCCCCATAGACTCAAAATTTTGTCTAGATGGCAGATGATTAGGGTTTTTCTTTTTTTTCTAACCTTGGGAGGTGTCCTAAGCATGGAGTTGGCATAACATACAAACTTTTGTATTTTGAGAAAGCATTTGAATGCATGTGGAAGATCATTCAATGAGCATATCTAAGTAACTTTAAGGAACGAATCTTGTGAAGCCCATCCATTGTGAGGAGAGGTTTGTGGAAGAGAGACGTGCTTTAAGGGAGACCATTTAGAGATTAACCAATCTGCACTAACTGGTGAATCACTTCCCATGACTGGAAGATCTTGGAAACAGTGTTTATTAAGGTTCAATGTTGCAAAAAAAGTGTTAAAAACTAAAACGTTTAACACTTAATAAGCTTTTTGTGGGAAATTTTTTTATTGAGATATTTACAAAAAGAGTTGATAATGATACAAAAAATTTGATGGTGTCCAAAGCATCTAGAATAGAAGGGAATAAAAAAAAAAAATTGATGCCCCTATTGTTGGGATTCTTAGTTACCCAAAAGAGAAAATTATCAAAAGCTGTCATTTATGGTAGTTTAAGTTATTTTTAGGGGGATTCCAATGTATTTTATAGAATGTTCATTGAAGTCATAATTTTTTTCTTAGAGTTCCTTGCTGAAAGATCGAGCCCTAAAGCGTAGGCAGTAGTTGAGAAACATATGAAGATCTTTGTACATGGCCAACACCTTTTCTCTTTGGTTATTAGGGAAATTGAATATGCAAAATGGACAATGCTAGATGAATATGCCTTGTGTTATTTGGAAATTTCTATGCATAGGGTTTTAGGATTGAACCTATTAATAGTGATTTATTAGACTTCCGGGATTTCATCAAACCTTGTCAAGTTCTAGTTACATTAGGAAAAACCATTGATTACCTAGATTGGTGTGAGGTGGAGGTAATCAATTTTTAATGGGATTTTGGAGAAACAACACATGCAAGCTACCTAGGACAACATCAAAGGAGCATTGAAGCAACTTTGTTGTCATGGATTCGAAGAAGTTACTTTGAAGGAAATTGAGAAATTTGCAAAAGATTTTCCCAAAGGTTCTTATGTTTAGTAGTAGAAGTGTGTGGAGAGGATTTAACACTCTTTATTTATTTTCTTCATTCATCAAGAAAAGGAGTGCTTGATCAATTAAGTCCATTAAATGATATCATCCCTAGTGGCAATAAAATATAAGAAATAACTATGTTTAATACGCATGCCATAAGATATGTAAAAATGAGAGAGTGGAGTAAAGGATTGTGTCCTGGTGAGAAATTTTTTGAGTCAAAATGGTAAAGCTAAGATCTGAAAGATAAATGCAAGCTAAAGAGTCAAAACATCTGAATAAAACCAATAGACTTGAATGAAATATTTAGTATGTTGAAGTGGAAAAGGAAAAAATATAGATGATAAGATGGTAAATTTGTAGATGCCAACAAGAAAATAGAAAGCATACAATTTGCTTACTATGATAGTGGAAATAATTTATTTTATAATGTAAAAAATTAAAGAAATTAAAATCACCCTGCTTAGTGACAATAGCCTACATATTGACATTGACTCCGTTATCTAGGATTTTTGTAATCTATGAAATCTGAAGATGATGCCATTTGTACTTGAAGAGAAGGAGAGATGAAGACATCTCTTTCATGCACAACATGGTTTTCATGTTATTACTCTATTTATAACACATTATAACCAATAAAAGAGCAAAGAAATGTAGCACGTTGCAGAATAGGCATGAGATATATGGAATTTTTGCATGAATATTTGTGTTTTCTAAGGTTATGAAGAAAGGTTTTGCATGCAATATATACATGATTTATTTTGTTTGGTTATATAAATTTACATTTTTATATGTCCTTACAAAAATATCTTGATCCCGAGGCGGTTTCAATACAATATCATCTCACTTTGAAGAGAATGCCACTGATATAGAGCAAATGGGTTTCCTTTGTTCAAATTTTCTTGAAGGTAAGGTTATAGTGGTTTATTTAGAAATATCATCAACTATGCTAGTTACTATTACAAATTGCATAAGCCCATTGAGTCTTAGAAATGATTGTTAAAAGCACATTGTGAAGTGGGGGAAAGGTTTGTAGTAGAGAGAAAAATGTTGCGTGCATGGTAGGGTGTTTGAAGTTATTAATATTTGCAATAAAATTCCACCCCATAGAGACTTTTGGGTTTACAAAGATATGAGTTCAATTTATACATAGAGTTCTAAGAGCGGTTCAATGCAAAGAATCCACCCAACACTGCACTACCAAATAAGGGGACTTCAGCCATCTCGAGTGTTTACTCTGTTCAGGGCCACAAGTGACCTGATTTTTGAGCAAGAGGTTTCTTATACTAGACAAAGGATTATTGTTAAAATCTAGAACAAAAAAATAGTGGGTTCCATCCTAGGTATCAATGTCGACATTGATTATATCACTACTAAATCAAGTTCAATGTGGGAAAGAATGAATAGGGTAAAGATATGAATAAGTCAATAGTTTTTAGTAGCTTTTAGTTTTAAAATATTTTTTAAAGAAGATTTTAAAAGTAGTTTGCATACTGCATATTTCTTCATTGTTTTAGTTTTTAGGTTTTCTAGCTTTAAAACTGTTTGGTGCAGGTTTCCTTAGGTTGTGTTTTAAGATTTTATTTTAAAGCTTTCTTTAGCTTTCTTCTTTATTTTGCATATGCACTGTATTCTCAAAACTCTATATATAGAGTCATATTGTAATAGTTTTTACATAGTTTTGAATATACAGTTAATACAATATCTTCTTTCATATCAGTCTGCTATACGCTCAGTCTTTGAGTAGAATTATCAAGTTTTCTTCAATATTTTATATGTGATGAATATTTTAGTATAGCATTAGTGCTTTTCTTTTTAATATTTCAATTGGTATCAGATCAATTTTTTGTTGTAAGTAGTAGTGTAAAAGTTTTCTCCAAGCAAAATCAGAATGGAAAATGGTGGAAATTTTCTATTCCATCTTTCCCTGTAGCTTACTAGAGACAATTATGAATACCAGAGCATAAAGATGAAGACCCTACTATTATCCCAAGATATCTGGGAATTAGTAGAAGTGGGATACATAGAACCTATAGATAAATTTTCTTTGAATGTCTTAACAAAATATCAAAAAACTCAACTAGAAGAAGACAAGAAGAAGGACAATCGATCTCTATTTATCATTCAATCTGCATTGGATATGTCTATTTTCCCCCATATAGCTAGTATGTCAAAGTAAAAGGATGAATGGGAGACTCTAGAAACTTCATACCAAGGATTTGAAAAAGTAAGATTGGTAAGACTTCAAACCCTTCGAAGATATTTTGAAAATATAAGGATGAAAGAAGCTAAGTCTATTTAAGAGTTTATTAATAAGGCACAAAGTATTGTGAATCATCTAAAAACTCAAGGGGAAAGTGTCACAGAGAAAAAAATTGAAGAATTTTTTTTTAGATCCCTTCCTCCATAGTTTGGTCCAGTTGTCATAGCCATTGAAGAAAGTAAAGATATAACCACATTCAAAGTTGCAAAGTTGATAGGTTCTTTGCAATCTGATGAGGAGTGTATGCAACATTCTACATAGAACCTAGTGCAAGCCTTTTAGTATCCTATAAGAATTGAAGAAAAATATACAACTCCTCCATCTCACACAAATAAATCTCAAGGTAAGTCTTCTTTTGGTAATAGAGGATGAGGTCGAGGAACATGAAGAGAAAACAACAAAAAAAGAGGAAGAAATTCAGCAGATTGTAGAAGCATATAGTGTTGGTATTGTGAAAGGTATGGTAACTATGAATCTAAATTTAGAAAGAAAAAAATTGACTTGAATAAATAAAGAGCCAACTATGCTGAAGAGTCTTTTGAAGAATCAAAACACTCTACATTCTTCACTTACAATTTGGAAAAAGAACCTCAGAAGGGTGTTTGGTTCTTGGATAGTGGTTTCTCAAATTACATGACAGGTAAATCTGATCTCTTTGTAAAATTAGATGAATCTATAAGGAGTCAAGTAAAATTTGGAGATGATAAAGAGGTTGAAGTAATGGGAAAGGGTACCCTTGCAGTCAAAACTAAGCAAGGATAAATTATATTCATTCATGACACTTTGCATGTGCCCAAATTACAATATAATCTTTTAAGTATTGGGAAATTTGTAGCAAAAAATTATAAGGTTGTGTTTGAAGATAATTGGTGCAAAGTATTTGATAAATCAGCTAACCATCATCTTGTAGCAAAGGCTCATATGACATAGAATAAATTATTTCCTCTCACATTGGCGTTCGCTAATATGCATGCCCTCAAGGCAACCACAAATGATTCGTGGTTATGGCATCAATGGTATGGCCGTTTGAATTTTCAAGGATTGAGTTTGCTTCATAAGAAAGACATGGTAAGAGGACTTCCTGCAATTCAAGGAAAAAAATAAGTTTTTTCATGGTGTGCACTTGGCAAGCAGCATTGACACAATTTTTTGGTGAACAAATCTTGGAGGGAAAAATATCCTCTAGAGCTTGTGCATTCTGATATTTGTGGTGACATGCAAGAGTAATCTTTGGGTAAGAATATAATTTTTTTGACATTTATTGATGATTTCTCATGCCACACATGGGTGTATTTTATTAGGTAAAAATCTGAGGCATTTGAATGCTTCAAGCATTTTAAGGCTATGGTAGAAAAACAAAGTGGGTATTCTCTCAACATACTTAGAATAGATAGAGGGGGATAATTCACTTCCAAAGAGTTTGTTGTTTATTGTAATACTCATGGCATCCAAAGACAACTTGCGACAGATTATACCCCCCAACAAAATGGTATTGTAGAAAGAAAGAACCATACCATTATGGAGATGGCATGAAGTATGTTGCAGTCCAAAAACCTTCCTAATTCCTATTGGGGAGTTGCAGTGCCAACCATAGTTTATATTTTGAATTGAATCCCAACAAAATTGCTTTAGAATATCACTCCAAAGGAAGCTTGGAGTGGATGCAAGCCCTCAATAGCTCACTTTTGTGTATTTGGTTGCTCGCATATGTTCATGTTCTAGTTTACAAGCAGAAGAAGTTGGATGCAAAATCCCAACTTTGTATCTTTGTGGGATATTTTGATTCCATAGAAGGATATAAATTCTATAACCCTGTCACAATGCAATGGATTATTAGTTGAGATGTTGTTTTTGATGAAGGGGGAGTATGGAAAAGGAAAAAAGGGGTTTAACAAACTACATCACTAATCATGGGAATTGAAGATGATCAAGTACCTCCTCTCCCCACAAGCTCAAGTTCACCAAGTTCATCAAGTTCCTTTTCAAGTGATGGTTCCAGTACACAATAATTTCCAAGCTCTTCATGAAAGGTACGAAGTTTAAATGAAATTTATCAAAGGAGTTCTAATGTGAATCCAGTTGCCAATTTTACATTATTTAGTACCATTCAAGTTGAACCTTCTATGTATGAAGAAGCTGTGAAAGAACAAGAATGGATTGAGACTATGAATGAAGAGATGCATGCAATTGACAAAAATAATACATGGGAATTAGTGCAACTTCCTAAAGATAAATAGGTGATTGGTGTCAAATGGATTTATAAGGTGAAATATCATGTTGATGGTTCCATGAAAAGATACTAGGCAAGACTAGTTTCCAAGGGATTTGCACAAATTCCTGGAGTAGATTATTTAGATACTTTTGCTCCAGTTGCATGATTTGATACAATTAATATTACATTGGCTATTGTTGGACAACACAAGTGGCCATTCTATTAGATGGATGCAAAATCAGCTTTCCTAAATGGTTATATTGACGAGGAAGTCTATGTGGAACAACCTATTTTTTATGAAATTGTAGGGAAATAACATTTGGTTTACAAGTTCGAAAAGTCTTTCTATGGGTTGAAGCAAGCACCTCGTGCTTGGTATGCGAGGACTAAAAATTATCTCTTGAAGAAAGGATTCATCCAAAGTCCCTCAAAGCCAACCCTCTATATCCAACATCTTGGTAATGACATTCTCACTATTTGTTTTTATGTTGATGATCTCATTTATACAGGTAATAGCCCATCTCTCATGGAGAATTTTCAAGAAAAAATAAAACAAGGATTTGAGATGTTAGATTTGGGACTCATGCATTATTTTTTTGGAGTGGAAGTACAACAAAAATCAGTAGGTATATCCATTTCTCAAACCAATTATGTGGCTGATTTAATGAAGCAGTTTAGAATGATGTCATGCACTACAGTTGCAACCCCTGTGGCCCTTGGTGAAAAATTGACCAAGGAGGATGCAAGTTCCAAAGTGGATGCTACTTTTTATAGAATTTTGATTGGGAGCCTCATGTACCTCACTACAATGAGACCTGATATTATGTATGTTGTGAGCCTCATATCTCAGTTCATGCAACATCCACATGAGTCTCATTGGTTTGCTGCAAAAATGATTTTAAGGTATGTGAGTGGCACACAAAATTTTGGCATTCATTATTCTCCCACACATAAGTTTCAACTAGTTGGTTACATAGATTGGGCTGGTTTAGTGGATGATAGAAAATCAACATTTGGTTATATTTCTCACTTGGTTCTGGAGTTCTCTCATGGAGTAGTAAAAAGCAAGCAACTATGGCTCCCTCTTCTACAGAAGCAAAGTATACTATAGCAACAAAAAATAGTAGTCAAGCCATATGGATTCGATAGATTCTGGAAGATTTGCAGTTGGTTCAAGAACACCCAACCACTATTTACTGTGATAACAACAGTACCATTGCAATGACCAAAAACCTAGTGTTTCATTCTAGATCGAAGCACGTTGAGATTAGACATCACTTCATCCGTGACTTGGTTCAAGATGGTCAAGTGGAGTTATAGTTCTATCCTACATCTGAACAAGTTGCTGATATATTTACCATGGCTCTGTGTACAACAAGTTTCGTGGCCTTGAGACATTAGCTAGGACTCAACCCTATTAATCATTCAATGGGAGATTGGAAATTTGAATAAGCCAATAGTTTTTAGTAGCTTTTAGTTTTAAAATAATTTTTAAAGCATCTTTTAAAAACAGTTTGCATACTGCATATTTCTTCATTATTTTAGTTTTTAGTTTTTCTAACTTTAAAAATGTTCAGTGCAAGCTTCCTTAGGTTGTGTTTTAAGACTTGTTTCTAAAGCTTTCTTTAGCTTTATTCTTTCTTTAGCCTATGCACTGTAATCTAAAAATTCTATATATAGAGTCATATTGTAATAGTTTTTACACATTTTTGAATATAGAGTTAATACAATATCTTCTTCATATCAGTCTGCTATACACTCAGTCTTTGAGAAGAATTATCAAATTTTCTTCAATATTTTATATGTGATGAATATTTCAATATAGTGTTAGTGCTTTGTTTTCCAATCTTTCAGAGGGGTCTTTTCTAGTGGAATCTAAGGATTCCTTTGTGGTGGAATTTGACAAATGCATATTCAGCTACTTGAGGAATTTTTTGTTCTATTTGAGCTCCTCGTAGACTTAGTGATTAGGATTTTTCTTTTTGCTAACCTTGACAAG
Source organism: Sequoiadendron giganteum (assembly GCA_007115665.2). Classification (NCBI taxonomy): domain Eukaryota; kingdom Viridiplantae; phylum Streptophyta; class Pinopsida; order Cupressales; family Cupressaceae; genus Sequoiadendron; species Sequoiadendron giganteum. The sequence goes on along the minus strand of CM021103.1, from coordinate 233,202,346 downwards.
TGTCCTAAGCGTGGAGTTGGCATAACATAGCAATTTTTTGTATTATGAGAAAGCATTTGAATGCATGTGGAAGATAATTAAATGAGAAGATCTAAATAGTTTTAAGGAAGGAATCTTGTGAAGCCCATTCATTGCGAGAAGAGTTGTGTGGAAGAGAGACGTGCTTTGAAGGAGACTATTTAAAGATTAACCAGTTTGCACTAACTAGTGAATCATTGCCCATGACTGAGAGATCTTGGAAACATTATTTATTCAGGTTCAATGTTGCAAACAAGTGTTGAAACTAAAACATTTAACACTTAATAAGATTTTTGTGGGAAAGTGTCTAATTGAGATATTTGCAAAAGGAGTTGATAATGATACAACAGTTTTGATAGCATCCAAAGAATCCAGAACAAAATTGGAAAAAAATAAATACCATCGATGCCTCTATTGTTGGGATCCTCAGTTACCGAAATAAATAAATTATCAAAAGTTGTCGCATATGGCAGTTTAAGATATGTTTAGGGGGATTCCAATGTATTTTATAAAATATTCATTCAAGCTGCAATTGTTTTTTCTTCTCTAAGTTCCTTGTTGAAAGATCGAGACCTGAAGCTTAGGCAACAATTGAGAAACATATGATGATCTTTGTACATGGCGGGACACCTTTGTTCTCTGGTTATTAGGGAAAGTGAAATATGCAAATTAGATTCTCGTGGATGAATATGCCTTGAGTTATTTGACATTTTTTTGTGCATAGGTTGAAATCTCATGTTCAAGATTTAAAAGATCAATACCATTAATCTCTAGTGTCAAGTAGTCTCGAATAGGTCAGTGCAGATGTATATTATATCAAGAGAAACATTTTCCCCTCTACACCCATTAAGGTGTCTTCTTTGAATTCATCGACCATCAGTTTCAAGGATTCAAATTGCTAGGAAGAGAAGACTAGCAGTTCAAGTCATTGTCAGAAGAACTTTCAATCATGGTCAAGTGAACCTAGAAAAGTTACATATAGGATAGTATCAAGAATGGAGAATCTTCCACATTTTCCAAATTTATAACATTGGCTAGCCTTGGTTGTGGCTGGTATTGTGTAACTTGGAAAAATAGCAGAATAAGTCGTCATCATGTTGGAAACTTCTTTTGAAGATAGTCCTCAATGCATAAGAAGGGACATAGTAAATGTTATGAAGGCACTATAATCATGAAACACAGTGAACACCATACTATGAAAAGGCACTTTCATCATGTATAAGATCATGGGGGAGATGTTAGAATCAAAAAAGCACAAAGACATTACTCTAATGGAAGTCAAGTCTCCATCAAGAGCTCAGTATTTGAAGTTAAAAAATGAATGGTATAATATTGTATAGTATCTGATAGTGGTGATAAAGCACAAGTTTTAAGGAATGCAATGGGAAATGACAATAACATAGTTTAAGGATAAAGCTTCAAGAAAGGTAGACAAAGCACAAAGACTTGAAAGTTTAAGAGGGAATAGTCATCTTTGAAGAGACCATTAAGAGACAAATGAAAATGACAGATGTAGAAGACTGATAAATTAGCAGTTGAAAGTGCATTGAAAAAGCTTATCATGTGCTTCGAAGGAATCTTGAATCAGTCAAAGCTCATTAAAATTACTTTTCCTATTTGTTTGAAAAGTATATTTTGAGGCAACAAAGGGTGGCAGATGAGTAGATTTAGGAGAAAGAAGACAATAAAGAAGCTGAAGAATTCAAAGATGATGTTCTATCTTCGCCAACATAGTGTTTTTGGTGGATTCTAACAAAGAAAAGGAATGTTCAAGTGCCTATGTGGGGATGAAATATTCAAATCAAATGGAGAATGGTCATTTAATGATCTTTTAAGTCTGCACATTTATTTCTCCCCAACGTAGGATAGACTAGAAAACGAAGTCTTTGGTTTCATATGGAATCAGTTCTTACATTTTGCTGTTGTATGTTGTAACTATTTTAAGTTCTTCTTAGCAAAACATTGTACTGTAACTCAAAACCAGACTTTTAGATTAAAGAATATATGTAATATTTCAGAAGAATAGATGTAATTTTTCAAATTTGAAGGCAAATCAGTCATTTTCAAACTTGTATTTTCTGTAAAAATATCTTTTCTTAATAAAATTCAGTATTTTTGCCTTCTTAAAAACTATTTCATTATGTGTAAATGGATGTTTGATATGTTTTTTTTGTGTTTTATAATAAAAACTCAAATACATTCTCATTTCCACCACTTTTAGGCAAAAATGTATGTATAATGCAAGTCATAGGTTGTCCCATTGAAGTTAAAGGCATTAATTTGTGAAAAGTACTTGATCTTCTTTTTAAATCTTACAAACTTTCTAGCTTTCCTATGAACCACTTATGTATGAACATGTTAATCTTTTGGATGTGCAAACACAAACTGTAAAACTAAGAGATTTATTTGTCAAAATAGTAGTTCAAGTCATTCCATGTTTGGTGAATCACCTTATTAGCCATAGTTTTTCATTTCATTCTTTTTTTTTCTACCTTTTCCCATTAGTAAAGTTGTAGAATAGATTAGAGTAGTTGAACACCAGGAGAACCGACTCACTTTGGAGGTTAACTCCCACAACTTGAGCCCACAATCATGGGAGTTATCCCATGTTTCACCAATAGACTAAGTTTTTTTTGCAACTCAATACTGATGCACTATTTGGTGATAACAATAATTTTGATTTGGCCTCTGGCTGCCCTCTTGCCCACCTCAAGGGTGTTGCTACTTGGTGAAAGGACACTCTCCCGGATCATCTCATGGTGGGTTCTCCTCCTTTGAAGACTTCTTCTACGGAGGTTGACCCGCTTGAGTCTCCTCGTGAGCTTGTGTCTTGCCCAACTCCTCTTCTAGCTATCTCTTCTATGGAGCCTTTGTTGACTCGTTCTACTGACACTATTCTATCACAGCCTGCTCAAACCTTGTTGGTCCTTTGATTGATCTTGTCTCCTCTCCCACATTGTAGTTTCCCTTGTGAGATGGCTCCTTGCCCTTGGTGGTGGTTATGGATCCGCTTCACTCTCCTCACTCGGTGGATGATTATGAGATTTCCTAGTTGGTTGTGCTGAGAAAGAAGAAGGGGATCCTTCGATCTATAGTTGCTTCTCGACCTCGGGTTAAGGAATTCAATTTGGTCTCCCTTGATTTTGGGGTTGTCTAGTCCTCGTCAGTTGTTCGACAACTCTGTGTGAGGTCTATTCTTTTCCTACTTCATTATTGGTTTGAACTAGCTTCATTTTGGCCCTTTGGGATTTTTGTATTAAGGGTACAACACCCTGAAAATGCTGCTTATCTTATCAAAAAAAAAAAATTGAAACTCTTGCCTACAATTTTAAATCAAAAAATTAACAATATTATAAAAAATTAAAAAAAGATATTGACTTGAATTGATGAATTTATGAGGGAGAGGATTGTTTAATAAATTCAAATACATAGAACATATACTTGATTGAACCTATGAATTCTAAGAGTCTAGGGTGATTCTACCACTTAGAATAAATTTTTATAGGAGAATAACTCTCACTATTTATTTGAAGGCAATCATTGGTTTAAAGGTAGTGACATAAATATTCAATAAGTCTTGGTTGAAAGGCTATGATGTAAACAATTGAAAATCAATGGTTTAAATATAGCTATGTAAATAGGAGGTGGGTATAAAGGTTATTGCAGTGGCTTAAATGCAACCATGTAAACATCCTTCTGGTGTGTTGTTAGTACATTGTCATTTAGCTATGCAAAAATATCTACCTTGTGACTATCAAGTCTTCTAGTTAAATAACTTTACCAACTTTGATACATGTGTGTGTGAATATCAATGAATTATGATCTAGTTTATTTTGACAAAGAAATTACATGTTTATTGACCTTAAGATCTATTGGCTTAAAAATCATTAAATGATGTTAAATAATAAAATTATGTTTTTATATGAAAGAAAAATAAGAATTCATATATATATATATATATATATGGCATATGGAAAATTCACTGACGAAAAATTCACTGTCAACAATTCACCATGGGAAAATTCACTACCATGACAAATTCACCGCCAAGTAAAATTCACCCCCAACAATTTGTCATGGTGGTGAATTCTCTCATGGTGAATTGTGCATGGTGAATTTTGAATTGTCGATAGTGAATTTTCTTAGAGCCATATAATATATATTAAATAATATTATGAAATTTTATATAAGTGAATATTGATTATGAAATTTATTGTTAATATAAATTTAGTAATTGTATTTAATGTGCAATAAGTTAAGTAGTTTTCAATTAGTTTGAAATTTAAAAATGAATTTAAGTAATAAGATTTATAAAAAAGATAGTTGCTTTAAACGTAATAGAAGTGGGGAGAGAATAAGTTATTAAATGGAGAATAAGATTAAATGTCTCAATCATAGAGAACATTTTTTATGGAGAAGAGTTAGATGAGTCATAATTAGCATGTTTTAAAACTTTAAAAAGAATAATGTGATTCTATAAAGATAAGAGATCTTAGCAGAAATTTTCTTTATTGTGATGGGATGGAGAGTAAATTAATGAAAAGAAAATAAGAATAAAAACTTCAATTATAAAGAATAAAATTTGTGGAAAGAATAAAATTGATAAAATAATAATAAATAATTATTAAATTTCTATAAAAAAGGTCATATTCATTATATATTATCATTTATTTAAATGGATGTGAAAGCAAATTTATCAACTATGAAATGAATTAGATACTTTCATTTAAAATACTTATATTTACTCTAATCTTATTTGATAAAAAAAATCATTATCATTTATTTAAATGGATTTGAAAGCAAATTTATCAACTATGAAATGAATTAGATTCTTTCATTTAAAATACTTATATTTACTCTAATCTTATTTGATAAAAAAAATCATTATCATTTATTTAAATGGATGTGAAAGCAAACTTATCAATCATGACATGAATTAGATTCTTTCATTTAAAATACTTATATTTACTCTCAATCTTATTCTATAAAAAAATCATATTCATTGTCTTATCATTTATTCAAATGAATGTGAAAGTAAATTTAGCAACTATGAAATGAATTAGACTTATTTAAAATATTTATATTTACTCTCAATCTTATTCTATAAAAAAATCATATTAATTATATATTATTAAATAGATAAACTTACCAATTCAATTCTTTCATTTAAAATACTTATATATACTCTCAACAATATAAACTAAATGATTATGTAAAAACTCTTTATTTTATAACACTATTTCTATTATAATCGACTGTTAGCACAAAATTAATCTCCATCAACAAACATGTAACAGATTAAATATGTTGACATTTCAGTAGCCATTGTAAAAAGCTCCACCATAGTTTGGAACAGCACGAGATGAAAACATTTATTAGAGAAGGAAAACATATTATTTATTCCTTTACTTGGAGAAACCTATACTCTATTGGTGTAATTGTGAAGAAATTAGCTTACTATCAAGAAAAATAAGTAACTTTCCATCTTATTCTACCAAAGAAAATGAAATCTGGAGCTATTTATAGGAATCCATCTGTATGAACTATGACTGAGCAGGCTGCAACACCAAATACAAATTTACAGGCGAAATATTATCAGAAAAAATTGCATGTCAGTCTAAAATGGAAATGACGATCTCCCTGTAATTAAGAAATGCCAAATCAAATTTACCTTTACTGTCATAGAAAAACTCAGCTTCGAAAACATCATTCAACACAATTGTCGAAACCAAAGAAGCCTCCACAAGTTTACATGCCTGCCAATTGATAACATTATAAACCAAAATCTCACTAAAAGTATTCCATTGTAACAAAGAAAAAACATCCAACAATAAATTTGCCCCAACAAAACTGAGATAAAACTAAAACCTCTGAACTTCGTATAATCAAGAATTGTTGTTCGCTCTTGAGTGCCTGTTAAATCTTTAATATTGAGCTGATTGAGTAACATCATAATGGTGATGGTTGAACTCCCTGTTATCTTTAGGTCATCAGTTATTATAAACGTACTCATTTCTTTCACATAACCGCTTTGCCCTTGCCCTGCAATTTGGCTGCTGCTTCCGCTCGTATTCTGCCGCAGCTAAATCAGATGGTTGATAGGATTTCCGCAAATACATATATCTTTGTTGCTGGTGCTCATATTGTGAGTCGCTGGTGCAGAATGACTTCTGATAGAACTTTTGAATGGGGAAGGACTTTCGAAAGAACTTTCGAACGGGGAAGAACTTCCAGTTGCGCCTGGATTAGAGCAGGCAAAATATTTTCCGCCTTCGATCTTGAGAGAGTTATTAGAGTAAGCCGTTATAAATTTGGGGTCAAGCAGCTGGGATTTGTCCGTGCACATAAACTCAAAGGGCAGCTTCTGTGAAAAATCTATTGCAGTTACTGATTATTAATCTCCTATCTATAAAGATTATTTGACTACCGAAAATTAACTCACAGCAAATACTGAAAAATAATACAACTGCAACTTCACAAATAAAACTCACAGGAATAGAGAAAAAAATATGCAAACTAATAAACACAATATTTTTGGACAAATTGTCCCTGGAAAAACCCCGAGGGAAAATTAGTACTGCAGATGAGGAATTATATTAATCTTCACCAAATCAAGAAATACAAAAGAACTACTTGCCTCTTACTGACAAAGTTCCGACAATATTCTTCACCGGATATTCTTCTCTTAATTTCTCCTGCTGAAATTCCACTGCTTTTGCTTCCAACGCTATCACTACGCCCTTGCTATCACTGCAAGACTATTTGCTATCATGGCAAATATTTCTCTAACTTGTGTCTATCAGTATGTTCTCCAAATGCCCAATGACCCCCTTTTAAACTATTCTCATTGGAAAACCAATGGCCAAGATTTAATCTCAATCAATGGCTAAGATTAATTAGACTCTAACAAACCCTATCTAACTGGTTTCTAGAAGTCTCTAGAGGAATCAATTATTTAATTAAATAATTAAATATATGGACCTAACTAACTTCTATCTAGAAGTCTCAAGAATTAAATACTAATTCTTGGAATTGGAGAAACAACTATCCGAGCTACAATATTAAATTAGCACTCCCTCTTAGCGAGGAAGGTGTTCTGCATAACACCCAACATATCTGTGAAGAAGATGAATTTCGCCTTCCCCAATGCCTTTGTCATAATGTCTGCTACCTGCTGATCTGTAGGTATATACTATAGCTGAATAATCCCCCATTGTACACAATCCCTGATGAAATGATACCTGATGTCTATATGCTTAGACCTATCATGAAACACCAGATTCTAAAACAACTTGATGCAACTCTGATTGTCACAGTGTATCACTGTAGTCTAAACCCTCTGACCTAACAAGGCTACCAGCAACTTTTGAAGCCATATCACCTCACATGTCACCATGCTAGCTGCTATGTATTCTACCTCTGCAGAACTCAGGGCCACGGACTTCTGCTTCCTGCTGTACCAAGAGACAACTCCTGATCCCAAGCTAAAGCAACACCCTGAAGTGTTTTTCCTATCCATTGTACTGCCTGCCCAATCTGCGTCAGTATAGCCTATCAGCTTGATACCATCACCTCGAGTATATTTGATCCCATACTCGATTGTACCATGCAAATACCGCAACACATGATTTGTCACTGTCCAATGCATTCTCTTCGGCTCAACCATGAACTGACTAAGAGAATTTATTGGAAAGGATATATCTAGTCTGGTGTTGACCAAATACATGAGAGACCCAATCAACTATATGTATAAGGTGGGGTCTAGATCCTTCTCCCTGGATGAGTCTACCTTCTTCCAATTTGTGATCATAGGAGTAGACATGGCTCTGCAATCTTCCATCTCGAACCTCCTCAAGATTTCAATGCAGTATTTCCCTAAACCAAGGAAAATCTCACCATCTGTCTGCCATACCTCCATGCTTAGAAAGTAGTGCATAAGCCCCAAATCCTTCATCTCGAACTCTGTTGCAAGGTCCCTCTTGCACTCCTCTATGAGCCCCAGTGAACCTATTAAAAACAAGTCGTCCACATATAGAACAAGAATGAGAATCTCACCCCCAACTACCAAGTAGTAGAGATTAGCATCTGCCTCACTCTTCACAAAGCTCAATCCCTGCAAGTATTCATCAATGCACTCATACCACGCCCTGGGAGCTTGCTTGAGTCCATACAAAGCTCTCTTCAATTTGCACATGTGGGTTTCGCTGTTGTGTGCTACAAAGCCCTCTGGTTGTTCTATGTATACTTCCTCTTTCAACTCACCATTAAGAAATGATGTCTTGACATCCATTTGATGGATCTGCCATTCCATCTTTGCTGCAAGAGAGATCACAACTCGTATAGAAGTATACCTAGCCATTGGAGCGAATGTCTCCTCATAGTCTATTCCCTCCTTCTGAGAGAAACCCTTGGCCACAAACCTTGCCTTGTATTTCTCGATGCTACCATCTGCACCGTGCTTGATCTTATAGATCTAGCGAGATCCAACCACTGCCCTATCTGTTGGTCTAGGCACAACCTCCCACACATCGTTCTGCACTATTGAGGTATATTCCTCAACAATTGCATCTCGCCATACTTGCTGTTGTGCGACCTCCTGATAATTGGAAGGCTCACTATCTACCAACTAACTAACTAAAGCCATATAGTCATTATACCTGGCTGGTTGTCTCCGCTGCCTACTACTCTTCCTAGGAGCTCCCACAAACTCTTGAGTATCCTTTTGGTTACTGCTACCAACTGTAGAGGATGTAATATCAACCCCCATGTGTTCCTGATGCATCTCTTGGATCTGCTGCATCTATTGCTCCATACTCTGCAAACTCTCACCACCTGAGCCTGTACTTGTACTTGTCACTGTACTCGAGCTTCGCTATCCCTGATCTGATTGCTCAATCCTTGGAGCTTCTATTGGCTGCTCACTCTGATCATCTGCTGGCAAATTTGTGGACCTTCTAAATGCCTTATCCTCCATGAACTTGACATCACGCCTGACTATAATCCTCCTGGCCCCTGGAATAAATATCTGATATGCCTTTGAGGTCTTGCTATACCCCACAAAGTACCCTCTCTGTACAATCTGATCTAACTTGGAACGTGTAGCACCTGGAATGTGACAATATGCCAAACTCCCAAATATCTTGAAGTGGCTAACATCTGGCTTCTTCCCTGAGAATGCCTCCTCTAGTGTCATCTTTCCCAATACCTTATGTGGAACCCTATTTTGTATGTATACTGCTGTACTGCATGCCTCTACCCATAAGTAACATGGCATATCCTGGTCATACAACATAGCCCTTTCCGCCTTTGATATAGACCGATTCTTCCTTTCAGCAACCCCATTCTGCTGTGGGTTGTAAGGAATATTCTACTCTCTCTTGATTCCTTCCCTGGTACAAAACTCTTGGAACTCTTTCCCTTTGTACTCATCTCCATTGTCTGACCGAAGAACCTTTATCTTCCTACCTGTCGAATTCTCCACAAGAGATTTGAACTCTTGGAAACAACTGAAAACCTCATCCTTGGTCTTCAAGAAGTATATCCAGGTCTTCCTGGAGAAATCATCAATAAAAGTAACAAAGTACTCGTATCCTCTGAGAGATTTCATTGACATTGGTCCACATATATTTGAATGTACTAGATCAAGAACACCCTTGGATCTGGTGTCACTCCTTGGAAAAGCTACTTTCACAAACTTCCCCAACACACATCCCTTACATACATCATCATGCTCTGTGCTCACCTCTGGAACACCTGTCACTATCTCACGAAGCATTTTAAGTGCTCTATGATGTATATGGCCCATCCTCTTATGCCATAGCTCTCCTTGATCTCTAGAATTTCCACTGCTCATCGGTGCCTTATGAGTATCAAACTGCAACCTGTAAAGTCGGCCGCTCCTAACTCTAATAGCTATGGGTGATTTCCAATCCTTATGCTTGATTAACACATTTGCCCCTCTAAAGAGTACATTGTAGCCTTTATCCTAAAGGACATATATGGAAATAAGATTCATACCCAAGCCTGGCACATGCAACACATCATGAATGGGAATCGGTTTGCCATTCTCCCTCTGAAATAAAACAATCCCTTTTCCAACTGGATTTAGTTTGGACATTTTCCCCATAGAAATCTGGATTCTGATGTCCTCCTCCTTATAACTGGAGAAGTATTCTCTAACTCCTATCATATGAAATGATGCCCCACTATCTATATACCAAACACCCAGTGAGGTTGAGCTAACCATACAAGCTATGAGTGCAAACTCATCTTCCATTCTACTAGAGAGCTCATCTGCACTTGCTGAAGTTGCCGTTTGCTTCTTGCCTTTCTTCTTTTGTGGGCAATTGCTAACATAGTGGTCAAACTCGTGATAGCCGTAGCACTTGACTTTAGACAAGTCCTTCTTCTTCTCACCTTCAGGATTTGATCCTTTGCTAGACCCCTTCTTTGCTTTACCTTTTCCTGCTAGGGCAATGTTTTCTTGTTCTGCCTCAATTTTTTGACTCTTACTACTGGCACCACTGACAAGGTTTAGTGTAAGCTCCTCCTGAGTGAAGTCACTCCATAGTCAATCCCAACTCGATAAGGTGTCTCATCCATTAGTAACTTGAACAAAGACATCCCACTTCTTAGTAAACCCATTTAGGGCTATCCGTACTAGCTTGTCATCATCTGGTTTATCTCCAACAGCTACCAAATCATCCTTGACAAGTCTAAGTCTGGTGAGGTAACTTGTAACATCCTCTCCCTTGTTCATCCTGGTATTCCTCAACTTTTGTCTGAGAATTAGCTTCCTGTTAGTGGTAGCATTCTGGTACAGATTCAAAATGGCATCCCACATCTTCTTCCCTGTATCCAACTCTACGATATGTGAAACAATATGATCCTTAACACCATCAAGAATCAACCTCCTTGCCTTGGCATCTTCCTTCTTATATGCTAAGAGTTGCGCTAGATCTGTAGGTACAGCTACAACACTAGTAACATATTCCTTGATACCATTCTCTTCTAGCAATAAAGAAATTCTGGCTTTCCAGACACCAAAATTTGTGGCTCCATCTAATCTATCCTGATCTCTTAAACCTGTTGAGGCCATCTCAAACAAAAATAGTAATAACAAAAATAATAATACTGAAGAGGTAGAACTGGGTTTTATAAACCCTCTATTTTTTTTTTCTTTCTGTGCCTGCGCTGAGCTCTTTCAGCCCTTAGATCTGCTCTCATACCATGTGAAAAATCTATTGCAGTTACTGATTATTAATCTCCTATCTATAAAGATTATTTGGTTGCCGAAAATTAATTCACAGCAAATACTGAAAAATAATACAACTGCAACTTTACAAATAAAACTCACAGGAATAGAGAAGAAAACATGCAAACTAATAAACACAATATTTTTGGACAAATTGTCCCTGGAAAAACCCTGGAGGGAAAACCAGTACTGCATATAAGGAATTATATTAATCTTCAGCAAATCAAGAGATACAAAAGAGCTGCTTGCCTCTTACTGACAAAGCTCCGACAATATTCTTCACCGGATATTCTTCTCTTAATTTCTCCTACTGAAATTCCACTACTACTGCCTCCAACGCTATCACTGCGCCCTTGCTATCACTGCAAATATTTCTCTAACTTGTGTCTATCAGTATGTTCTCCAAATGCCCAATGACCCCCTTTTAAACTATTCTCATTGGAAAACCAATGGCCAAGATTTAATCTCAATCAATGGCTAAGATTAATTAGACTCTAACAAACCCTAACTAACTAGTTTCTAGAAGTCTCTAGAGGAATCAATTATTTAATTAAATAATTAAATATCTGGACCTAACTAACTTCTATCTAGAAGTATCAAGAATTAAATACTAATTCTTGGAATTGGAGAAACAACTGTCTGAGCTACAATATTAAATTAACAGCTTCTCCATGCTAACATACAGATTGGAGACAGAGCCAATTTTCCTAGCAGATTCTGATGGATAGAATAATTTGAGGGCAGCACCGATGGGCAAAGAAAGCAAGCTGAAAAGAAAATCTACAAAATCTTTTCTGGCCTCGGCACATACTATACGTCGAGTTTTAGTATTTATCAAAAAATGTACATTTATGGCTTCAGAGCTCTTGGCTGCCATTTTAGAACAAGAAGGTAACAATACTATAAGAAGGCAATGATTTTATTTTTTTGGCTTGGATTGATGAGAGAGAAGAAGGTTTGGTAAATGGAAGAGCTTAAAATTATGGGATTTGGTGCAGCCTATAAAGTATGAGAGAGATCAAAATGATTCTTTAACATCGAGAGAATAGTTTAAAGGCAGTCACACAAATACTGAATGAACTATTCTTTGAACGTGCATGTGAATATTAACAATGTGTCTCTGAAGTCGAATCATATCCACCAGCTGTCAGTATTTTGTCAGGTTGGAATCATTTGATTGGTCAGTGTTTGATGATGTATGCATCCTGAACATTATAAAGTAAACGCGTTTGTCACTTAGACCATGTGCATGCTAGAGTATGCATGAGGACTTGTCTTTGCATCGTCAAAATTCTTCATGTCACATATTTTGTCCTAGGCTTGCTATTAAGCATGCAACATTGTGATATGGGAACATGTGACTTTAGCAATTGAAATGTTCGTGATGGCAATTTTTAATGCTAGGCTAACACAAGGTCTCGAGGTTGGTTAGATGATGATTATGTGTACCTATCATAATAAAAGGAAGCTGGCTTCTTTAAGGTGTATGATACTTAGTATTTCTTTTTTGTATTTCCTAGGCTTTTATCATCACAAATATTTTGTGGGTACCACTCTAGGCAATGCAATGTGCAATGGGAATGAAAGTGGTAAGTTATTTGCATGGTATCTTTGGCAAATTGGATCATGTCTTAGTCTTTTTGTCACATGTGTTACATATACGAGGATAGTCTTGAATGGTATAATATGAACTTAAATTTGATGTCTGTCAAGATTTTTCCAAATCCAAAATCTATGATGCATCAAAATCATTGATATTAATACTTCATGGTAATCAATAGCTCCAATTCAAACAAATATTATGTCGTTAGCATTTGTGTCATTTTTCTAGAGTTGGTATGATACATCAAATAAGAAAGATAACAAAGCAAGCAAGTCATCATATTGAAGAATTCAATAAGATTTTGAAACTAATCCCAAGAAGAAAAAAAAGATTGGAGAGCTGAGACAAAGAAGATTATTATGAAAGTTCCATTGGTGTTCATTCAACTCTAGTGAATTCTTCGACAATATCAGTTGCATCTAGTGAACTAACCAAAACTCTTAATTGCATCCAATGAATAGGTAAGTTGTTGAAAGGCCTAAAAATATCTATTGATTATTCATTACATAGGGTTTGTATAGTTCTATTCATAAGAAAATTATAAACTGCAAACCACAACCTAGTGTTTACCCAATTTGGTTTCTTGTTATTTTCAAAATGGGTCAATCAACTTCTATAGCTAGTAAGGCCATGAAAATCCTAGATTGATACCTAATGAGCATATGCTAGATGCCCCCAGGGCAAGGGCTAAGCTAAGGGTAAGTGCATGGAAATGAGATACACAAGAGGGTCAAAAGTGGTTACTCATTTCATGAAATTAGTTAAACCTAAAATTGGATGGGTAATTTGAGATGCATGCACTCAAAATTTGAATATTCAACAAGAAAAAAAATTGTAGTACATTGAATCCAACTTCTAAAATACTAAATTTTATAAGAAATAGTTAAGATTTAGAGGGTGAAATGTTGTGCAGATATAAACGTGTTCCTGTTTTTCTCACTAAAATATAATATAGTGTTTGGTGTGTGCCCCTCTACTTTTTTTGTTGCATTTAGTATTATATAAAATAGTTGATAGAAATATAGTTAACAGTAGGTACACAAAGTTATATGTATATCAATAGCAACAATGGCAAAAGGGGTACCCATTCTTGAAGCAATTTACACCTCCAAATAGTGCCTACTACCTCCTCACATCTATGTTGCAAGTTTTAGCGACATCTAGATTATGATTTTAGGTTTTTGTGTCCTTTTACTATATATTGAATGTTTATAGTTTTAAATTAGGCTTTTAGTTTTGGTTATCTATTTAAAAATTAATTTAGTTTATTTTGATGTCCATAATTAGGATGAATTTTATAGCTCCTAAAACCCAATTTCTAAATTTATGACATCAAAATAATGGATTTACTAAATTTGAAAAGAATAATATAACTCTTAAAAGATATAGAAATTGAAACAAAGAAAAAATGAGAGAGAAGGGGGGTTTAAAATTTCTGAATAGATCAACCAAATGCAGGAACCTAATATTTTACTTGTTTCACTCAATTAAGAGGGGTAAAATACATAAATAACAATAAAAAAACAAACCTAATTGTTATAACAGAAATAAGGAAGTTTTTTAGATGGTGAAATGATGTGTACACTACTGAAAAAGTGTTGTTTCAAGCCTCACTAAGGACTCATTCGCCCAATGGCGAATGGTTCCTTGTTAGGGTTCTAGAAAATCAATTTTAGGATCTTATTCTTCAATGTATATACTCCCAAATCCCAGGTGTTCAGCTCTTGAAAGTTGGAAATAAATTTTGTAGAGAACTTTCCATAATCTTGCAATAAAGATGACAACTTTTGCAACTTTACAATCTTGAAAACTTTGCAACTTTTGTTCTCCACTTGATCTTCAATCTAAAACCCGCAATCACACATCAAGAGAGATGAAAAAAAATTGTTTGTTAGGGGATAGGGGTTTGCCTTGGTCAAACCCTATTTATGTAATTAAATCTTGTAATGAAATAATGAATAAAGGAAATATGAATGAAAAACAATGTGCAAGAACTCACCAATCCTCAATTGAACCTTGGAATGCAAATCTGAAAGCTAGCATGAAGTGGGCATAATGAGTGTAGATCTTGATCTTGAACTTGACATAGGATAATGACTTTGAAGATTCAAACTTGATCACCAATGCTACATCAAATTATCTCAACAAAATGCAAGACTTTGACATGATGAATGATCTTTGATTGTTGCAATTAAACTTCAATAACCTATCCTTGAATGCCTTTGAAATGCTCTTGTGAACTCTTGATCTTAGAAATTTTCTATTAGGATTTGAATACTTGAAAGCTTAGATGAAACTATGTGAATTAGCCTTATATTTATACTTATCTTAAGATTTAATCCTGAAATTCAAACAACACAAGCCAACATCAGGTGTCGTATTTAAAATCACTAAAATATTGCCAAGAATAAGCTCAAAAAGGGGTGTCCTAAGTTAAGGAGGACCCATTCGCCATATAGGGTGAATGGGTCCTAGCACAATCAACTAGGACAAGTTTCAAGGATATGGAATAACATGTAAAAAGGGGGTCCTAGGACCTAGGAAGGACCCATTTTTCAGGTGGTGAATGGGTCCCAGGTCACTAGTGTAGAACTCAAACCTTGCCAAATTAAGTGTTGTGAAATATTATTAATGAGTATCAGGATTTATCCCTCAGAAAATGCAACTAATTAAGCTCATATTTGAATTTAAGGGGCCAATTAAGCTCTAATTAACCTCAATTAAATAATAAAGCCCTAGATTAGTGTGAAAGTGTAAAAAACACTTTACAACACCCTAAATAGGCATCATTAGGTCTATTTTATTAAAAAGGGCCCTAGACTCAATGTGAATGTGTAAAACATATATATAACACTAAATCAAGGAAATATTAAGCTCATTTATTGTTGATTATTCTCAATTAAGTAAAAAGGGATACTTTTTTCGTTAATTTTTTTTTACCCAGGCAGTTTAGTGAGAGTTTTCCCCCATGACAAATTGACACTAAAGTAGACATTAAAGACACTTATGTATGTAGAAATGACAAAGATACACAATCACACACTATCAAAGAATAAGAAAAATAAAGGATCAAGCTTCGACCACGTTCGAACATAATGTGGAACGTGAATATGTTTATCCAAAACAAGGATCAAGCTTTGATAGTTTGATAGTTTGTCCAACACAATGTGGGCCAGGTCTAGGCTTTTTGTCCAAAAAATTTTACAAGAAGACCCTGATGTCTACTATGCAAACTACACACACACTCACTATGGGGTAGTGAAACCTTAGGCTGTCCACTAGGTGAGTATCCCAACGAGATGGAAAATGAGAGAATCATATTGGCATCCCATAACATACTGAAGTTATCCTCCTAACAACTTCGATAAGGTACCAAAATGCTAAATAATTTTGAATGTTCTATCTATAGGTTTTTGTTCAAAGGGATTTCACTTTCATGTAAGCTCTTCTTCTTAGTGAACATCTTGCCTAATGTCTACAAGAGAGGACAAGTCAAAAATATTAGATTTCCACTTATGGGATGCCTCATTTTGTGTCATGCCACTAAGGGAAATTCATATTCTTAGAAATATCACTCTTGGAGGACATCAAACCGAATGACACCACCCAGAACGGGATGCTTCACAAGAAATAAAATCACGCCTTGAAATATTTTAAAATGTTGAAATATTTCATTGATGTAGGCCCCCACTTTAAAGCGGTTGCTAACACCATTGTTGTGAGTGACTTCTTTAAAGTAGCTAATTTTTACTCCTAAGACATGAGAGCTCTCCTTGGAAAACCCTATGCCAAGTCATATGTTTTCGAAATAAAGCTACATCATGAGAAAGGGAAGAGGGTCTGTCCCCAAGAATACATAAGGGATTTGGGTATGTGCAGGATCATCATGGAAAATACAAGCCCTTAAGTGGCAATAAAATTTAGAAAATCAGAATTAGGCAAC
The DNA here is from genome assembly GCA_007115665.2 of Sequoiadendron giganteum. Classification (NCBI taxonomy): domain Eukaryota; kingdom Viridiplantae; phylum Streptophyta; class Pinopsida; order Cupressales; family Cupressaceae; genus Sequoiadendron; species Sequoiadendron giganteum. The sequence goes on along the minus strand of CM021103.1, from coordinate 233,185,528 downwards.
TTGACGTAAAATTTTGAATAAGTTATCTATATTATTTCAAAAATATGTAAGAATATAATCTATATAAAATTGAATGTAGTTTCTAAACTACTATGTTTATTTTAAAAAATACAAATATAATTGGTGAAATTTTGAAATTTCAATGTACTAGTACTTAAATTTCAAGGAAAAAATAAGAAGTAGGTGTCTGTTTGACCACCCTAACCACAATAAAACGATAATATTTTTTTGTAATATTTTATATATAACTAGGGGACTCATGTCCGGATGTGATGCATACGTTTTTATATTTTTTATCCAAGTAAATAATTAATTATGATTTTTTTATTACAAATTTTAAAAAATATAAAACTCATATGTCTAACCACCTTAACTTGGTCAAAACTCAATGAAATTCAATTTTATTTTTTTAATCCTATAGTATACAAAGCATAGAATGTGACACATATTTTAGATTCAAAAAATGTGATACCATTTGAAAGTTACAAATGTTTTTCAATCAGCCTATCAATTAGGACTATAGTTGTAATTCAAATAGAAAATGAATAATAATTATTTATTAAATTCAAAGTAAAGCATAATTTATATTGGTGGAAAGCTGAGAATCTCCTATAAAAACCCTTTTTGTTTCATCAATTTTGGGTAAAAAAAAGTCGTCAGCCACATGGGTCATCATATCACTCAGATATCGCCACTTTTTGGCACATCATGATCTTGCACATACCCATCTATGGATTCGAGGTCCTGGTATGTCTTTGATACAATGTTGTCATAAAGCACAACAATTTAATCATTGCCCAAATACTCATAAAATTGGAAGAATAACACAAAGAGAGTGAAAAAAAAAGCCTTCCAGGTCAACATGGAAGAGACCTAAATGTCTTGATGCCTTGCGTCATCCCCAAACGAAAAACATAAGACAAAGATAAGATGTTTATGACATAGAGAATAAATTTAGGTAGATATATAGGAATGCACAAAGAGAGAGATACATCAAATAAAATAGTGTGGGGGATCACATTACGCACATCCAATCACATAAAGAAACATGAAAAGGAAAATAGTTCAAAAGACTACTAAGGAACATGCGAATCAACCTGTAACAGGTTGTTCGTATCCCAATATCAATCAATATATGTAGAAGGTGGAAAACTAGGCAAAGGGACAACAATGATTTCTGAACTAGGGGAAGCACTAAGTTTGACACTCTTTTTAGGAGATATGTCATTTAAGCTCATACAAGTGGGAAAAAATGAATTCAATTCATTACATGCACTTGTTCATCAATATTTTTAATGCCAATTTCATCATCTAGATTAATCACAACAAAAGGTTGAATGACAATGTCTCTTGAAGGTTATCGTTTATGTTGTAGAGAGGGTATAAAGTCTTCATGGAGTGCTTCAGGTAAGTTCAGATTTTGATTTTCTATGTTGTTGTTTTCTTCTTGATTTTGTAACATACGAGAAATAACACGACATCTATGCCTATGCTCTAGCATTTGAGTTTTATTTTAATCTATTGCCAATTTGTGTTTGTGTAGGAGCAGGTTTTTTAACCATATGTTTCTTATCTTCTTTTAGGGGAGGAGCACAAGGAACCATAGGATATTTTTCGACCACTTTCTCTTTAGCTTTGTAAACTTATTTTATTTTAGGAGGCATAATGGGATTGTTTTGGTTATCTCATTGTATTTTTTAGGAAATGATAAGAGGTTTTGTCATAGGCTACTCTTAGATTGTTGGAAGGACTTTTGGTTCAATCATTATTTCGTTAAGGATAGCTTGCTCAATGGAGGGTTGAGGCATGTTTCTAAGAGATAATTTTGCTATACGCTTTTCCTTGAACTTTTGATATGATTTGAAAAATAAGTCCTCACGAGGTTGAATAGGCTCAATAGGCTTGGGCCAAAAGAAATGCAATGAAAAGTTCCCTCGAGAAGACACAAGATTAAACCCACTATGATGCACAATAAATATATCATTTCCAAAGGGAAACTTTAAACATTTATGCACAACTGAGGGGACATAATTCATGGAGTGAAGCCATGGATAGCCTAACTTCACATGAAGTTAGTCCGATTGTGGGAAGATCATAATTGAGACATTTAATATGTTTAGTCCAAATTTTAAAGGGAGATCTAGAATCAAACCAATCGTAGGACTGTAAGAAAAACCATTATGTGTCTTGACCCATGTTTTTGGTTTGTCATATGTATCTTGATATATTTCATGCACAAATAGAAATTCTCTAGTGATCAAATTCTCTCCACAGATAGGATCATTTAATATCCCATTAGTAGTCTTGTTATTAATTCTTTTGGCTATGTAAAGAGGACAATTGGGTGCATGTTTAAGTATGTGTTTTTGTAAGAAAGAAATATCAAGAGGAATTTTGATTGATCCCTTATAAGGTTTAACTTTGATAAATTCTACCAGTTCATCAATATTTTCATCTTTTATATTTTCGTTATTTGTGCCAACATTCATCACATCATCCTTTGTTTTACTATCTTTGACAAATGAAATAGTATGTTTCGGCATGGGATTTGTAAAGATTTGTAAATTTTGGTTGGGACGATCTATAGACTTATTGCCTTGATCATTCACACCTCCAATGAGATGTTGATTATTATCAATAAGGTCTTGCTCAATATTTTTAAGACACTTACAATATTATGTACCATGTCCATTTTGTTGATGATAATGGCAATAAGAGTTTCATCAAAAGCCTCATGATAATGGTAGATTAGGATCACACTCTCTAATAAGAGGTAAGGAAAGTGTATTAGTTTTAATAAGTTGCAACATAATATTGTGAAGGGTGTCAGGTAGAGGAGTAAAATTTTTATTCCTATCCCCAAAGGAAAAAAGGTTTTTCATTTTTATAGTAGCCACCTGGTTATTAGTTTGTTGACTTGGTTGAGGGGAGTTTAGTTGTAAAAATACCCTATTTTTCTTCTTGAAAGGTTGGTAATTATTTTTATTTGTAAATTCAGACTTTTCATAATGGCTAGGGGGATTGTTCACATCATGACCATAAGCTATATTTTGATAATCATGAAGGGCTATAGATATTTGTGTAAAGGATAGGAATTTCAAAATCTCAAGTTTGTTTTGTAAATTGGCAATAAAAATTTGTTGAAGGTTAGCATCAAGAATCTTAATGTTTACTTGTCAATAAAGTGTTTGGTATATTGCTATGAAATCAGTCACTTTCTCATCATCCTTTTGTTTGCATGTCATTAAATCAACTAGGGTCATCTTGGGAGCCATGTGAATTTCGAAGTGGTTGTAGAAGGCATCAAAAAGTTAATTGAATGAATTGATTGAATTATTTAGTAATGAAGAGAACCACTGTAAAGAATTATCCTTCAAGGATCTAGGAAATAGTTTAGCGAAGAGTTTATCTTCAAAGATGAAATTAGTACATAAGGTTGTAAAAGTGGAACAATGGATAACATGATCTCCTTTCTTTCCATATTTCTTAAATCAGGGAACTTTTATACCTTGTGGCATTTGTGCTCTCAATATCTACAAAGATAACAGATTGGTTTTGATGTATTGTGAAGGTTGACCATTGTTATTTTTATGTAGGGTTGTAGCTTGTTGAATGGATGGCATGGTTTGCATAAGTGTGTTAAGCACAACATCATTGTTATTATAAGGTGGAGGGGAATAGGGTGGAATTGTGTATGTATGTGGAGGGAAAGTGAATTGTAAGTTTGTGAGGGAGGATGGCTAGGGAGATATTGTATGTGAATGCACAAAGCTAGAAGGATTCCTTGTGGAAATCCCTAAGGAAATTTTCACACTGCTAGTAGGTTGAATCCTTGTGGTACGTTGAGTACTAGTGTATATAGGGATGGAAATGGGTATAGTAGGAGGGATCAAAGTTCCACCTTGGCTTTGGGTACACCTGTTATGACTTGCATAACCACCCCATCTTTTACCTAGGTCAAAATGGGTCCCCATTTTTGTTTTTGTCCTTGGTTGATTTTCAAACAAAGTTTGGAGTCTTTCTTTTCCAACACTTTGTTTTTCTTTGGTTTATTCTGCCAGAAGCGAAACCAGAACTAAATCAGGTTTTGAAACTTCTTTCAAAATGCATTCTGATTCCCATCCCGACAGTCTTTCTTTTGACCTTTTTTTTTTTCTTTGTTGGAGCCAGAGCCGGAGTGGATGTTAAGTCGGTGTTTATTCAAAATTTCAAAATTAAATATTGTTCCACCTCCGCCTCCGCTTTTTGGTCTTTTGTTTTAGACTAGGTTTTATATGTTAAGTTTTCTTATTTCCGTCTTTTTGTTTTATTTTTATGTTTGGTTTTGTTTTATTCTTTGTTGGTGGAACCAGACCCAAAACGGGAACCAAGTTGGAAATATAAACAGTTTTCATTCCGATTCCACTCCAGCCATTTTTTGGTTGTTGACTTTTTACTAAAGTTGCACGGCAGTAACGGGCCAGTTCCTTCTGCAATTCCCACTTCGGTCTACTACATTTATTGCATTAATGATAGGTGACATGCATGCATGAAACTTTGATTTTTACCTTAATTAGGGGTTAATGCATAGTTATTATCACTATTCTTAAGAGATTGAAGAGAAAACTAGAGTTGCAGTGAAGGTTTCATGCGAGTGAATCGATTGATAGAGAGACAGTTGCGCACATATTGCTTCAGGAGGTTAGCCTATTTATTTAGGTTCGAGGTAGGTTTTTCTATTCTCGTTCCTTTTTTTATTTTTGCGTTTTTCATTTTTGTTCATCTCAATTTGTTTGGTTTCGTGCGATTTCCTCTGTAAGTTTGCATGGTTGTTCTCCTTTGTTTGTTTGTTTAGATTTATTGTCTACTTTTCTGGTTTTGTTTCCTGTTTGTTGGTTTTTAGCAAGGTCATTTTCACATTTTTAGTCATGATCGCATTGTGCTTCTTTAAGTTTTTAAATGTGTAGATTAAATTAGGGTTTCAGAGTGAGTAGGGTTTTGTTAAATCTTGTTTTTACTTAGGAAATCTTGTTGCACATTCAATCTGGTTAAATAAATAGGGTTAAATTCATGCCCTAGTTTTTCTATCGAGGTTTTTTAGATTAGAGTTTTTACGCTTTCTGTGTTTGTGTCTTAATTTAAATATGATGCCCCAGCAAGTACAGTCACCTCTCGATCATATGGGGATGGTCTTATTAGGTTACAATTAAGCCCCTTTTCATTTTGATATGACCTAGTCCTTAAATCATGAAGTTATGCATTAAACTGTTAAAAACACTTATGATGTCATGATCATTTTAGGCGGAAGCAGGATCGGAATCAATCTAGACTTTGAACCATATTTTCCAATAGGTATCGATTCCATTTCCATCCCATTTCTGACTCCGTTTATAGTGGGAAGCCTTCTTTTAAAATAACGATAACTTAGGTGGAAGCGGAAGCGGAACCGAAACTGATTATGAAATTAGAAAATCTAAAAGAAATCAAATCAGTTTCCATTCTGGTTCTGGTTTCTATCACCATGACAATTCTGACTCTGATCTCACTTGTTATTATTGTAATCTCAATAACAGTTTTGGCTCTAAGCCCGGTAGTGTTTTAAAGAAGACTGTTTAGAATTTTTTATGTTTGGTTTCGCCTCTGATATATATATATAAAGGGTAAGGTTTAAAATCATATTTTGTGGTATATATTCAAGGATCTAATTGGGATTTTTGTTGCAGGAAAGCTAAAGGATGACAGGAGTATCAGGAGAAGCCTCCAAAAGGAATCAACCTGTAGGAACATCAAAGGCAACAGCTAAGACCAAGAAGATAAAGTCGGAGCATCTACCTTATACTTTGAGGTATAATCATAGGGGTCCTGTTGTCACTGCAAGCAAAGTGGAATCGGATTGGTCTGATATAACTGACACCAATCTGGTCTCATACAATTTTGAGGAGTTGTATTCAAAAACATTTGCTGAAGATATAATAGGGAGAACTCAAAGAATATTTGAGTCTGGTTTGGCTCATATCACCTTATTCCCTCTATCTATCTAGTGCTTGGAGTTGATTATGACAGTAGTCAATGCTTACAATCCAACCACTAGGCAGTGTATGGATGCATAGGACAATGTTATTATTGATTTAACTCCTCAAATATTTCAAACTATGTTTGGTGTCCCGGATCCAAAGAACCTAGTACAGTTAAAGGAGGCAGAAGCTTTAGAGAAATACAACAAATACAAGGGGGCCAATAAAGCTTACTTGAACAAAAAATGGTTGAGAACAGAGAAGAAGTCTTTGACAAAACTCCATGATCAACCAAAGAGGACAGAATTCTACAAAGAAGTATAAGACCTGATCATGATGTTGTCTAGATTATTTGGGAAGAGGGATGCATTTCACTTCAAGGAGTGGATGTTTCCCTTCATTCAGACCATATTTAATGGTAAACAATAGTTTTATTGGCCAATGGTTGTCTCTGATGCTATTCATGACCAATTAACAAGGATAAGGGAAACCAAATGCTTATTTATGACTTCTTATGTTGTTTATGCAGCAGCTAGACGAGGTATATTTCCAAGTTTAAAGAGAGTAGGGATATTGGGAGAGGCAGATGAACAAAGGAAAGTGTGGGACCATTATGATTAGTTATCTTTACAAGTATCTGAAACACAACTTAGAAGGGTTAATGATGCATTTCTATATGTAATCATTAACCATCTTAATGGGGATGCAGGATATAGACTGAGAGAAGAAGCTATGGCATTTATCACAAAATGGGGATGTGGGTATATCCAATACCCCAAGTTTACTTATTTTAGACTGGTTGGATTTGAAGGTCATCCCCATTTGCTCCCAAGATGTTGTGGCAATAGGATAGTTCTAATGGAATTTGTATATCAGAATCTAGGGGTTAATGCTCGGTTTGGATTGAAGCATAAAACAGGATGTCATAAGTTCCCCATGCAATTGGGTGAATATAGTTTTCAACATCTGGTGGGAGATAACGTAGTGTTCAATGAGTTGATACATCTGAAACTAGGCTTGTACACAACTCGAAGGTACTTTGAACCAAGGAAGAAAATGAATGCCTTGTTGCCTTCTACTTTTGATAAGCATTTCAACTTGTTGGAAGATTTATGGAGTGACCTTCAAGATGACTATGACCTTAGGAAGAAAAATTATGAGAGGCTACCTATCTCACTCATGGTAGAACTTGGGATCAAAGATGATATCCTTGACACGTTAGTAGATGATGGATTGGTATTAGATCCATCATATGAAGCATTAAATATTGGCACCAAAAGCTTGGATCCGGTGGACTGGGATGGTGAGGAGACTATTGATATAAAGCAAATAGGAAGGCCATTTTTGGATAGAAGTATTCATTGGGATTTCCTAAGAACCAAGACTTCTCAAGAACCGGCTCCTAAGAAGGGGAAGGGATACAAAAGAATCAAAAGAAAATTGCCTTCCAAAGAGCCTTTGGAATTCTTACTTCCTGACATTGAAGAAATTGAACTTGAAGCATCAGCTCAAGATGAACCGGAGAAACAAGAGGGAGATGCCCAAGCAAGACCAGTGGTTTTCACTTCAGTAGTGGGTGAGTCATCTTCTTAAGCCTCTCCTTCAAAGTAACAAAGTGATGAAATGCAAAGAGGCACTCTTTATGGTACAACTGAGACCTTCAAGTGAAAAGGAGAATAGGTGGATATCCTTGATGTTGGAACAGACTCTAATGAGACTTTGTCAGAGAAGGATGCACAAGAAAATATGCCTCTAGAGGAGGACACTGAATAGGTGTTGACAAAAGAGGATCAATGGGCACTATTTGAGGAGGCAAAGAAGGCCTTGAATGATCAAGCACACATTGCAGCAATTGAGAAGCAAAAGGTAATTGATGCCAAGGCACAAGTTGATGCCTTACTTCAACAACAATAGGTAGAAGCCCAATGAAGAGCTAATGAGATGGAAAAACAACAAAAACAAAATGAGCAAGAGCTTAGGATCAAAGAAGAAAATGATAAGTTGGAGTTAATACATAAAATTCATGATTTGGACGAGGAAAAAGAAAGGCATCAAAGAGAAAGAGAAGTTATGGTGGCTAAGTTGAAGCTTGCTGAGGAGGCTCATAAAGAGAAAGAGGAGGCAGAACGAGTGCAAAAAGAGAAAGATGTCGAGGATCTGATCAAGAAGCAACAAAAGGAAAAGGAACATGCAGAAAAACTTAAGGCATTAGAGGAAGAAATAAATCAGGAACTTGAGAAGAAGAGGTTAGAAGAAGAAGAGAAGAAAAAGGAAGTAGAAGATAAAAGGATACAAGAACAGAAGGATAGGGAGGAAGCTGAAAAGCTTGCTAAGACAAATATGGAGCAAGATCAGGAAGAGAAATAGGGGGTTGATTCTCAACCTCAAGTAAATGTGCAACCACCCTCTACTACTACTATTGCTTCTTCTTTAGCTATAATGACCACTACTCTAGGTGCTCCCACTTGGTTAAAATTGGATCTTCAGAAGAGATCAGTGACACCTTCACAACTCTCAATTGGGATGACATGATGAAGGAAATTGAGAAAAGAAAGGCCCAAGAAGAAGGCCAAAATTCTACATTCCACAAGGCTCACCGACAAAGGAGAAATTGTTGTCAAATGTGCCATACCAATGATGGACAAGGATGTAGGAGACATGCAATTGACTAATTACCAGTTGGGCATGGTCAATTTGGGAAGACTTACCAAAGATCAACAGATGAATTTAATAGATGTGGTAGCCTCTTCCACTAAATCTAGAATGATAAAAGACAAGCAGAGAAAGGATGAGCTTAAGGCTCGATTAGATTAGTTGCATTCTTTTTTGAAAAGTGTTTCTACTCCGAGGTCACAAAAAATTGCCACCATTGAAACACCAGTTTTTCTTAGTAAGAAAGTGGTGGATGATTTGGTACAGGTAAGGAGTAAGGCATAAATGTTGGATAGGTGGACTGATAAGATGAATCAGGAAATAAGTGAAGTGTTAGACAATAGTTTTGAGGTCTACAAAATGACAGAAGATCTAATATAGGAAATGAACCAGCATGTCAAGGTATTGGGAGATTAGGAAGAGTAATATAGGGGATATAGTCAGAGGTTGAAGGATGTTTGAAAATTGACAAAATCTACTCTTCTTGAACAGTCAATACTAGAGGAAGACAATAAATATTTCTTGGAAAAGACTTCCAGCATACTTCGGTTTAAATTTGACTTTCTATACATGCATAAAGGTGAGGTTCAAGATTCTGTCAAGGATATGAATGAACAAATTGAGGAGTTGGAAGAGGTTATTTCTATCATTGTGAATGTGAATATACCACTGAAGGAAGGCTTGCCTTTGAACCAAATAAAGGAAAAATAGGATGATCGATTTAAAGAGGTTATGCAAAAAGGAGATGACAGTGAAGATCTACTGCTAGATAGATTAATGGATATTAAAGATGAGATAAGGGAAGCTAAGAGGGAGCTGAACAATCTAAAAGACATGAGATGGTTTACTGTTATAGAGCTAGAAAAGATCAAATTTGAAGACAGTTGGGTTGATGGGCTGGATTTAGAGGTGCTTCAACAAGTCTTTTCTAGTTATGACGAGGACATTGCAGATCAGGATTTGCATGCATATTTTTCTTCTTTGCATGCACAACTGATAGTTCCTAGGTGCATGGCTTTCTTTTCTCCTCTCCATTATTTTCTTCCAGTTTAACTGAGTTTCCAAAATGACTATAATCCCTAAAAAGGTGGATCGACCTAAAATAGAGAGGACTTCGGATTTTTGTATATCTATAAATACCCTTGGGGTATCATATTGTAAGGGTCAGCTAATAGAGAATAGAATTGGTCACCTGATAGTAGGAGATAATTTTTTTCATATTTGTTACAGAGATACATTGTTGCTTTATTTACAGTTGAATATAATTACAGGTTTTACGCAATATGGTGTTAGAATTAAGTTTTACTTGATAAGGTTGATGAGTTATAATCTATCTATATGCTAGTGATTGTGCTAAAGCATGAGTGTTTTTTATGTGATGAAAGTCATTAGAAGAAACAAGATTTAAGGATTGTCTCATTAGATTATCGGTGAATTGAATTTATTGAAGTCTGTTGATCTATGTTCTTGGTGATGAATGAAAGTGTGTTCTTTTAGAATCTTTGAAATATTTAGGATGTGTGATTGTGATATTAAATTAAGCACCTTAGATGCATGAAATAGTATGGATTATTTTGTAAATTGTATCATGTTATGGTTTTCTTGATCTGTTGGAAAAACATTCATTGTTGAAGATATATGTTCGGATGCTATATAGTTTTGTATTCATGTTTATTGATTTACCCTCTAATCTATCTTTTTCTTTTATTTAAAAAAAAAAACCCTTTTTATTAAAGACAGTCTGATGAATAAGTCATTGCTTGCATTCCTTATTACCAACATAGGCCCCTTGAATATTACAGTTGCATGGAATGATTGAGTGACACCAGATAGTTGAGAACCAACTACCAGGACCTTGGGAGTTAGGCTAATATATATTGTCTTTCTTTTTTAGGAGAAATAGAGTAGAGATATTTTGTTTAAACGTTGTTTGTGTCATTTTCACCATCAATAGATTTGGCACTGGAAGGAGGGCCTGAAGGAACAAGTTGGCTCACATTGTGTCATTATCACCAGAGAAATATGGGAGGATTCTTAGATCCTCTACTAATCCTGAACAATTTGAAGAACTTCAAACCCCGGTCAGACCTAGACCCCATGCTCGTAGGGTGTTGATACCTACATTGCCACCACCGCTTACTCCACCTGGATTTCCTCCAAATCCACCCACACCACCACCACAAATTAGGCCTGTGTCACCACCAATTCGGCCTACATCACCACCCCCTGCTCAACCAATCCTACCCATGGATTACTTTGTGAATAATCCCTCTCCATTAGAGACTATTCCAGGAGGAATTAATGATTTACCAAAGAGCCCGAAATTTTTTTGTCCCAAGTGCATGCATGGCGAATCAAGAAGTGTTGAGGAGCATATACAAGCATTCAAAGATGCTTGTACATGTGCTCAAGTTGCTTATCAGGATGTGGTATGTAGATTGTTTCCTTATTGTTGAGGGGATATGGCATATAATTGGTATTTAAATCTGCCCCGAGGATCTATTCTGGGTTGGATAGATTTAGAAAATGCATTCATTAATCAATTTCGGGTTTATGTAGACCTTGCCATCTTGTATCACCATTTTTCCACCATAAGAAAGGAACATCATGAGCCACTACCTCTATTCCATACTAGATTCCAAAGGATGTTTCGTAGGTTGCAAGACCCTTACTTGGTAGTTGAGAATATTGCCATATAGGCATATTTAAGAGTTGTTGATCCCTTGATTGGCCTATTCTTGCAGAGAACTTATCAACCTGATGAGATTAACTTTTTGTCTAAAATTTATCATCTGGCCATCAAATTGCAACAACAGATAAGTCTGCAATCAAGAGGTTTAGGAACAACTCTTCCTCCCATGAATTATTTGATGCCTAACCCATCATTGTACAACACTGTCCCAGGGATGTCTTATTCCCAATACGGACCTATGTCTAAGTTACAAGCCCCACCCACTGTACCCTTTTTTAGCAATGGCATGCAAGATTCTTCCCAACAACCTCAAAATCAACAACAAAAAGCTCGAGGATCAACCCATGTTCATTCCCCAGCCATAGTACAAAATGTGCAAAATGAAAAAATTGTTCAGCTGACCAGTGAGCTAGAAACTCTCAGCAAAACTCTATCTCATATGTCTAATGACATGGCACAGCTTAGGAAAAATCCTCCCCACAACCAAAATCAGAATTATCATAACCAGGGAGGTTACAACAACCAGGGAAATTACTCCAATCAGAATTGGAATCAGAACACCAATCAGAACTTCCAGAATCAGAACTCCTCTAATCAAAATAACCAAAATCATAATAGATGATATAATCAGAGGTTGAACAACAACAATAGGCAGTGGAATACTGGACCTAACAATGGGGAAGTTCCCCATAATTATCAGTCAGGTGAGGAGATACCACATACTGCTAATGTGGATGAACTTAATTTCATGACTAATTGGTGTAGGCTACATGATACTGTAGCACATTCTGAGGTTAATTGCCCTGAAATGGAGAAAATTGTAAAGATTGCACAAGTTGATTCCCATCCTCCAACAGGAAATTCCAATCAAGACAATGGGCTAGTAAGTACTACTATGACTTATGAGAAAATTGAGGAGAAATACCGATTTCCCATGCAGGGATACAATGGGCCAGAGGAGGATGTGTATGATGCCCAAGCCTTTCAGTCTAAAGGTGGTCATTTTCTGAGAAATCAGAATAAGGGCCCATTTAATACATCTGTACCTCCAAACAATATGGTCCCACCTAATCAGAATGTAGATAATAATCCACCACCACCAAAGGGACCTTATGATTCTCAGAATAGAGGTAATCTACCTCCTTTTCCTAAATATCAAGTCAGGAATGATTCATAATTTGATTTTATTGCAGAACTGCATAGACAAAAGATATCATTGTCATTCTTTGATATCATGAAGTGGTGTCCAGCTCAACGTGAAGTGGTATTGAAAGCCCTAGAGGAGACAGGCCGCTTAAAAGGAAAAGGTAAAGTGACTCTTTTAAAGGAGACAAACGCAACTATTTATAAAGTTAAGACCAGTACCCCACCTTTTCTTATAAGTTTAAGGATTTTTGGAAAGAATTTGCATAACTGTTTATTGGACTATGGAGCATCAGGAAATGTTATGCCCTTTTCAATATGTAAGAAGTTAGGATTAAGTCCTATCCTGACTAATAAGAAAGTGATTCAGTTAGATAAAACTGAGGTCAATGTTATAGGAGAACTAAATAACACGCATGTGCAGGTTGGATCAGATCCAAGGATCCAGACCTACATAGATATCCAAGTGGTTGACATCCCAGAGACATATGGTATGCTTCTAAGTTGGGAGCTAATGAAGAGTATAGGGGGATATTTGTCCTTGGATTTCTCTCACATGTGGTTACCCTAGAAAGGGGTGGCAACATAGATAAGGATTGAAAGTGAACCAAGACTCAAGCATATGATTACAGAATATGATGCTTCAAATGAAGTAGCATATTTTGAGACTGAGATAGGAGTTTACAAACAAGAGGAAGTTCTTATTTTATCTATACATAATCCTAGGGATACATTGCCCCTAGAACACAGTGACCCAATGATCTGCATCAACTAATAGGTTCTAATAAGGAAATTGCAACAAGATAAGGTGGTTTTAGGAGAAGAAACTGATTTGAGTAGTTTGTTACTTCCTAATTGGTGTGGATTCATTATCATAATCATTCAAAGTTAACATGCCAATCAAGCATAGATATCTTAAGTTATGTAGATCAACCTCAAAAAATATGTCAAGAGAAACCCTAGACCCCTATCAATGAGTTTTATTTTCAGGTCAAGGATGCTACCATTCTTACCAAGACTATCCTTTCTCAAGAGGGAGACTCCTCGTTAGTAGAAAAGACTCAGGTTCTGAGGCCTAAAAATCAAGAAGAGGATGAGGTGTCTCAATTCCCATTCAATACACCTACCCCAGATACTTTTCCAATGCCCAAGGCATTGATGAAAGATGAGCTAGATTGCAATTTAACCCAAGAAATTGCTCAGGATTTGATCTCTAAGCAAGTTGAAAACATAGAAAAATCTTCAAGTGAGCTTTGTCCCAAGTCAATTTCTCATGACTAGCAAAAGTCTGAGCCGCCACACATCCCAAGTAAGTCATCCCTTGTTGTCGCTAAGAAGAAATAACTCCCAGCCAAAGACCAATTGTGAACTCTTAAATTTGATGGCTCCAAATCTAAAGCAGGAAGTGGAGCAGGGATTGAACTAACCAACCCGGAAGGGAAAACTTACATTGCATCTTACAGATTGCAGTTTGGTTGCAAAAACAACATGGCTAAGTATGAAGCACTTGCACAAGGCCTTATGTTTTCCCATAAAAAGAAGGTTACTACTCTCACATTTATGGGAGATTTTGAGGTGATTGTAAAGCAGGTACGTAGCCAGTATACATGTCATAACAAAATATTGGCTATGTACAAAAATAGAGTTTAGAATTTAATCACAGACTTTGATGCTTTTGGGATTAGTCTGATCCCTAGAGAAGATAATCAAATTGTAGATGCACTGGTTGTTGCTGCTAGCACATTGGAGCCCATGCAAGATTCTAATCTAAAAATATTTTCAGTTGAACTAATTTTGATCCCAGTAGTCCCTAATAATGTCCAAAATTTTTAGGTATTTGATGATGATCAACATATATTGGCCCTTTTGGAAAGTTTTGATGTTTTCAAGGGCAGATAATTGATGAATTTGAAAGAGATTAGGGAGATTGGGATCCTGAGAAAGAGAGTCCAAAAGGGATATTGGATTTGAAAAGTAATAGAATTCTGAAAGGGGTGGTTGCTTTGGAGAGGATATTTGACTCAGACCCATCGGCTCGTCAAAGGGTGCCTACAAAGAGTGATGGAGGGAAATATGAATCGGTTAACTTGACTTAGTTAGGCCTTTAAAGGAATGCTCTTATAGGAAAGACTTGTCCTCAGAAAATCAAGGACAACATAATCAGAGTATTGGAGTAGAACATTGAAGCTATTGCTTGGAGTTATGATGACCTGAAAACCTTTGGCACTTCGGTGATCACACATACCATACCTCTCAAGCCAAAAGCCAAGCCTTTTTGTAAAAAACAACACCCAGTCAATGCTTTAATTGAGCCCTTGATCCTGAAAGAAGTGCAAAAGCTTCTGTCTGCAAGGATAATCTTTCTTGTTAGACATTCTACCTGGGTGGAAAATCTAGTTCGTGTACGTAAAAAGAATGGTGAGATAAGATTATGTATTGATTTCAGGAATCTAAACAAAGCCTCTGAAAAAGATAATTATTCATTGCCCTCTCTAGATGAAGTATTACAAAGGATTAATATTTTCCAAATGACGTCATTCTTGGATGGTTATTCTGGATACAATCAAATCCTTGTTAGTCATGAGGATAGGATGAAGACTACTTTCACCACCAAATGGAGCACATTTTCTTGTAGGAGGATGCCTTTCGGTCTTATCAATGCTGGAGCTACCTTTCAAAGGGAAATGGATGTAGCTTTCAAAGATTTGATAGGGAAGTGTATAATCATTTATGTAGATGATTTGACCATCTTCTCTAGGAATAGAGAAGACCATGCTGCTGATCTAGAAAAGGTTCTAAAAAAATGTATAAGTTATGGTGTCTCTCTTAATCCAAAGAAGTGTGTGTTTGGGGTATCTGAAGGGAAAATCCAAGGTCACATCATATCAAAAGAAGGGATATCCATAGATCCTGATCAAGTGGAGGCCATCTTGAAATTGACAAGGCCAGGCAACAAGAAAGAAATCAGATCCTTCTTCGGTAGGATCAATTTTGTTAGAAAATTAATAACAAGGTTTGCAGAGATTGTCAAACCTCTAAATGAAATGATGAATAAAGATGCAAAGATTGAGTGGAGTGAAGAGGCTAAATCTGCTTTCATGCAAATCAAATAGTCTATATCTGAGGCGCTTGTTTTGACTATCCCAGATTATTTAAAACTTTTTTATATCTATTCTTTTGCATCTGACCATTCATGTGCAGCAGTGTTAACACAACGAAGAGAAGAAGGAGAAGAAAGACCTATTACCTTCATGAGCTCTCCATTTAAAAATGTAGAAGTAAGATACTCACCACTAGAAAAACAAGCCTTTGCATTAGTACGAGCGGTAAAGAAGTTCAGACATTACATACTTCGAAGTCAGGTGATGGCCATAGTTCTAGATCCAGCTGTGATGTCTCTTCTGATGCAAAGAAAAGTAGGGGAATGAAGAGGGAAGTGGATGGAAATTCTACAAGAATTTGACTTAGAGATTCATCCAATGAAGCTTGTTCAAGGACAAGGTTTATCAAAAGCAATGACTGATGTGAACAGAAATATCAGTTGTCAATAGTACACCGTCCAGTCATTTACTAAGGATCCCTAGTACGTAGATTTGATTTTCTTCCTCCTCAATAATAGATGTCCAGAAGGAATGAATGATACTCAGAGGATGGCGTTAAGGATGAAGAGTTCTCATTATATGCTAAAAGGGGGATCCATCTATAGAAGTAATTTTCAAGGAATTTACCTATGTTGTTTAGATCAACAAGAGGCCAAGCAAGCTATTTTTGAGTTCCATGGAAGACATGGGATAGGACATGGATTTGTGGATGCTTCAACCCATCAGATTCTTAGATCTGGATATTATTGGCCTTATGTATTTCAAGATGCACATCAACATGTTAGAACCTGTCATGTATGCCAAACTTCATCACCCAGGGAAAGAAATCTTGCAATGCATTTGCAACAAGTGTATGAGGTAAGGCCGTTTTCACAATGGGCTTTGGATTTCATAGGTATTATTAATCCAAATTATTCTGCAGGACATAAATTCATCTTAACTGTAACTAACTACACATTGGACTGAGGCTCAGCCCTACAAGAATAGCACCACTGAGGTGGTCATCAAGTTTTTGACTGAGAACATCACAACCAGGTTTGGAGTTCCATTTTCTCTAGTATGTGATAATGGCCCTCCTTTTTCTTCTGCTGAATTCATTCAATGGGCATATGAGCATAATATTGTTTTGAAATATTCATCTATTTACTACCCTTAGGGATATGGAGTGGCTGAGTCCACTAATAAATACTTTTTGGAAGTGAAAATAAAATTACTAGAAAACAATCCTAGAGACTGGCACACCCAGTTGAGATTTGCCTTATGGGAAAATTGAACTAGAATCAAAGCAACTCTAGGAAATTCAACTTTTAAGTTAGTCTATGGACAAGACCCTATTTTTCTAATCCATTTATAGATACTTGTTCTTAAATTCATGTAGGAATTTTTTACCAAGGATGATAGGATTGAGGTTAGATTACTTAATTTGCTTAACATGGAAGAGCAAAGGGATGCTGCTTTGCAACAATTCTCTAAGCATCAGGTTGTCATCAAATGTTGGTTTGACAAAAGAACCAAGATAAAAGCTTTTAGGATAT
The DNA here is from genome assembly GCA_007115665.2 of Sequoiadendron giganteum. Classification (NCBI taxonomy): domain Eukaryota; kingdom Viridiplantae; phylum Streptophyta; class Pinopsida; order Cupressales; family Cupressaceae; genus Sequoiadendron; species Sequoiadendron giganteum. The sequence goes on along the minus strand of CM021103.1, from coordinate 233,168,412 downwards.
CAGATCTTGTATTACTATGGGATAGAGCCAGAGAAAAGGAAGGAGATCACCAGAAGTTTGATAGACTCTGGTTAGGTCTGTATCAAGTGGTTGAGATACTAGGCGAGAATGCTTTTCCTTTAAGTACCTTAATAGGAGAGCTTGTTCCATTACCCATTAATGGTCAGTTTCTCAAGCACTATTTTTGGTGCATAGAAGGTCTGATGTTTTAAGGAAAATGTATTATTCTGTATCATATGTAATTAAGTTTCTATTTTTAGTTTTTTTTAGTTTTTGTTTGTTTGTTCTTTTTGTTTGTTTTTGTTTGTTTTGTTTTGTCTTGTTTCATTAGGGATCCTCATTTTGTTCATCTCAAGACAAGGGGTTGTTATTCAAGGTATGCTACTGGCACTAGGAGAGAAGTTGGCTTAGGTATTTTCATCATCACTATTGACAAGGATTTCATTCTAAAACTTGTGTTTTATGATCATTCTAGTTTGGGTTTGAAAATTTATTAAGAATAGAAGATACATTGTGAATATCTCATGAATTATGATCAATAATTTATCACCAAATTAGAAAAATATCTACCTAAGTAAATTTCTATCTGTTTAGGATGGTTCTACTTTTGATTCAAGTGAAAAATCCGATTTCAAGAATATCATGAAATCCACTATAGTTCTCAACCCACATTTCAGATACATTGTGTCTAAGTATTGAGGAAGGTGCATAAAGGATTTCCACAAGCAAGGCTTGAGAAAAAAAAAAGAAGTGATGATGAAAAGAAAGAAACTTCAAAAGCAAACTCAATATCAAATGGGTAATCAAGTATCTCTATCAAGGCTATGGATGCTTGGCTGGCAATAGAGCAATGCTTTGAGAGAACTAGAGGTATTTCCATTAGGGCTATGGATGCCTGTCTAGCAGTAGAGCAATACCCAGTATTTTATTGCACGATAGTTAAAGGACTCAACCTATGTAGCTTGAATCTTAGGTATAGTTGTTCAAGAATAGAGAAACACTGATACATTTTGACCCAATTTCCAATGAAAGTTTGTTGGAATTTTGACGGCTGTTCGTCGGAAATTTTTCATGAAAAAATCGACGACATTTGAAACGTTGATTTTCCAACCCAGGTTCATTCGCAGGGTCAAAAAATCGACGTTTACAATTTTGTCAATTTTTCGATGAAAAAATCGATGACATTTGAAACGTTGATTTTCCAACCCAGGGTCATTCGCAGGGTCAGAAAATCGATGTTTACAATTTTGTCAAATTTTTGATGAAAAATTTTCGACGACCGTTCATCGAAAATTGGATCAAAATCTACTAATGAAAATATTTATAAAGAATGATGCACAATATATGCACACACTCAGATTCAGAAATAACTCATGAGCACATACATCTGAGATTCCGGCTCAATCTTATTCTAGATATGTCTGATCTTATACAAGTTAGCGTGTTTCATAAACCAAGTGGTTTTAGGGTGACTGAAATTTTCTTTGCGTATCTTGAAAATGGGTAAACCATTTTCCCAACCGAGTCGCCATTTGTTATGCCTTGCATAACCACCCCATCTTTTACCTTGGTCAAAATGGGTCCCCCTTTTTTTTTTGTCCTTGGTTGATTTTCAAACAAAGTTTGGAGTCTTTCTTTTCCAACACTTTGTTTTTCTTTGGTTTATTCTACCGGAAGCGGAAGTGGAACTAAATCGGGTTTTGAAACTTCTTTCAAAATGCATTCTGATTCCCATCTCGATAGTCTTTCTTTTGAACTTTTTGTTTTGTCTTTGTCGGAGCCGGAGCCGGAGTGGACGTTAAGTTGGTGTTTATTCAAAATTTCAAAATTAAATCTCATTCCGCCTCCACCACCGCTTTTTGGTCTTTGGTTTTAGACTAGGTTTTATATGTTAAGTTTTCTTATTTCAGTCTTTTTGTTTTACTTTTAAGCTTGCTTTTATTTTATTCTTTGTTGGCGGAACCGGACCTGGAACGGGAACCAAGTTGGAAATATAAACAAGTTTCTAAATTAGTTTTCATTCCAATTCTGCTCTCGTCATTTTTTGGTCATTGACATTTTACTGAAGTCACACGACAGTAATGGGCTAGTTCCTTCTACAGTTATGACTCCACTCTAATGCATTTATTGCATTAATGACAGGTGCGATCAATGTGTGAAACTCTGAGATTTACCTTAGTTAGGGATTAACGCATAGTTATTATCACTATTCATAAGAGATTGAAGAGCGAACTAAAGTTGCAGTGAATCTTTTGTGTGAGTGAATCGATTGATAGAGAGATAGTTGCGCGCAAATTGCTTCAGGAGGTTAGCCTATTTATTTGCGTTTAAGGTGGGTTTTGCTATTCTCGTTATTTTTTTTTATTTTTCGTGTTTTTTCTTTTCTATTCATCTCGGTTTGTTTGGTTTCGTGTGATTTCCTTTGTAAGTCCGCATGGTTTTTTTCCTTTCTTTGTTTGTTTATATTTCTTGTCTTCTTTTCTGGTTTTTTTTCCTTTTTGTTGGTTTTCAGCAAGGTCATTTTCACGTTTTTAGTCGTGATCGCATCATGTTGCTTTAAGTGTTTAAATGCGTAGATTAAATTAGGGTTCCACATTGAGTAGGGTTTTGTTAAATCTTGTTTTTACTTAGTAAATCTTGTTGCGCATTCAATCTGGTTAAATAAATACGGTTAAATTTTTGCCCTAGTTTTTCTATCGAGGTTTTTTAGATTAGGATTTTTACACTTTCTGTGTTCATGTTTTAATTTAAATATGATGCCCTAGCAAGTACAGTCGCCTCTCGGTCATATGGGGATGGTCTTATTAGGTTACATTTAAGCCCCTTTTTGTTTTGATATGATCTATTCCTTAAATCATGAAGTTATGCATTAAACTGTTAAAAACACTTATGACGTCATGATCATTTAAGGCAGAAGTGCGATCGAAATCAATCTAGACTTTGAACCATGTTTTCCAATAGGTATCAATTCCATTTCCATCCCATTTCCGACTCTGTTTATAGTGGGAAGCCTTCTTTCAAAATAACGATAACTTAGGCGGAAGTGGTAGTGGAACTGAAACTGATTATGAAATTAGAAAATCTGAAATAAACCAAATCAGTTTCCATTTTGGTTCCAGTTTCGATCACCATGATAGTTCAGACTCTGATCCCGCTTTTTTTTATTGTAATCTCAATAACAGTTTTGGCTTCGAGCTCAACAGTGTTTTAAAGAAGACTGTTTAGAATGTTTTATGTTTGGTTCTGCCTCCGATATATATAACGGGTAAGGTTTAAAAGCATATTTTGTGGTATTTATTCAAGGATCTAATTGGGGTTTTTGTTGTAGGAAAGCTAAAGGATGTCAAGAGTATCAGAAGAAGCCTCCCTAAGGAATCGGCCTACAGAAACATAAAAGCCAGCAGCTAAGCCCAAGAAGATAAAGTCGGAGCATCTACCTTATACTTTGAGGTATAATCATAGGGGTCCTGTTGTCACTGCAAGCAAAGTGGAATCGGATTGGTCTGATATAACCAACACCAATCTAGGCTCATACGATTTTGAGGAAATTTATTCGGAAACATTCGGTGAAGATATAATAGGGAGAACTCAAAGAATAGTTGAGTCTGGTTTAGCTCATATCACCTTATGCGCTGTATGTATCCAATGCCCAAAGTTGATTATGACAGCATCCGGTGCTTACAATCTAGCCACTAGGTAGTGTATGGATGCACAGGTCAATGTTATTATTGATTTAACTCCTCAAATGTTTCAAACTATGTTTGGTGTCCCAGATCCAAATAACCTAGTACAGTTAAAGAAGGCATAAGCTTTAGAGAAATACAACATATACAAGGGGTCCAATAAAGCTTACTTGAACAAAAAATGGTTGAGAATAGAGAAGACGTCTTTGACAAAACTCCATGATCAACCAAAGGAAAAGGAAGATGTAGAAAAACTTAAGGCATTAGAGGAAGAAAGAAATCAAGAACTTGAGAAGAAGAGGTTAGAAGAAGAAAAGAAGAAAAAGGAAGAAGAAGAGAAAGGGATACAAGAATAGAAGGATAGGGAGGAAGGTGAAAAGCTTTCTAAGAAAAATATGGAGCAAGAGCACCAAGAGAAATAGGGGGTTGATTCTCAACCTTAAGTAAATGTGCAACCACCCTCTACTACTTCTATTGCTTCTTCTTCGGCTATAATGACCACTACTCCAGGTGCTCCCACTTGGTTAAAATTGGATTTTCAGTAGAGATCAGTGACACCTTCACAACCTCTCAATTGGGATGACATGATGAAGGAAATTGAGGAAGAAAGGCCCAACCCAAAATTCTACATTCCACAAGGCTCACCGACAAAGGAGAAATTGTTGCTGAATGTGCCATACCAATGACGGACAAGGATGTAGGAGACTTGCAATTGACTGATTACCTGTTGGGCACGGTCAATTTGGGAAGACGTGATAGAGATCAGCAGATGAATTTAATAGATGTGGTAGACTCTTCCACTAAATCCAGAATGATAAAAGACAAGCAGAGAAAGGACGAGCTTAAGGCTTAGTTAGATCAGTTGCATTCTTTTTTGAAAAGTGTTTCTACTCCGAGCTCACAACAAATTGCCACCATTGAAACACCATTTTTGCTTAGTAAGAAAGAGGTGGATGATTTGGTATAGGTAAGGAGTAAGGCATAAATGTTGGATAGGTGGACTAATAAGATGAATCAGGAAATAAGTGAAGTGCTAGACAATAGTTTTGAGGTCTACAAAATGAAAGAAGATTTAATAGAGTAAATGAACCATCATATCAAGGTATTAGGAGATCAGGAAGAGGAATATAGGGGATATAGTCAAATGTTGAAGGAGGTTTTCAAATTGAGAAAATCTACTCTTCTTGAACAATCAATATTGGAGGACGACAATAAATATTTCTTGGAAAAGACTTCTAGCATACTTTGGTTTAAGTCTAACTCTCTATACAAGCATAAAGGTGAGGTTCAATATTCTGTAAAGGATCTAAGTGAACAATTTTAGGAGTTGGAAGCGGTTATTGCTATCATTGTGAATGTGAATATACCAGTGAAGGAAGGATTTTCTTTTAACCAAATAAAGGAAAAATGGGATGATAGGTTTAAAGAGGTTATAAAAAAAGGAGATGATGGTGAATATCTGCTTCTAGATAGATTAATGGATATTAAAGAAGAGATAAGGGCAGCTAAGAGGGAGTTGACCAAGCTAAAATACATGAGAGGTTTTTTTGCCATGGAGCTAGAAAGGATCAAATTTGAAGACAGTTGGGTTGATGGGCTGGATTTAGAGGTGCTTCAACAAGTCTTTTCTAGTTATGACGAGTACATTGCAGATCAGGATTTGCGTGCATAGTTGATAGCCTCATGCATGCATATTTTTCTTCTTTGCATGCACAACTGACAGTTTCTAGGTGGATGGATTTCTTTTCTCCCCTCCATTATTTTCTTCCAGTTTAACTGAGTTTCCAAGATGACTGTAATCCCTAAAAAGGTGGATCAACCTAAAATAGAGAGGACTTCGGATTTTTGTATATCTATAAATACCCTTGGGGTATCATATTGTAAGGGTCGGCTAATAGAGAATAGAATTGGTCACTTGATAGTAGGAGATAATTTTTTTCATATTTGTTATAGAGATACATTGTTGCTTTATTTACAGTTGAATATAATTACAGGTTTTACGCAATATGGTGTTAGAATTAAGTTTTACTTGATAAGGTTGATGAGTTTTAATCTATCTATATGCCAGCGATTGTGTTGAAGCATGAGTGTTTCTTATGTGATGAAAGTCATTAGAAGAAACAAGATTTAAGGATTGTCTCATTAGATTATCGGTGAATTGAATTTATTGAAGTCTGTTGATCTATGTTCTTGGTGATGAATGAAAGTGTGTTCTTTTAGAATCTTTGAAATATTTAGGATGTGTGGTTGTGATGTTAAATTAAGCACCTTAGATGCATGAAATAGTATGGATTATTCTGTAAATTGTATCATTTTATGGTTTTCTTGATCTGTTGGAAAAACATTCATTGTTGAAGATATATGTCCAGATGCTAGATAAATTTTTATTCATGTTTACTGATTTACCCTCTAATCTATCCTTTTCTTTTATTTAAAAAAAAAAAACCCTTTTTATTAAAGACAGTCCGATGAATAAGTCATTGCTTGCATTCCTTATTACCAGCACAAGCCCCTTGAATATTACAATTGCATGGACCGATTGAGTGACACTAGATAGTTGAGAACCAAATACCAGGACTTTGGGAGTTAGGCTACTATATGTTGTCTTTCTTTTTCAGGAGAAATAGAGTAGAGATATTTTGTTTAAACGTTGTTTGTGTCATTTTCACCATCAACAACACCCCAAAGCTTAAGTAGAACTAGTAATGGTAGGTATGGTGTTAGTAACATTAAGAACATTGGTTATAGGAAGTGAATTCATGGTAAATGAATTATGCAAACTATGATCCATAGGGGGTTGATTATCAACACTATTAGGAAGAGAGCTAGAAAACCCAAGATCTACAGTGAATGGTATATCATGGAATGACATGATCCTTAAAATACGTCTAACAATAGTATTTCTAATAGGACACCAAGTTGTAATGCTCATACAAGTTTTAAAAACTTAGTGTGCAAACCCAAAATGGAAAGGGGCAATGTAATGACCTAGAATGAATGCAAGTTTTTGATTCTAAATAAGGTAATTTTTTTATTACACTATGCAACAATTTGAAAATGAAATTTTGTGAATGCACTAAATGAAAAAAATTAAGCTAGATCTAATAAAATGATTGAAATAAAAATTTAGTAAACTGAAACAAAGATACATAACAACAACAAATTGAAGCACAAAAAAAGAGTTTTTAAATTCCAGAAATGCAGATTCAGTTATGCTACAGTATGTTTCAGGTTCACATTTTTGTAAATGTAATGTGAAATGCAAGATGAAAAATGTGACAAAATGATGAATTAAAAGACCTAGTTTGATATGCAATTTTTTTTAAATTTTCAAATGCAATTTTATATGATCTAAATGATATGCAAGATGACAACCAATGCAATTCTAAAAACCTTAGATGAGATGCTAAATTGAATGCAAAATAAGACACCCTAAATGATATCTCATTCAATGCAAATTAATGCAAGATCTAACCTAGGATGAAAAGAGAGACTCCCAAAATAAGAAATTTACAATGCTCAAGAAGTCGAGTTCACTAAAATGAAACAAAGAAAAATTAAGAGACAATGGGGGGTTTAAATTTCCAAGTGGATTAGGGTATGTGCAGGATCATGATGGGCCAAAAAGTGGCAATATGTAAGTGATATGATGGCCCATGTGGCTAATGACTTTTTCCTACCCAAAATTGATAAAACAAAAAGGGTTTTTAAAGGAGATTCTCAAATTTCGACCAATATAAACTATGCTTTACTTTGAATTTAATAAATTATTATTATTCATTTTCTATTTGAATTACAACTAAAGTCCCGATTGATAGGCCGATTGAAAAATATCTATAGCTTTCAAATGGTATCACATTTTTTGAATAAAAAACATGCATCACATTCTATGCTTCGCATAATATAGGATTAAAAAAAATGAATTTCATGAAGTGTTGACCAAGTTAAGCTGGTCAGAAATACAAGTTCTTATATTTTTGAAAATTTGTAGTAAAAAATTCATAATTAATTATTTACATGGAAAAAAAATACAAAAAAATATGCATCACATCAAGACATGAGTCCTTTACTTATAACTAAAATATTATAAAAAATTATTATCATTTTATTGTGGTTAGGATAGTCAAATAGACACCTAATTCTTATTTTTTCCCTGAAATTTAAGTACTAGTGCATTGAAATTTTAAATTTTCACCAAATAGGATTTTTCTTTAAAAAAATCTAGTAGTTTAGAAACTACATTCAATTTTCTATAGATTCTATTGTTACATATTTTTGAAATAATATAGAAAAATTATTGAAAATTTTACATCAAGTTTTCTAACTTTGATGTACTGAATTTTCATCGCCACTTAAGGGCCTATTTTTTCCATGATGGTCTTGCACACACCCATCAACCAAACAGAGGAACCTAATATTTTACTTTTTTTACTTCAATTATGAGGGGTAAAATGCATAAATAATAATAAAAAAACAAACCTAACTATTATAACAACAATAAGGAAGGTTTTTAGATGGTGAAATTATTTGTACCTCGCTAAAAAAAGTGTTGTTTCAGGCCTCACTAAGGACTCTCACCCTGTGGAAAATGGGTCCCTATTAGGGTTCTAGAAAATTAGTTTTGAGATACCGTTCTTCAATGTCTACACTCCCATATCCCAAGTGTTCAGCTCCCAAAAGTGAAAGATAAATTTTGTAGAGCACTTTCCGTAATCTTGCAATAAAGATGATAACTTTTACAACTTTACAGTCTTGACAAATTTGTAACTTTTGTTATCTACTTGATCTTCAATCTAAAACCTTCAATCACACATGAAGAGAGAAGACAAATTTTTTTTTGTTAGGGGATAGGGGTTTTCCTTGGTCAAACCCCATTTAGGTAATTAAACCTTGTAATGAAGCAATGCATAAAGGAAAGATGAATGAACAAAAATGTGAAACAACTCACCAATCCTCAATTGAACCTTGGAATGCAAATTTGAAACTTAGGATGAAGTGGCCATAATGAGTGTAGATCTTGATCTTGAACTTGACATAGGATAACGACTTTGAAGATTTGAACTTGATCACCAATGCTACAACATCACATTAGCTCAACAACATGCAAGACTTTGACATGATGAATGATCTTTAACTGCTAAAATAAAACTTCAATAATCTACCCTTGAATGCCTTTGAAATGCTCTTGTGAACTCTTGATCACATAAATTTTCTAATAGGACTTGAATACTTGAAAGATTAGATGAAACTATGTGAAATAGCCTTATATTTATATTTATGTTAATATTTAATTATGAAATTCAAATAACACAAGTCGACATCAGATCTAGGATTTAAAATCACTAAAATCTCACCAATAATAAGTTCAAAAAGGGGTGTCCTAAGTTAAGGAGGACCCATTCGCCATATAGGGTGAATGGGTCCTAGCAGAGTCAACTAGGACAAGTTATGGGGATATGAAATAACATGTAAATAGGGGGTCCTAGGACCTAGGAAGGACCGATTCACCAGCTAGCGTATGGGTCCTAGGTCACTAGCCTAGAACTCAAACCTTTCCAAATTAAGTTTTGTGAAATATTATTAATGAGTGTCGGGCTTTATGCCTCAGAAAATACAACTAATCAAGCTCAGTTTTGAATTTAAGGGGCCAGTTAAGCTCTAATTAATATCAATTAATTAATAAATCCCTAGATTAGTTTGAAAGTGAAAAGAAACACTTTACAACACCTAAATAAGTCATAATTAAGTCCATTTTGTTAAAAAGTTCCCCAGAATCAATGTGAATGTGTAAAACACATTACAAAACTAAATCAAGGCAACGTTAAGTTAATTTATTGCTAATTATTGTGAATTAAGGAAAAAGGGATAATTTTTCCATTAATATAGAAACTAAAACCCTAAAAACCTATAAAACTAAAACCCTAAAACCTCTCTCAATATTATTAGTAACTAAAAATAAAACCATAAAAACCATAAACCATAAACCCTGAAACTAACTAGATCTAGAGCCCAAAATGAGAATTCCAATAAAAATATTTCTTCTTATTATGTATGTGAAAGATAATAAGTTTGGCCCTAATAAATATAATATGTTTGAATTCACAAGACAACTGAGATGGAGGTGAATTAGTTTTACATAGAAAACATCAAAACCATTATTAACATTCAAATACACGTTAGTCCTTAAACCCTTAATAACCTTAAGCCCTTATCATGGATGAGAAAAATGTAAACATGAGAAATAGTAATGGAAACATATCCATACACTTGAGAACACCAAATTTACGTGGAAAATCTAAGAAGGGAAAAATAATGGTGAGGATTAGCTCACAATATAAATTAATTGCAACACCAAATGCAATAGGTTCACTGCTAGAGGGATTGCTACCCAAAAGAAAGAAGAGCTCACTGCCAATGGTTAATTACCATATTAGAAAGAAGAAGATATAATACTGTTACAATTAGAAATCCATCTTAGAGTAATATAAAAGATCCACCACTACTTTACAAGAACATTCACACTATCTCTATAGAATGTAGACACCAGCTACTCATTGCTTCCAATAGTCTTAGTCATTAAATCTCACACTGCACTTTGCACATCAATACTTCAAATCATAATTCACATCACACACTTCACACACCCTTCCTTCATCAATTCATCACACATATATACAATCGACTAGTATAATTTGGCAAAAAAATAACTAAGTGACTAAAAAGTTTAGTCACAACAACTAAAAATGACTAAATTCTATTAATTTTTTGCAACTCGGCTATAAATGAGTAAATAAATGACTAATTTGGTCGTTGACTAAAAAAATATTATTCACAAAAATAAAAATGACTAAATAGTTAGTCACCAAATACAAATTAGACAAAAATATTAAAAAAACATTTTGGCCAATTATTGGCACGATGTATTAGCACAATTCATGAATTTGTGTTTATTCACATTCATTGTAGACCCCGATTCATTCATTCATTGTAGATGGTTAGCCTAGAAATGAGGCACCTCATTTTGAGTTGCAATAGTTGGGCACATGAACTACACTAGGAATTTTGAGTTACAACACTTGCATGGGAAATCAATATTATTTGGAGAGGACCTGGAGAATTCTGAAAAAGGTAGGCAAGGACTTCGATGTTTGCTGAAAATTATTTGAAGTCTGCAATGAAGCCAGATTTGGGGACGCTCTGTGTGACAAATTCAGAGGTAATTTGAAACCCTCATTACATTAAACACAAAATCTATAGATTTATAATTGGAAACTTACAATAGTTAAAATTTATTGCTCTTAATAATGTTATTTTATAATCTTTCCATTGCTCTACTTCATAATGTGTTCAAGCTAAATATAATAAAATTTGGGTGTCAGTGCCAGAATATAATTTCCTCAAAAAAATTGATACATTTTCACTGTAAGCACAAACTGTTCTTGAACAAAGTAAACTTGTGCTAGATTTACCCACACATCAGGCATCTGAACAAAGATGTTTCCTACAAAAACTTCTTGTACCTATGTAAAAATTTCCTCTACAATATCAAATTTACCCCTTTTAGCTAGCACAATGGCTACCCCATTTGCAACATAAACATTTCCTAGTCTTAATTTCAACACTTAAGTGTACCCTCTTATGACATTAAGATCCTCTTGAGTTATTATTATACTCCTATTTTCCAAGAGAAAAATCCCCAAGGCCCATGGGAAATGAACGATGAGCATTTGAGTTTCAACTTGGTTTCATTTCAAAAAGGGGAAATTACATTGTACAAGATTTGTTTAACACCAAAATAGTTTAATCCACCTATTTGGGATTGTAAAATAAAAATAGATGAATTAATCTATTTTCAATTATAGGTTCTTTTAATCTAGAATCTAATAGAAAGATAGAACACAATACATTGAAGGACACAATTTTTTTTCTAAAATAAAGACTAAAATAGGTTGCCCATAAAAAACAAGAAAGAGGAAAAATGAAAAGATAACATACAGATGATTCATTCGAGGTTTTTGATAAGATCTCATTTAACTATGTCAAATGGATTTGGAAGGGAAAAATAATATTTTATTGACTAAAATTATGAGGTAGCTTATCCATCATCATTGTATGCATCATCTTCTCTTGAAAATTGTTTCTACAATGCACCAAGAGAATATTATGCATACAATGATGATGGATAAGCTAACTCAATATTTTAGTCAATCAAATATGCTTTGTCTCTTCCAAATCGATTTGACATAGTGAAATGAGATCTTATCAAAAACCTCAAATGAATCATTTGTATGCTATCTTTTCATTTTTCCTCTTTCTTTTTTTTTATGGGCAACCTATTTTAGTCTTTATCTTAGAACATTTTTTGTGCCCTTAAATGTATTATGCTTTATATTTGTATCAGATTCTAGATTAAAAGAACCTATAATTGAAAATAGATTAATTCATCTATTTTTATTTTACAGTCCCAAATAGGTGGATTAAATTATTCTACTATTAAAAAAATCTTGTACAATATAATGTCCCCTTTTAAAAATGAAACCATGTTGAAACTCAAATGCTCATTGTTCATTTCCCATGGGCCTTGGGGATTTTTCTCTTGGAAAATAGGAGCTAGGTTTGGTTAAAGCTCAAGAACCCTAGAAATCATCATCATATGGATCATCATCTTCAGAATCTGAGCATGCATGTCTCCTTCATGATTTTTTTGAAACTAGAGAATTTGCCTCGCCATCATTAGAGTCTTCTAGACCTACAGCTACAAGAAGATCTTGGGAATTTTTTGTATCATCATGTGCCTTATCACTCATAAAATTTTCCTCATCTTCCATGGAAAAATCAAGTTCCTCCATATAATAATTATAAGCCTTGTGGTCCTTATCCTTCTTCTTTTTCTTCTTTTCCTTCTTTTGTTTCTTCTCAAACTAACCAACCTCATCATTGTCATCATCCTTGTCCTTACACTTACTCTTCCATAATTCCTCAACACAGTCAAATTTCTCCTCTTTTTGCATCACCAACCGAATTTCATCCTCTTGCAATCTCCTTTCCATTTGAATCCTTCTTTCTGTTAGAACCTAAAAATTTCATCAAAAAACCTAAGTGATTTCCACTATTTTCCATGTAAACCTTAAGGTTTTCCCATTTGGACCTAATATTCTTACTATCTTTTTCATGAAAATGCATTCTCCCCCCATCAAAAATATTCAAACACATATATTCCTTGTGCTGCTGCCTTTAATTTCATATTCTATATTACTTACCGCTTTACCGTGGCCTCCCAAAATGGGCTTGCGGTATGGTGGTAGCAGTTAGTAGGCTAGCGTTAAGTGTTTACTGTGCCACCTCACGTGTTCTAAACATAGATGGTGTTATTGTGGTGGGTGGTGAGTAAGCGATCATCGTAATGGTCGAAGGCAAGCAGTTAGCGGTAGTGGCTAAGGAGTAGGCATAATATGTTTACCACACCACCATGTCCGGTCAAGCCACAAACCATGGTGGTTGTGGTGAATGGTTAATGGGTAGTAGAGATAACCATGGTGGTAGATGATGGAGATGATAGTGGTTAATAAATGGGTTATTGCGATATTGTGAGGAGACTTCGAGCAAGCCATAGTAACGTGGTAACAGTTAGCAAAGACAATGTGGTAGGGGTGGCAGTTAATGAATGGTCACCGCGGTACCGCTGTCAGTTAGGTTAGTGATCGCGGTAGTGTGGTAGACGATGAAGGAAGTGGCAGTAAATGCTAGTACCACAATACCCCCAAAGGTAAACGTTAAGTCTGCGGTTGCACGATAACGAGTGACCAGTCAAATTCAAAGTGATGAATGTAAAGGAAGTTGCAGTGAAATTAATAAAAGCCACGGGGAAGCGAAATATAAAGACCGGTCATGGTATAAAGTGAAAATGAAGATCGGTCAAAGTATTAAAGGAAAAATAAAAGCTCGCCTATAGTTTAAATATTTAATTTGCTGAAAGGTAATTTAATTAAAAAAAATTTATCTCTATCATAGAATGTAAATGGCTATAACAGAAAATGAAGAGTTGTAACCCTTGGGATTTTTTGTATAAAATGTATTAAAAAAATCAGTTCAGGGGTTGAGATTTTTCTGGGAATGAGATAATGTAAAATAAAAATACTTCTAGAAACAGTGCAATGGAGATGATTTCTTGACCGAATTCCTTTTTGATTTTCGTTGTTGGGATGTTATAACTATCAGTTTCTGTTTAGTTTTCCCCAATTTGGAGTCTTTCGATCATTTGAGTTCAAATGTCAAGTATATTTTAATTCTTCAAAGTTCATTTCTTCAATTTGTGTGATTTCGTTTACTAGTGTCTACAAGTCAGAGTTAAATTCCTTTAAGTGAATGATAGTGTTTGTGAGATTTCTTTTGGATAATTGAAAGAGAGCTAAGTAAGAAAATATTTCAACACTATTTATGCTAGTCATAAATTGATGAAGTCACATGCTAGTCATTAAAACTTCATCCTGTAAAATGTCTAACAACTTAAATTGTGTCAAGGAGGAATATGTATATGTAATCAGTAACATTTTTGACTCCATTACCCAGTAGAAAGAAGGCACTGATCTTCCATATCCGAGAGTAAAGTATTCATTATAAATAAAAGATTGATTCAAAAACCTTTCATTTAATTTGAGTAGTAGGATTAGTTGTAGTGTCATTTTGTCTATCCATTCCTAATTTCCATTGTGGATAGATTGATCAACCAGGAAACATATTTCAATCTGCATTGTTCATTTAGGTACACCCGCCTTGGTCTAGTAGAACCTAAAGAGCAGAAGGTACAATTGCATCAATTGGCCTTGTACGTTGGCCAAAAGTGTAGTAAGAGCTTGGCAAACTCTTTTGGTTAAAACTTGCATTTTTGAGACCCAACAGTTTGGCAACTCTACTGGGGAAACATTCTAGAAAGTTTTTAGCCTTTCCATTTGTAGAGTTAGCAAAGTTTTACATTTTTGGACATTCCACTGGGGCAAACCAAAACAATCTTTTTCATTTTCCTACTTTTGGAAAAGTAGGTGACGACTCTGTTTTATTTTGATAAATAATGCATGGATGTTGTGGAGCAGTAACATTTTGTCAAGATGGCATAAAAATAAAGAAGACAACAGTCAATAAGAGAGTTGAAGGAATTGAGGCAACAAAGGCTGCAATTGGACCAAAAGATGCTACAAGTGAACCAACAATTGCTACAATTGGGAGTCAAAAGTGTTCCAGATACATCACCAAATAGGTCATCATCCAGTAAGAATGAAGACATAAATGTCACAAGATCTTGGACACCATAAACACCACATGATGCAACTGAGAATTTTGATATTAAAGGTAATGTACTCTATTCACAACAAAATATTTTTGATGAGTATATTCAAATTGAAGAGAGAGGCAAAAATATTTTGGATGCCTTTTTTGATATAAGGAGATATAAGGGAGAAGATGTAAACTCTTTGTGCAATAGGATGGTAGACATTTGTATGAAATTACCTTCTCATTTTAGGCCAACAAGACCCACATTTGTTGAACAATTTTTAAGAGCATCAGCGCCTGAATCGGTTTATTGGCCAGAATCATCAAAGCAGTATGCCTTGGATGCAACAAATAAATTTATTGATTCCATGCTTGGGACAATGTACATGGATATTGATTTGGAAGATGATAGGGACACACCATCTAGAGAGTACATCAATAATGTTTCGGGAGCTGAAATTGAAGAAGATATCATGCCTTCAAACAATGAAGACAAGGAGAATATCTCTTGCATAACAGATTGTGACATTGTATGTTATGAGGGATCCGTTGAATACTCAAATTGCAAGGATGAAGTTATGGATGTTGATCTACAACAGGGTGATTATCAAGAGGTTGGAGACATAGTTGAAGATATGGAAGCAGAGACCTGTTCACTCAGTAGTGAGCAAGTTTCAAATTTACCGACTCTTGAGTACCAAAAGTATGTACATAAAGATGATTCTAGAGTTTTTGTTCCAGCCTATATATGCTTTGACAGTGAAGATACTATGTGCAACAATTCATATGACTCCATGAGTATTTCTCACAGTGATGAAATTTTTGAAGATGATTAAAGATCTATTTGTGTCCAAGAAGAGGTATGTGACTTGAATGGTTTTTGCCTACAAGATAGAGATACTGGTTTGCATATTATTGATGATGAGTGTCCAGTATTTGTTGATTCAAGTATGTATGAGGATGATTGTATGGATCAAAGGTGTGCGTCAATTCCAACTAGTGATAGAAAAGAAATAGAAAATAATTTTGATTTGATTGTTTCAAAAGATGTTGATGAGATAGAATTTTTTGGTCGCCATAAGGAGTATTCAGATTTTCAGGTCCCACTGCAGTTGCACGCACATTCAACAACATATGATAGTGAGCATGCCTATGAATGTTTTGTTGAATGTGGATACATTTTGTATGCTGAGGGTGATAAAAAAAAATATATGATAATGAGAATAATGAAATGCAGAATGGTAAAATGAATATGAATCGGGTTGAATGTAATGATTTCCTGAAGGTTTTCAATGGTAGTGCATGTTGCAGGGTAGGTGGAATGGATAGTTTCAAAAGAAACCCGATGAACTCTAATCAGAACAAACTCTATGACAGAGGAAAGTGGGGGTTTTTCTTTTAGGGGTGGCCTAGGGCCATTCCTTGTGGTTTGATTTTTGAACCATAGCAGGTATAGAGGATTAAGGATTGCCAGTGCATGGACAATTCTTAGCAATGCCTCTTTAAATATTCTCTTCCATGCACAACAGTTTAGGGTTTTTCATTCTCCATTTGATCCATCTTTCATGTCATTTTGTTCTTTCCCTCCATCTGCCATGGTTTTTATTTTTCATCATTTTCTTGGTCTGCTCTCCTAGTAGATATTTTGGATTCTTGCAGTGATTTGGAAAATCACTCATCCCCAACGAGAGCCACTGTTAGAACCTAAAAAATTTCATCAAAAAATCTAAGTGATTTCCACTATTTTCCATGTAAACCTTAAGGTTTTCCCATTTGGACCTAATATTCCTACTATCTTTTTCATGAAAATGCATTCTCCCCCCATCAAAAATATTCAAACACATATATTCCTTGTGCCACTGCCTTTAATTTCATATTATATATTACTTACCGCTTTACCACGGCCTCCCAAAATGGGCTCGTGGTATGGCGGTAGCAGTTAGCAGGCTTGCGTTAAGTGTTTACTGCACCACCGCATGCAATCTAAACATAGACCATGGTATTATGGTGGGCAGTGAGTAAGCGGCGGCGGTAATGGTCGAAGGCAAGCAGTCAGCGGTAGTGGCTAAGGAGCAAGTAGAAAATCTTTATTGCTCCACTGCGTGCGGTCAAGCCATAGACCGCGGTGGTTGCAGTGAACGGTTAATGGGTAGTAGAGATAACCATGGTGGTAGACGGAGGAGATGATAGGGGTCAATAAATGGGTTACTGCGGTACCATGAGGAGACATCGAGCAAGCTGCGGTAACGCGATAACAATTAGCAGAGACAACGTGGTAGGGGTGGCGGTTAGTGAACGGTCACCGCGGTATAGCTGGCAGTTAGGCTAGCGACCGTGGTAGTGTGGTAGATGATGAAGGAATTGGCAGTAAATGCTAGTACCACAATACCACCGAAGGTAAAGGTTAAGCTCGCACTTGCACGGTAATGAGTGACTAGTCAAAGTCAAAATGATGAATGTAAAGGAAGCTATGGTGAAAGTAATAAAAGCCACCGGGAAGTGAAATATAAAGACCGGTCATGGTATAAAGTGAAAATGAGGACCGGTCAAATTATTAAAGGAAAAATAAAAGCTTGCCTATAGTTTAAATATTTAATTTGCTGAAAGGCAATTTAATTAAATATTTTTTATCTCTGTCATAGAATGTAAATGGCTATAACAGAAAATGAAGAGTAGTAACCCTTGGGATTTGCTGTATAAAATGTATTAAAAAAATTAGTTCAGGGGGCGAAATTTTTCTGGGAACGAGATAATGTAAAAATAAAAACTTCTGGAAACAGTGCAATGGAGATGATTTCTTGACCGAATTCCTTTTTGATTTTTGTTGTTGTGATGTTATAACTGTCAATTTCTATTTAGTTTTCCCCAATTTGGAGTCTTTCGATCATTTGAGTTAAAATGTCAAATGCATGGGCATCAGGTGGATCTTTGTGAGTTGCCTTTCTTGAAATTTTCAAATCCTTCTCTACTTGGCCTTTCTAAGCATATATATGGCCTACAAATTTTAAGCTCTCACATTTCTCAGGGTGGACCTCCAAAACATTTTTGAAATTTGAGAGAGAACTCTTAAAATCTCCCAACTTCAATTGAACTTGTCCACAAAATCCTATGGCCTTTGGATTTCCTTGACTGATGCCATGTAGTAGCAGCTAGTGGTGTCATAATCACCTTTACTATGATAAGATAGTGCAATACTATAATATGAATGAGATTTCATGAGAGGGTGGTCAATCGAAACAAGAGTTGTCTTAGTCAACTGTTCCACAAGGAAATGTTTCCCTATGAAGAAAAAATTGTTTGCTAAATGATTCAATTCATGTTGGTTATTTTTCTTGCAACCTTTAATCCTAAGGAGAAACACAATGCCTAAACTAGGGTATTATAGATTTAGGACAAGGAATCAACACTATCAATGGATTGAAGACAAGAAAATCTAACGAACAAGGCTATGAAAGCCTTATGCACTTTGAGCTCCACAGGACTCAGGAGGGTGTTCCCAATTATAGGTCCAAGCATATGATAAACTTGTCAAGCAAAAAACTATAGACCTATGAATATGGATAGTTCTCAGGTATATGAGTGAGGGGTATTTTATATTCTACCAGGTTCAAGTATAATCCCATTTGCATTGAATATTATTGAGAACACATAACTTAGATATCTTCATCTCAAACACATAGAGGGTTAACAGATAAAATTCTTTCACATTCAACCTCTACACTCATTCAAATATCATGAAGATATATAGAACAAAGATAAATTTAACAACAAGAAAGTGAACATCAAAGTAAAGAGGGTTTTGAATGATTTAGATTGTTCTAAAATTATTTGGGTAATATCATAGATCAATGCCTAATCCATAGGTATGAACTCAAATATAAGATCATAAATGCAAATTTAAACAACTTATTTTAAAGTAGTGGCCCTCTAACAATTAATTCCTTACATTAATGTAACCTCTCATATTACTACATAATCATACTTGAAAAATCTATTTCATTCCCTCAAACCCACAATAATTTGCATACTAAATTAATTCTTTACTTGAAGAAACCCATACACAACTCACACAACTACAAAAATATTGCAATGAAAAATCAACATATCCTTCATATATTTAATCCATATGCAATTTGAGAACACAAAATGGAGACAACTTCTGCAATCTTCTCATTGATTTTCTCAAACTAATTGACACTATTATAGAAATATGTACATCCATTCACTGTAAATAAAACTCCAACTCCCAACTAAGAATTCTCTACTTTCTTCCCCTAAACCCAAAATTGAGAACCCTTACAAATGAGAAATAAAGATAATAAGGAGAAGAGGAAACCCTAAAACTACATTAGTGGAAGACACCTAGCACCTTCAGCTCCCTTTGATCTTTGATTTCCCACCACCTGAAGACAAAACCCTATTCAACAATTTGTTATCCCACTTCATCATTCACTTGAAAGAGAAAAATATTCCCTTCATTTGCCTGACAGATGCAAAATATTTATTTACTGTGAAAAACCCTTCATTGTAAAAATTTCCATTTCACCTATTCATTTACCCTTTTCTCCGTCTGCAGCTCAAAAACTTTTATCATCGTGGTGGGTTTGATTTATTTTTCACCTAGCTATGAAAACACATTCAACCACACTTCTTATAATTTATCTTAATGCCCAACATGGTTTTGATTTTAAAATGTAAAGGCTTTTAATCCTTTATTCAGGCTAGGGAACATTTAACCATGCATTCACCACTTACCTTAATTTTCTCCCATCAAAAGAAATCTTTTTTGTTTTATCTTTCACTTTATTGGGCAATAAAATAATTACTTGCGCGTCTTCATTTTTGACTTACAATTAAAGCATTTTTCTTCATAAAGTGAATGATTTAATTCACATTCATTTTATTATTTTTCACCCACAAAAACTTTGATTTATCTTTATGGAGGCCTTAAATTTAATTGGGTTGCAAAAATTATTCCTGAGCACCTTCCTTTAATTATTTATTCACATTTAAAACTTTTTACCTTTTAAATGTGAAAGCCATTAATTATTTTTGCATTGAGAAATATAAAATCTTTTACCATCACATTAAAAAAAGATTGAAACCTTTTTTAATTGGCGCTTATCCACGGGCCCCGCCACATTCATTACTCCTAGCACTCTCATCGCACATCTTGGATACAAAGAAAGAAAGGATATATCAATCAATGATATGTGAAATAAAAAGAACCATCACTCATCTCAGATATATTTGGAAAATGGAGACATGAATTAGTGATACATGATGGAGGGCATCATGTATCGCTAATACGAGTTGGAAAAGAAGAATCAAATCAGAGATATGCAATAGAAGAAAAAATAATGTAGTTTCCATGCCTCCACCATCTGAACCCCTTGCTCTTCAAGTTATGTTGCTTCCCCATGAACATTGGTGGCATCAATAAATTACTTACAGTAGTCAACAAGCAACTCTAATCCTCATCTCAACAAGAGCACAAGATTTCCACAAACCATAGCGATTTGAACACACAGGGTGCATTCCTTAATACTGCAACTACTTCAAGGAACATTTTCAGCATCACATTTTTCTTTTGAAGTGTTGAAGCTGAAAGCTGTTGCATTCCAATGCCAACCATATAGCAAAAAATTATTTTTGGGCAGAAAATATAGAACCTTAATAATGTTCAATACAATAACTTGTCATTTTTTTTTGCTTCATAATATGTTTGATCCCAACACAATTAGTTTTAAGGTTTCATCACCACAATTTTGATACATTTTCACTGCAAGCGATGACTCTTCAGGGCAATGCTTGATTAGCATCAAATTCAAGCATTGAACAAGGGAGTCCCTTGTGAAAATTCTATTTCACAATCAAATTGATTTATTGTAGTGAGCACCATGATCACTCCTTTGTAGCATAGATACATCAAAATTTTCATGCCAACACCCATAATATAGCCTACTAGGCCTCACAAGATGCATATAAAATTCATTTTCAATATCAAGTTACCTCGATATAGAGAACATAATGGATGCTCCACCTATAGCCAAAACACATCTCGGTCTATGCTCACCTACACAATATAGTTTAAAAACCATTTAAATATTTTTTTCATGTTTGATGGAACCCTCAAATTTTGCAAATTTAAAGGGCCCATTTAGAAAATTTTGCTTCTACACTTTTTCAAGTGCACCTGGAGAATCCGTTTGAGTGACCCACTTTGGAGGGTTAGAATTTGAATCATGTTGATTTTCATGCAAAAACCCTTGGTATACATTCAATTATCATATGTGAACGTGCATGTTAGTTTTCAGCTTCCCACAATGAGTTTTGTCAAAGTTTTGAAAAAGTGAAGTTGGAGGGTTTTGGCACTGTTTTGTTGTTTGCAAACTCAATTTTGCAAAGTAGCCTCCTTTTTGGGCTTGCATTTTGCAATTAGTTGACTGTAATTTCAAAAATAATTTTGTTCTATATTCTCCCAACCAAGATGAGCTCACATGTTAGTTTTCAAAGCTTCATGTTAAGATTTTCTATTTTTACCAGATCCAAACCAAATGCAATTTCTCTTGTTTTGCACCTACATTTGCAGAAACCTTTCTGAGAGGCCAAATTTGAGTGTCAATATATTTTGATCCATGAGACACACATGCTTAAGGCACCTAAATCATCTATTGTGTCCAGTGGCAGCTTGCCAAGAGTTGATTTGTTATTTTTGCAAAATGACAATTGGGTTAGTTCCAATTGGTTCAGAATAATTGTTTGTTGCAAAAAGTCTGAGTAGGAAATTTTTTTGAAAAATATTTTTTACCTCATGACATATTTTACCGAGCCATTTGTTGCACTATACTCTCGGATCAAATTTTTGCATGTCTACAAGTTTTCATTGCTTCGTGAGGTTGTTTGACCAGTTTCATAGGATGATTCCAGAGCTAACTTGGCCAGTCTTCACCATTCTTCAAATATGCTAGAAAATATATTCTAATTGAAACTCAGTTCATTTTTCAACTCTAGATTCATCCAGATGGTGTGTCTAATCAATTTGAGCATAAATCTTGTTTGAAAATGAAAAAAAAAAATTAGTCGGGCACACGTGGGACCTGATGTGCCTTGCCTACTTGAGAGATTACAAGCGTTACAATATTGTAGTCATTTCAAATGAGTTACTTTGGACATGGAAGTTGAATTGAAGTTTCATTCATTTCTTCATGGCATTCTTGCCATTGAATGAATGAGGACATAACACTTTTTGTAAATGATAATCAGTGTATGTTGTGCTCAAATTATAAAGGCATCATCTTTGAGTATTATAAGTATGCCATGAAGAAATGCTTCAAGGGGATGGAGTTCTTCCAGTGATTGCAATGAGGTGGTGTTCCATTCGAATTGTAGTGAGATAAGGGCTAACATTGTTAAAAATTTCTAATTATGGGGATACATATATACCTACAATCAAGAAGAGAATTTAGGGGTAGAATACATTTCACCATACTGGAAAAATAATAAGGTTGGCATGTAATATGATTGGTTGATAAAGATAAATTAATGAGGCGGTGAATCAATCATGTATACAGTTTGAACCCTCTAAGGATATCTCCAATAAAAATGAGCCAAGCCTTGAGGGACCACACACAGGGAGGAGGCAACGTTTCGAAAGGGAGATCGAAATTGCTATATGACTTAGTTTTTGTTTTGATATCTAATGAGGGTTCTTGGCCACATAGCAAGGGGCAAGATGTGCTTGCAGAAAATACAACATAATACTTTGCACCAAGTGACACTCTAATCTTGTCTGATATACATATCCCATGTGCCAATTTTAGAGAGGGGGTCACCATCAGTGTTAGATGAAGTGAGGCTTGAATGGACTCAATCAGATCATTGGCAAGAGGGGAGAAATTAATGTGGGTAGAGAAAAATCAATGCAGTCAAGAGGGGTCACAAGCTTGGGAAGAAACCTTGATGGAGACTTGAATATAGTACCAGGGTATTGGAATTAAAGGAGGAGGTGATTCGATGTTGTAAAGGAATCCTCCTTGGCCACCATGTTTGTGAAGCATAGAGCAGAAGAAAACAAGGCATCAATTCAATAAATGGCGTAGCCAAAATAAATTCCTGCACTAGAAATATAAGTGCCCACAATGGAAAATGCAGTGTACGCACCAACATACGTCCAAAATGGATTGTTGAGATATTTCAAAACATCTAAACGATGTCGCACTTGACATGTTTGACTCCAAAGTGGATATGTTGAAGAGAATTTAGTAACTTTTAAGAAAATGCAAATTGTAGAGAGAGAGTCGTGGCTAGGGGTTTCTTTTCAAATGCCTAGATATTCACAATAAAGATGCTTGCAAGCTACACACTAACTAGAGGTGGAAAAGGTGCAGCCATTAGAGGGAAACTCATGCCAGGTGAGTGGAGGTATCTAAACACTTGCAAGAAACGCACAAAATGACTGTGGAAAATATTTTCATAAACCTTCAGGCAAATGTAGTGTTGCTGGCCACACACAAAATGGACTATCATTGATGCCTTTGTCAGGGCTTGATGGAGTATGCGCTAATGTAGACACCAAAATCATATGCAATGGAATGCCAATGAGAACACCATGGTAGCAGGGTTTTTACAAAATGTATTTGTTGGGAAGGTTTTAGAAACACTCAAACCAATGAAGAAGGAGGTTTGAGCATATTGAGCAATGGCGGGCAAGTTTGTAGAGGTGCGAATGAGAAAACATGTGAAGATGAGTTAGGGAAAATTGTGATCGACGGCCAAAAATAGAGGTGGCCATGTGGGAGAATCTCACTGACCTCACAGGATGAAGCGTGACGTTGGCCAAAACCTTGTGAGGTATGTGAGGAAAATTAAGGTGGGTCCGTGGGTTTTTTCCTTTATAGAGAAATGGGAATAAAAATTATGTGATTTCCTAACAAATTAAATTCACCGTATTTTAAAATGGGTGCGAGTATGATTTTTATCTACCCTATAAGTAATCTTCCAAAATGTTTTACCATTTTAAAAGGGGTCGGATATTTAAAAAAAAAAGATAATATGAAGAGCAAGGGGAGAGTAATTCTGTTTTACCCATGTGAGTTTGATTTCCCCTTTTTTTAAAATGGAGAAGAAATAAAGTGCATCGGAAATAATATTGTGAGGTGAATTAAATATTCACTATTTGATGAATTTATTTGTTGGGGAGAGTTTGAGATATTTTTTTAACCGTAGGAGTTAAAGTTTTAAATATAAGATGAATTTGGTTTTTCCTTTGCTGGGTGTAAAATATGAAAATGACTCAGGTAAATTTAAACGCAATATCTAAACCCTGGAGTTTTTAAAAGAAAATATTTTAAATGATGATGAAAATTGAAAGCGAGTGGACTAAATGAAATTATTCACTTTATACACAAATGTTATGTGTTGAGCACATAAATGAAATAATTCTTTTGTGGACGGGAAAATGACTGAGATAAGAGCAGCTAGGTAAAATGGAAATTCTTCATGGTGGAGTAAAAAAAATTTGCATACAGGTGAATGAGGTAGATTCAAGGCAAAGAGTTTGTTGGATGAGAGAGGAGAGATACTTTTCATTTTTGCAAGTTAACAGAGGATGAAGCTGCCAGTTGTCAACTGTGGATGCAATTTAGGGTTGCTCTTGGTTTCTTTTATTTTCTATATCTTCTAATTCTTCTCTCATTGTAAGGGGTTATGAGATTGGGTTCAAAAAATTTGTATGGGGCTGGGTAGATAGAGAATTGAAAATTTTGAGTTATTTCTTGAGTCTGTAAGCTATAATTTTCTTATTTCATGAGTAAATACAACCAGTTTATGCAAATAAAATCATGAAGGTGTTTTCACATTCATGAATATCTTCATATTGTCTCCATATTTGTACACATGTATTCATATAAATTTAATAATACAAAGTTTCTTTGAGTTTATCATCTCAAATTTCATGAGATTGTTTTGTCTGTTCATTGTTTTGTTTCAAAGAAATGGTTAAAATTCTTTGAGTAGGTGATAGTGATTTCAGGTGTGCACATGGGATTTCATAAGGAGAATTTGATTAATAATAAGAGAGGGATTGTTGATGCAAGACACTAACAGTTGATGCAAATCATTAGTAATTTAAATCCACTGGTTGAGGTTTGTTTGTTGATGAATTAATTTTATGTGTTTGAATCCATGGCCCAAAATTGGCACTAATCTATTATTCAGTTTTATGCATCTCAGAAACATTTTATAAATGAACAATCATTCTTAAATCCCTGTTGTTCGGTTGAGGTTTAATGTTGTGTTATACCTCTCAGTTTCTTAAGTGAGTATTGATCTACTGAGATTTTAGCCAGGTTTGAAGTTGTCACTTCTCTCTATGGTTTAAATGAATTGGGAATTATCTGCTATAAAAAGAAATGTCAGTGTGTATGGTTGAATTAAGTTTTAGACATTGTGTAGGTTGACCCACCTTGGTCCTGCAGAGCTAGAAGTGTAGGAGATGTCAATCTTTGACTGAATCTTGTCAGTTGGCCACTAGCCTTTGTGGTTCTTTAATATGGAGGTTGACTACCTCTTAGAGAGTTTCAAAGCCTAGCTGGAAAATTAAAACACCAACAGAATGGTGACTCTACTGGGGAGTATTTGTGAAAATTCTAATTGAAGAATCTAGCCTTAAGAGTCATTGCATAGAGTCAAATGATTTGTCATTCTGAATTTAGTTCAACTACTAAAGGATTTCAAACTTGGAGAAATAATTTGTTGTTGTGAACTTGAAGATTCCATGATCTGTGGTGCTTTGTTGATGGAAGGAACTCAGAAGAATATTTATTTGTGAAAGGACTTCATACTACTTGAATTTTAGTCCTCTTTGAAGAGAGGTGGTGAATCTGTTAATAGAACCTATTGAAAATTTGAGGAAAGTTCCAGATGTACAAATATTTCTAGTTAGGAAGACAATTTGTAGTAGCTGTAACATTTCCAGATATTCCCGATTCTTGGTTTTCAAGAAATTAATGTATGAAAACCATATTTGAATATTTTAGAAGAAACTTTGGTTCCCTATTGCGTGATTAGCACTAACAAAGGGAAATTATAGTAGATTAAGTTTGTATACTTCTAAACTGTAATTTGTAGCCTATGTATTCTATTGGAGAAGTATGCTTGTTTTAAATTTTCCCACTAAGTAGATCTTATGTGTAGATTCCTTTCAATTATGCATTGTAACATTCTGAGATCATGATGAAAGATAGAAATAGGGCAATGAATGATTAGATATAGGATTGATATGTGAAATTTGAAAGAGGCATGCAAAAATACTTCAATATATGCATCCTAGTGTGGTTCCGAGTGCAATCATGGTTTATGACCAGTCCCAGCTAGATTGTCAAAGAATTTTCAACATTGGAAGGTATAGAGATATGGATTTCAGTGGCATTAATGGTCACCCAAATGAAATTCCAGCTAAATTCATAAATAAGTTACCAAGGTTCATTGGTGATAAGTCCGAATCAGCAAATAAAAATTTGCAAGAGTTCAGTAATGTGATGGATTATTATGAGATTGATCATGAAGATGTGATCATGAGACTATTTGTTCAATCTCTAAGAGGAGATGCAAGGATTTGCTTCTCTTATTTACTAGCTTGCTCCATTCGTTCATGGGAAGAGTTTGAGGCAGTGTTCATGGAACAATTTGGAGAGAGGATTAACCCTGTGTTGATAAGGAAAACATTTATGAACATGGAAAAGGGAAATGATGAATTAGTCCCATCTTTTAATCTCAAGTTTTCAAAGATCATAAGAGATATTCCTGAAGACATAAGACCAGATGATAATGAATGTTTGGTCATGTATTTAGGAGCATTTGATAAGAAAATGAGTTATTTATTAAGAGATAAAGAACCTACAACCCTACATCAGGCATATCAAGTTGCTATAGATATTGAGAACAATTTGAGGTATTCAATGATGAAAGGACATAGGGTTGTGAGTGTTGGTCATCCTAACACATATCATGTAAATAAAACTCACGGATCAGATAATATAAATGCCTATTGGGAGGCTAATGTTGCTTCTCTGATTTCTCCATCATCAGGTGCATATCCAAATGAACTCCATGTTGAAAGATGTACATAAAAACATGAAGACTCACATTGTATGGATGAGGATACTAATTGTAATCAGCTCACAATCAACACATGTGTAGACCCTTGTAGTAGCGATGAAGAGGAAGATACATGGGATGATGATAGGACAAATATTCATGAAATTTTTTCCTATAATATCTCAAGTGATGGAGAAGTAAATGAGATAAAAAATTCTATACCATGCCCTATTGTAAGAAACAATTATTATGTATGTGTTGCTGATACTTCATTACAAATCAATGATTATGATCCTAAAAGTGCAGCCTCAAGTATTCATTCTGAAGATTCTGAGTATGGATTATGTAGTGATAAGTCTGAAAGTGATAAAGATGTTGATGAACCTGTTTTTGTCTTTGTTGCCCATGATTTCTTTTGTGAAGCAAAGTTTGAAAGTTTAATTACACATTCAACTCATAAGGTTGATCCTATTGATTGTTATTATGCTGGTCATACTAGCTTGAATGAAGTAGACTTGAAATTTTTTATATCAAATGAGTATAACATTAGCATGCAAGATGTGGATGGCATGATTTTACTCTGAGGTGATCAAACTATGCATTATGATGAAAATTTGAGTAATAGGATGCCACCATTTTTGGGTAATATTTCTATGGAGCTTGAAGAGTTTTCTGACCATGATATCTCAGATTATTTGGATATGACAAAAACTTCAGATGTGTGTATTGAACAATCTAAGAATGGGAATGAACTTGAAAGTGTGTCTATTTTCTCTTCTAGTGATTATAGTGATTTTGAGTGCAATGATGACTTGAAGGATTTGGACCTTCATGCTAAGGAGGTTGAGGTTCTTATGTCAAAAATAAATATAAGGGAAAATCCATTGTTTGATGAGCCTCCAGCTTCACTAGAGATGAGAAATGATGACACTTATTGGTGCAGAGATAACCCACTCTTTGTTAAGAGTTCCAATGATGCATTTCACACATGGTTGCAATGTAGTCTTGAGCAGGCAAATGAACACATTGATGAACTCTTCGAGGGCATTTCCTATGACCATTTTACATTTGAAATAGGTGTTGTAGGTAGGGTTGAACATCATGATGCCAACTACTTGGAGGAGTTTGAACATTTTCAGTTTCCAGTTCAGCTGGAAGGTATTTTTATGGAGCATGACAATAAGATGAAAAACAAGAAATATTATTTTCAATATGAACATATTTCATATGATGAATATAACACATATGTGTCATGTGATGACAAAAGCTTGTAGTTTATGTCTGATTATACAATGAAGAATGACAAAGATTATATTGGTAGTGGTATGCTCTGAAAAGTTATGAGAAATATCTGTGGCAATGTTTGTAATCAGGAAAATTTTAGTGGTCACTACATTTTCCTGCTTGTAAAAAATGGGTCACATATGTTACTATGGTATGACAGAGGTAAGAATAGATTGAGTGAGATCAAATCTTTTTACATAGTTGTGTTTGACAGAGGTAAATGCTAAATTCCCAATTTTCATTTGGTGACCAGGGGTCACCAGATGAAGTTGAAAACAAGGTTGAATAAAGGAGCAATTTGAGGGTACATGATGGACTCAGTATTTGGTCTACTCTCCAGAGATATGGAATCTTGCTATGCCAACAAGGGGCATACATTCACAATCAAATCCATTGATGGTACCCTCAAATTTTGAAAATTTGAAGTGCCCATTTAGAAAATTGTGCCTATTTAGAAAATTATACCTCTACACTTTCTAAAGTGCACCTAGAGAATCAGTCTGAGTGACCCACTTTGGAGGGTCAGAATTTGAAGCATGTTGATTTTCATGCAAAACCCCTTGGTATAAATATTCAATTGACATATGTGAACGTGCATGTCATTTTTTCAGCTTCCCATGATGAGTTTTGTCAAAGTTTTGAAAAAGTGAAGCTAGAGGGTTTTGGCATTGTTTTGTTGTTTGCAAACTCAGTTTTACAAAGTAGCCTCTTGTTTGGGCTTGCATTTTACAATTGGTTGACTGTCATGTCAAAAAAAAAATTGTTCTATATTCTCCCCACCAAGATGAGCTCACATGTCATTTTTTAGAGCTTCATGCTGAGATTTTCTATTTTTACTAGATCAAAACCAAATTCAATTTCTCTTGTTTTACACCTGCATTTGCAGAAACCTTTCTGAGAGGCCACCTTTGAGTGTCAATATATTTTTATCCATGATGGTTCAAGAAAATTCCTTCTATACACGTAATCAAGTCACCTAAATGATCTATTGTGTCCAGTGGCAGCTTGTCAAGAGTTGATTTGCTATTTTTGCAAAATGACAATTGGGTTAGTTCCAATTGGTTCAGAACAACTGTTTGTTGTAGAAAGTCTAAGTAGGCAAATTTTTTGAAAAATATTTTTCACCTCATGACGTATTTTACCAATTTTTTTGTTGCACTGTACTCTCAGATCAAATGTCTACATTTCTACAAGTTTTCATTGCTTCGTGAGGTCGTTTGACCAATTTCGTAGGATGATTCCAGAGCTAACTTGGCCAACTTTCACCATTCTTCAAATGTGCCAAAAAATAGACTCTAATTGCAACTCAGTTCATTTTTCAACTCTAGAGTCATACGGATGTTGTGTCTAATCCATTTGAGCATAAAACTTGTTTGAAAATGATTTATTTTTTTAGTCAGGCACACATGGGACCTGACGTGCCTTACCTACTTGAGAGATTGCAAGTGTTACAATATTGTAGTCATTTTCAATGAGTTACTTTGGATAGGGCAGTAGAATTTAAGTTTCATGCATTTCTTCATGACACTCTTGCCATTGAATGAATGAGGACACAACACTTTTTGCAAATGATAATCAGTGTATGTTGAGATCAAATTATAAAGGCATCATCTTTGAGTATTATAAGTATGTCATGAAGAAATTATTCAAGGGGATGGATTTCTTCCAATGATTGCAATGAGGTGGTGTTCCATTCAAATTTTTGTGAGATAAGGGCTAACATTGTTAAAAATTTCTAATTATGGGGATACATATATACCTGCAATCAAGAACATAATTTATGGGTAGAATACATTTCACCATACTGGAAGCATAATAAGGCTGGCATGTAATATGATTGGTTGATAAAGATAAATTAATGAGGCAGTGAATAAGTTGTGTATACAATTTGAAGCCTCCAAGGATATCTCCAATAAAAATGAGCCAAGCCTCAAGGGACCACGCACAAGGAGGAGGCAACATTCTCAAGGGAGATCGAAACTGTTATATGACTTATTTTTTGTTTTGATATCTAATGAGAGTTCTTGGCCGCATAGCAAGGAGCAAGATTTACTCGCAAAAACTACAAGATATGCAATGTAATACATTGCACGAAGTGGCACTCTAATCTTGTCTAATATACATATCCCATGTGCCAATTTTAGAGAGGGAATCACCATCAGTGTTAGATGAAGTGAGGCTTGAATAGACACCGATCAGATCCTTAGCAAGAGGGGAGAAAGTAATACGGGTAGAGAAAAATCAACGCAGTCAAGAGGGGTCACAAGCTTGGGCTAAAACCTTGATGGAGACTCGAGCATAGTACCAGGGTATTGGCATTAAAGGAGGAGGTGATTCGATGTTGCAGAGGAAACCTCCCTAGCCACCATGTTTGTGAAACATAGAGCAGAATAAAATAGGGCATCAATTCAATAAATGGCACAACCAAAAGAAATGCCAACACTTGAAATAGAGGTGCCCACATTGGACAAAGCAGTGTATGCATCAAAATACATCCAAAATGGATTTTTGAGATATTTCAAAACTTCTAAACGATGTTGGGCCTGGCATGTTTGACTCCACAGTGGATTTGTTGAAGATACTTTAGTAACTTTTAAGGAAATAAAAATTACAGAGAGAGAGCCGTAGCTGGGGGTTTCTTTTTAGATGCCTGGATATTCACAATGAAGATGCTTGCAAGCTACACACTAACTAGAGGTGGAAAAGGCACAACCATTAGAGGGAAAATCATGCCAGGTGTGTGGAAGGATCTAAACACTTGCAAGCAATGCAAAAAATGACTGTGGAAAATATTTTCACAAACCTTTAGGCAAATGCAGAGTCGTTGGCCACACACAAAATGGATTGTCATTGATGCCTTTGTCAGGGATCGATGGAGTATGTGCTAATGTAGACACCAAAATTAGATGCAAGGGAATGCCAATGAGAACACCATGGTAGCAGTGTTTTTACAAAATTTATTTGCTTGGAAGGCTTGAGAAAAGCTCAAACCAATGAAGAAGGAGGCTCGAGCATATTGAGCAATGGCGGGCAAGTTTGCAGAGGTGCGAATGAGCAAACATGTGAAAAGGAGTTAGGGAAAATTGTGATCGATGGCCAAGAATGGAGGTGGCCATGTGGGAAAATCTTGCTGACCTCGCGAGATGAAGTGTTTCCTTGGCGAAAGGCCCGCAAGGTATGTGAGGCGAATGAAGGTGGGTCCATGGGTTTTGCCTTTTTAGAGAAATGGGCATAAAAAATATGTGATTTCTCAAAAAATTAAATTCACCGTATTTTAAAATGGGTGCGGGTATGATTTCTATCTACACTATAAGTAATCTTTCAAAATGTTCTACCATTTTAAAAGGGGTCAGATATTTAAAAAAAAAAAGATATCATGAAGAGCAAGGGGAGGGTAATTCTATTTTACCCACGTGAGTTTGATTTCCCATTTTAAACGAATGGAGAAGAAATAAAGTACATGGGAAATACTATTGTGAGGTGAATTAAATATTCACTATTTTATGACTTTATTTGCTGGGGGGATTTTGAGATATTGTTTTAACCGTGGGAGTTAAAATTTTAAATGTAAGATGAATTGGGTTTTTCCTTTGCTGGGTGTAAAATGTGAAAATGACTCAAGTAAATTTAAACACAATATCTGAAGCCTGGAGTTTTTAAAAGAAAATATTTTAAATGATGATGAAAAGTGCAAGGGAGTGGACTAAATCAAATTATTCACTTTATACACAAAGATTATGTGTTGAGCACATAAATGAAATAATTCTTTTGTGGACGGGAAAACGACTGAGATAAGAGTAGCTAGGTAAAATGGAAATTCTTTATGGTGGAGTAAAAAATATTTGCATACAGGTGAATGAGGTAGATTCAAGGCAAAGAGTTTGTTGGATGAGAGAGGAGAGATACTTTTCATTTTTGCAAGTTAATGGAGGATGAAGCTACCAATTGTCAATTGTGGATGCAATTTAGGGTTGCTCTTGATTTCTTCTATTTTCTATATCTTCTAATTCTTCTCTCATTGTAAGGGGTTATGAGATTGGGTTCTAAAACTTTGTATGGGGCTGGGTAGATAGAGAATTGAAAATTTTGAGTTATTTCTTGAGTCTGTAAGCTGTAATTTTTTGATTTCATGAGTAAATACAACCAGTTTATGCAAATAAAATCATTAAGGTGTTTGAACATTCATGAATATCTTCAGATTCTGTCCATATTTGTACACATGTATTCATATAAATTCAATAATAAAAAGTGTCTTTGAGTTTATCATCTCAAATTTCATGAGATATTTTTGTTTGTTCATTGTTTTGTTTCCAAGAAATGGTTAAAATACTTTGAGCAAGTGATTGTGATTTCAGGTGTGCATATGGGATTTGATAAGGAGAATTTTATTAATAATAAGAGAGGGATTGTTGGTGCAAGACACTAATAGTAGATGCAAAGCATTAGCAATTTAAATCCACTGGTTGAGGTTTTTTTTGCTGATGAATTCATTTTATGTGTTTGACTCCATGGCCCAAAATTGGCACTAATCTATTATTTAGTTTTATGCATCTCAAAAACATTTTATAAATGAATAATCATTCTTAAATCCCTGTTGTTTAGTTGAGGTTTAATGTTGTGTTATACCTCTCAATTTCTAAGTTAGTATTGATCTACTGAGAGTTTATCCAGGTTTGAAGTTGTTAGTGCTCTCTATGGTTTAAATGAATTGGGAATTATCTTCTATAAAAATAAATGTCAGTGTGTATGGTTGAATTATGTTTTAGATATTGTGTAGGTTGACCCACCTTGGTCTTGCAGAGCTAGATGTGTAGGAGATGTCAATCTTTGATTGAATCTTGTCAGTTGGCCACTAGACTTTGTGGTTCTTGAATATGGAGGTTGGCTACCTCTTAGAGAGTTTCAAAGCCTAGCTATAAAACTAAAACACCAATAGTGTTCATGGGTTCCTCGTCTCATTGTTGAAAGATGTAAAATAATTTCAAAAGCCAAGTGGAACATCAACATAGAATTCCTTGCATCTGATCCACTTTATGCTACTTTGACTATTTCATTAGCTCAAAACTAGTCCTTTGTTTCAATTTTATTTTGCCATGAAAATATCAAGAATTTGATGAGTGTTTTATCCACCTCAAGCGCATTCCCAACCCATTGATTCCAACTTAAATCTAATCTCATATAAAGCTTGGGTTAATGTGGATGTAAGAACTATTTTCTATTCACTTAGTCAGAAAATCTGAACAATACTTAACTTATATACACAATCTTCTCCTTCATTACCTCGTAGTTGTTCAAATAATGTAGCAATATTAAAAAGTCGTCTAACTTTTATCCCCTGGCAACTCGAGTGAAACACCCTTTCTGCAAAAGATCATTCAAGATCTAAAAATATCTATCAAAATTTCCTCATAAACTCATTTAACCTTTAGCTTGATGAATCTAAACACTTTGATGGAGCATACTCATAATTATCATCAAGAGCTTTGGCCATAATTCTTGCACAGGAAGATAAAATAGCATCTACCAACAATTCATCTACCTTAGCAATGTTAATGTATTACTAGGTTGTCCTTCATCAACCTCAACATTTATCTCATTTACAAATCTCAGATGCCCTAGTTTCTCATTGTTGAAAAGCTCATTTATATAGTTTTTCCAACAATTTTTCTCCATTTGCGAACACAAGGTTAAAGATGAAAATGAAAACATCAACCTTGATATTTTGGGACTAAACAAAAGATCCATTTTGGAATGGAATTCCAATCCCCCTCATTGCTTCTGAATAGTAAAGAAACAACTCTCTCCATATTTATCACTCACTCAGTCTTTTATTACCATGGGATAAAATGCCTGTAAAACTAGAGAAAAGTAAATGATACAACCTTATCTGGAGTGAAAATTCCTCAAGTACCTCCTTAGTTTCAGCAAAATAGTTCTTCTTATTTAGGTGAATAAATTCATTAACATGATATTCAAGCTCAAGATCTGACTATGTGGCATTTGTTGATTGCAAGTTGAGAATAGATTGACAATCACTAGAACATGTTGTGGAGCCTTACATCTAAAAACTCCTATTTGCACAACCTCATTAGTATGATTCATATGAAAACATACTCTATTTTCAGACACAAGATCAATTGCTAAGTTCAAACATTTATCCTCAATGTTGTCCATTAGTACCTCATATTGATTTTCTTCAAGCTCCTCACACTCATCATTATTTGGAAAAGAGGGTTAGTCTTGTACCAGTAAGGAATATGACTTACGAGGTCTTATGTATCTGAAGGCTCATCATAAAATACTTTCACTCTTATTATGCAGATCTCTGCCTCCTCTATAGACATGATAGTCCAACTCTTATTCAACATTACCAAATATTAAATCAAGAGAAGAACACACCTCATCCATTTGATGGAAAATTGTCATGAATGTAAACATGAAACTTCTATGTGATTTCCTTGTTCCAAGTAATTCACTTGAAGTGAGTGGAATATTGCAACACTTACTTCATAGCTATGTAAGGCATGTTAGGTCCCCATGTGGGCCTGGCTAATTTTTTTTGGTTTTGAAACAAATTTCATCTTGAATTGATCTAAGGTTTCTGGTGGATGCTTGTGATAGGAAAATTTCTAAGTGGGTTGTTATAAAAATTGTTTTCTAGCATAATTACATAGTGATCACAATAGGACCAAAAGCCTTTGGAATCACCTTGGAAAACTAGTTAAAAAACCTCCTGAAGTCATGAAAATGCACATGAATGTAGACATTTGAACCAAGAAATCAGTGCAGAAAATGGTTCGTAAAAAGAGATTTTGATGTGCAAGATATTCAATGCCAAAGTGGCTCAATCAAAAAAATTTGCAAGTGCACTTATCAGGAACTAGCTCGATCACACCAAGTCACCTCCTTGAAATATTATCAAATCACCTTCTAGGAAGATACCACTAGAAACACTAGCTCATTGAGGTCCATTGAGTATGTTTGCAGGAGGTAGTTTCTTCAATCCACACTTATCACAAGATATTAGGGGTGAAAGTTAACCTTGAATAATTTTGGAAATGCAAATGTAGAAATAGAACAAACTGCATTTTCTTTCATCCTAGTAAAAATATCAAATTTGATGATGAGACTCTGAAACCAGACTAGGGAGTATATCAATGTGAGGGGAATTCAAAGAATTAATCTAAATAGGAGGCCACCTCGCAGAACTAAGAGTATGCAAAGAACAAAACAGTCCCAGAACCCTCCATCTTTTCTTTTCAAATCATTATCAAAACTCATCACATAAAGTTTAAATTTGATATAAATGCTGAAATTTGTCACATGAATACACTGACTAAAGGATTTAACATAAAATTCAACTGGCTCCAAATTTTGACCCTTTAAAGTAGGTCACTGGGGCATATTTTTTAGGTGCACTTCTAGGTGTGCACATCAAAATTTTCCATCATGGGCACTTCAAATTTTGCAAATTTTAAGGTTCCATTAGTGGCTTCAACTAGGGATGCATTCCCCTTACAAGCATGGCGAGATTACAGATCTTTGGGGAGTAGACCAAGTTCCATAACCATTGGGTAGCAGAGTCTTTATCAAATTTTTGAAACCATATTTGGTGGGCCCATGCCACCAAATGAAAAGGAAAACTAATGTTTTCCTCTATCAAACACCAACCTATTGAAGGAATTGATTTCCCTCAACCCACATTTACCTTTTCCATACCACTAAAACAAGTATAGCCCTTTTCTTTCAAGCAAAAATATGTGCTTTCCACTGAAATCTACCTAATTATAAACATTTTCACTAAAATTTGTCACAATGTTTTTGAGCATACCATTAATAATGTAATCTTTGTCATTCTGTATTATATAATCAGGCATAAATTGAAAATTTTCATCATCACATGACACATATGTGTTATATTCATTACATGAAATATATTCATACTGAAAATAATGTCCCTTTCTCTTCATCTTATAGTCATGCTCCATCAGAATACCTCCCAACTGAACTGTAAACTTAAAGTATCCATACTCTTCCAAGTAGCTGGCATCATGACACTCAACCTTATCTACAACATTTTTTTTGAATGTGAAACATTCATAGGAAATTCCATCGAGGATTTCGTCAATGTGTTGCTTTGTGTGCTCAAGGCCACATTCTAACCCTATGACAGATGCATCATCAAAGTGTTTCAACAAAGAGTGGATTATCTCTGCACCAATAAGGATCATAATTTATCATCTCTAGTGAAGATGGAGGCTCGTCAAATAAGGGGTTTTCATTACATTTATTTTTTATGCAAATATTTTTGAATCCTCCACATGGAGTTCCAAATCTTCCCTACCATCATTGTGTTCAAAATCATTATAATCCCTAGAAGAGCATACAGATATGGTACAGTCACAGTATGAGGGTCCTCAAAGAGAACAATCTGGACCATGCAACAAGAGTTACACAACAAAAGCAACACAAAATATGGAGGAAAATGCAGATTCAAAAATTCTTATTAATAAATTTTTTTATTACAATTGGTCAACAACATTTGGGCTTACAGATTCGGCTCATAGGCCTGGTACAACATACATGCTCCTTAAAGCGAGTGAAAATCTTATAGACTGAATTCTATATACATCTTAATCTACTTGATCTTGATTCATTTATATTCTAATGATCTATTACAAGCTTTATATCATATCCGCAGATCTAGAAACATCTGCGTCGGCCAAAGATCTTTACAATCTTCGATGAAGGAAACGTAATTTGTGTAAGAATAGGTTAGCCTCAAATTTGAATTTCTCCACAAAAGGTGCATACGATGAAATTTGGACCTAAAATTAAGGTCGGGGACACTCCATGAAACAATTCTAAACACCACATGATGATCTGCAACCTACAGGAAAGATCCATGAGTGATCAAACTAGCCGCTTGGTTTGAAATTATTTTGGGGCGTTCCAAAAATTGTCACTTACTCCGAGAGTGATAACTTTTCAGAAAAATAATGAATCGAGCTAAAAACTTGGAATAAGGAAAATGAACATATCCATCATGAAAATATAGATCTGTAGGGTCTGGTGAGGAAACATGATGAAATACCGAATCTTCCAACTTGAACTAAAAACGAACAAAACTGAATGAAAATATTTTTGGTTGATGCAAAATTGCCAAGAACCAAGGATGCTCCTGCATCAAACATCTCGGGTTATTGCAAAGTGAGTCCCTCACTTTTTTGGGGCTAAAGGGAAACCAATACGGTCTACCTTAGCTTGAGAAATCCAAGAAGAATCCTCCATTGGTCTACCCTTCCACTTCACCAGATATTCTTTGTACTATCTTCCATGATTTTTACTCCCATCTCTGGCATCCAAAATCTCTTCTATCTCATCTGATTGTTGTTTAGGAATTTGTTCTTCCAATTTGGCTTTACTGTCTTCATTGAATTCTACATCATGGTACTAATGTAGGTCTGCAATGTTGAATATAGGTAATACCATTTGGTAACTCTACTTCATATGCTTTTTCTTGAATCAAATTTATTCAAAATCTTACAAGGTCCAAACTTCCTCATTTTGAGCTTACTGTATGTGCCAACTGGAAATATCTCCTTCCTCAAATACACCATCACTTCATCTTCAACTTCAAACTCCTTATGTCTCCTCTTTTCTTCTGCTCGTTCCTTATACTTTTGATTTATATCTTCCAATTGTTGCTTTACTTGAGTATGCACTTTCTTCATATGTTCTACAAATTCCTCTGCTTCAACACTTCTTTTATCCTTCTTCTTGATGTCTCAAAATTCTGTTATACCTCTAGGATGAACTCCAATAACAATCTCAAAAGGTTTTTTTCTAGTACTCCTATTTACTAAATTATTGTAGGCAAACTTTTCTTGAGCAAAGACTAAATCTCAACTTTTGGTCTTTTCTCCAATCATACATCTCAACAAGTT
The DNA here is from genome assembly GCA_007115665.2 of Sequoiadendron giganteum. Lineage (NCBI taxonomy): Eukaryota > Viridiplantae > Streptophyta > Pinopsida > Cupressales > Cupressaceae > Sequoiadendron > Sequoiadendron giganteum. Next base: position 233,130,131 of record CM021103.1, on the reverse strand, counting down.
TCCCAAAATCCTATTTACTACGTCTGACTATCCAACATTATTTAGGTGAATAGTAGAACTAAACTTTAAATCTGTCTTCAACTTCTTCTAAAGTGTCCTCCAAAAATAACCAAAAAACTTTGTATCTCTGTCTGAAACAATACTCATAGGTAATCCATGCAATATGACCACTTCCTTGGAAAAAAAGTATGCTACATGTACTACATATGTTATCTTCTTACAAGGTATGAAATGTGTCATTTTAGAAAATCTATCTACCACCACAAATATAGAATCATTACCTCTCCGTGTCTTCAGAAAACCAAGTATGAAATCCATGTTGATATCCTCCCAAGGTCTTTTTGGAACTGTCAAAATCTTATACAATCCAACATTTTGACTACTCCCCTTTGCAACTGAAAAACTCTACAACTTTGCACAAATTTCCTGACATCCTTATGAACCTGTGGCCAAAATTAGTTCTCACTTACCAATGCTACTGTCTTCTCAATTCCAAAGTGTCCTACCAATCCTCCACTATGTTTCTCTTTTACCAGCTTATCCCTCATTAAACTTCGAGGTATACACAACTGATTTCCTCTGAACAACATATCCTATTGAATGAAATAATCCAACCACTAACTTCTATCCTCCAAAACTGGCTCTTTAAATGCTCTCCAAGGTTTTGCAAAATTCGGGTCTTCCTCATACAAGTTCTTCAATTCTTCAAAGCCTAATACTTCCACTTTCATCTATGCTAGTAAATTCCTTCTCCTCCTCAAAGCATCAACAACTCTATTTCACTTTCCACTCCTATGTTTCAAAACAAAAGTATAACTCTACAAGAACTCTAGCCATCTTATGTGCTTTTTATTCAACTTACCTTGACTATTCAAGTACTGCAAAGCCTGATGATCTGTATACAACATAAAATCCTTAGAAAAAAATTAATCTCCATTTCTTCAAAGCTTGAACTATGGCATAGAGCTCCTGATCATACACTGAATACCTTCTCCTAGCATCATTCAAATTCTCACTAAAATAAGTTATTGGTCTTCCTTCTTGACTTAATACTGCTCGAATTACATTCTCACTTACATCATAGTCTACCTAAAATGCCTTACTAAATTCTGGTAGAGCCAACACAGGTTGTTCATTCACCTTCTTTTTCAACAACTCAAAGCTCTTGTCTTCTCTAGATGTCCACCTAAAATCCTTCTTATCTCCTCTCATTTTTTCTATCATAGGACTGCAAATAGAATTGAAATTCCTAATGAAATTTTAGTAGAAACTAGCCAATCCATGAAATGATCTTACCTCTCCAATGATTTACAATGTAGGCCACTCAAAAATTGCTCTTACCTTCTCAGGATCCATCTTCAATCCATCCACTGATATCACAAATCCTAGATATACCAATTCTTCCTTCATGAAATTACACTTCTTAATGTTTATCAGCAACTTCTCTTCTCTCAACCTCTACAAAACTTGTCTTAAATGCAACAGATGTTCTTCTTTAGTCTTACTAAAAATCAAGATGTCATCCAAATATAAAATCACAAACTTACCCAAGAATCTCTTCAATACCTTATTCATCAACCTCATGAAAGTACTAGGTGCATTTTTTAGTCCAAAAGGCATCACCAACCACTCATACAATCCTTCATTTGTCTTGAATGTTGTCTTCCACTCATCCCCTTCTTCAAATCTATCTTTGTAAAATATTTAGCTCCACTCAAACAATCCATAATTCCATCCATCTGGGGAAAAGGAAATCTATACTTCACTGTGATCTTGTTTATGGCTCTAGAGTCTGTACACATCCTCCATTCTCCATCCTTCTTAGGTGCTATCACTTTAGGTACTACACAAGGACTTAAGCTTTCTCTGATCAAACATTTTCTCAACAACTCTTGCACTTGTATATTCAACTCTTCATTCTCTGTTGGTGTCATCTAGTGTGCTTCTTTATTAGGCAAACTAGCTCTAGGAATCAAATCCATGTAATGACTAATAATGCTCATAGATGGAAATCCATTAGCTACATTATCTGAAATGATAGCTTCATATTCTACTAGCAACTCCTTTATCTCCTCTGGTTGTTCTTTTTCCCTCTTCAAGTCTTCAAACTTATTAGGAACCAAGACATAACACATCCTCTCATGTCTCATTTGATGCAAAAATCTCCTTCCATCAACCAAACAAATTCTAGCATTCATGTAAACCTCAATTTTAGGAACATCCTCCAATGGCAACAAGGTCTGCTTCATCCCATTTGCAAGAATAGTATATATGTTCTTCTTTCCATCATGAATATCCTATCTATCATACTACCAAGGCCTTCCCAGAAAAACATGGCATACATCCATAAGCATGATACCACACAAAACTTCATCATTATAATTTCCTATCTTCAATTTCACCAAACATTGTTCACTTACCAGTATCTTATGCTCATCTTGAATCCATTCTATTGAATAGGGCTTCGGGTGTTTCAACCTTCCCATATTTAATTTGGTCACCATTTCTTTAGAAACTAGGTTCTCTAAGCTTCCACTATTAATAATCACTTTGCAACATTTACCAGCTACCTTGCATCTGGATCAAAACAAATTATTTCTTTGCAACGATTCTTGCTCTGTCTCACTTTGACACAATACTCTTTTGTTCACCAAAAATTCTCCCTCTTCTGATTTATTAGATGATCTGACATGATCCTCCTCAACAAAGGCTACTCTTCTACTATTTTTTGTCTTTCTTCTTGCTTCTCCCTGATTACATTCAAATTCACTATGTCCTTCTCCACCACACTTATACAAAGTTCCTCTGAATACTCGTTTCTCCTCTCTTCTATCATCTTTTATATAATCCTTATTTTGGAAACCACCATATCCTCCTCTCTAGTAAGATTTTCCCTCATCTCTACGGTATGAATTATCATTATTACCAGCTTCCTTATCTTTATTCTTATCTGAAAAAGGTCTTATTCCTCCTCCACTAAAAATTCTTCCTCTTTGTCTCTTCTTATTTATTTTATTCAACTTATCTTTTGCTTTTAGGGCACATTGATATGCCTCCTCTACACTTAGAAACTTAATCAAACTGATCTCATCTTGTATAGACAACATCAAAACATTCATATATCTGACTACTTGTTTGGTCTCATCTTCTAAATGTCTCGATCTGATATTAAACTTGTAGAACTCCTTAGTATACTCTGTCACACTTAGCTCCTATTGCTTCAAATTTTGCAACTTTTGGAATAAACTGATCTAATAGTTTGTAGGCATAAAAAATAAAATCAACTTATTCACCATCTGATCCCATGATCTTATCTTCTCCTTTCCTTTTCTTTTCCTATCTATTTGCAAATCTTTCCACCAAAGGGATGCATATCCTTTCAATTTTGTACAGGAAAATTTCACCTTGTCTTTTGTGGTTCCTTCAAAATCAAATTACTTCTCCATCTTTGTTATAAAATCAACCAATTCATCTGAATCCAAATTTCCACTATAATCCAGTGGATTGAAATGTGGTTTTTTATTTACTCCGGTTAAGGCGCTTATGAACCTCTCTTCTCCCTGATCAAGGCTAGGTTGATATTCTCTTTCCCTTTCTTCCTGTTCTTCTACATCTTCATCACTTACATCATCAACTAGTCAACCTCTCCTCTGGGCCATTTCGACAGCTTCTAATCTAGCAGCAATTCCTCTTAACATCTCCATTATGGTTGGGTATGCATTTACACATGCTACACTTCCTCTACCATTTATTCTTCCCACCATATTTACACAAGTCCCCTGCATCTATAGGTCAGATCTTCAATCTTCCACCCCACAACAAATCTTTAATAGGGTTTTGCAAACTCTGACGATCTTCTATGGAAAGAATCACGCTCTGATACCAATATGGTATAGTCACAATAGGAGGGTCCTCAAAGAGAAAAATATGGACCGTGTAACAAGAGTTACACAATAGAAGCAACATAGAATATGGAGGAAAATGCAGATTCAAAAATTCTTATTAAAAAAAAAATCAATTACAATCAGCCGACAACATTCACGCTTACAGATTCGACTCATAGGCTTGGTAAAACATACATGATCCTTAAAGCGAGTTAAAATCTTACAAATAAAATTCTATATACATCTTAATCTACTTGATCTTGATTCATTTCTATTCTAATGATCTATTACAAGCTTTATATCATATATGTGGATCTAGAAACATCCGCACCGGCCAAAGATCTTTACAATCTTCGATGAAGGAAACGTAATGTGTGCAAGAATAGGTAAGCCTCAAATTTGAATTTGTCCGCAGAAGGTACATACGATGAAGTGTGGACCTAAAATTAAGGTTGGGGGCACTCCACAAAAATATTTGAAACAGCTCGCAAGGATCCGCAAGCTACGAGAAAGATGCATGAGCAATCAAACTAGCCATTTGGTTTGAAATTTTTCTGGGGCCAATTCTAAAAATTCTCACTTACTTCGTAAGTGATAACTTTATGGAAAAATATCCAATCGAGCTGAAAACTTGGAATAAGGAAAATGAACATATCCACGATGAAAATATAGATCCGTAGGGTCTGGTGAGGAAACATGATGAAATATTGAATGTTCCAACTAGAATTGAAGAAGAACAAAATTGAATGGAGATTTTTTTGGTTGATGGAATATTTCCAAGAACCAAGGATGCTCCTATATCAAGATATATTTTCAACTTCATTCTCATCATCAATAGTTAACATTTCTGACTCATATTCTATAAAAATTTCACATGAAGAAAGTTGTTCCTCCTCAAGGAAACACACATTTCCATCATTATCAACATATTTCTTATTTGAAACAAAAGGTTCCATCTCTACTTCATGAGAATAATCATGATCAACAAAGGAATTATCATAATCAATGTCGTCATTAATATTACAACAAGGGGACTCATCAATACTAAAACTATGTTTAGAATTTTTAGACTAAATTCTTAGTCTTATGTCTTTCATAGGATCATAAGTAATGGAATCATCAAAACAATCAAAGCCTAAGAAGATATCAAACATGTATTTAAGCTCCTTCTCATTAGATTGGTTATTTTCACACACTACTTCAACATCACCAATCACTTGGGTTGATTCACCATGTTGAATACTTGAGCCAATTTCTATTCCTTGATTAGCAAACTTACAACAAGGGATAACTTCACATACCTCCTTTTGTTCTCTAGACCATGCATTTGAAAAATGATGACTATTGTCATCATCTACATAGGCAATGAACATACCACTCATTTCATTTGCTTCATTGAGGTATGCATTTTCAACCTTTACTTTACTCTCTTCTTCTTCTTGTGACATCTTACTACTTGACTTATATGGAGCAGTAGAATCATTATCATTGTAGATTTAAAATATAATAGATTTTTGTTGGTCATCTCTAATATTTTCAAAAAGAGAAAATAATTCACACACTTGGTCAAGCCTAACAGGCTTCAAATCCTTTGGAAAAACACTCAAACCTAGTTCATAAGATTCATAAAATAAATCAATGCATACTAAATTTTCAGGTCTGTGACACTCAGGAATTGCAGATAGAGTTTCCATAAATTTTGCATAGAGATCATATCATAATTCTCCCTCATGTCTCCTTATGCAAGAGAGGGCTTGAGCCGGAACCATAGGATCATTATTACATATAAATTTCTAACAACTTGTTTTATATTCTACATGATCAACACCATGTGCCAGTGTATAGGCTGGGACAATAGGGGTGTAAGTGTTATGACATTCATTTTCAATTTCTAAATTACACCTTTCATCAGCATCAGATGCCTTAGCCCGAAGTGAACACTTGTAGACAAACAACCCTTGTGCATTCCATATTTCCAAAAAAAATCAATGCTCATGACTATATCATAGACCTGATGTAAGGTTTTAGGATCCTTATCTCTCAACAAATAGCTCGTATCTTCATTTAATGCACCCAAATAAACAACCAAACATACTAAATCACTTAGTCTCAAAACCTCAAAAATATCCCTAAATGTCTTAGCAAATCTTTGACTAAATGTTGGGACCAACTCATCATCTTCTTTCTCAATGCTCATAAATTTATTTATCATAGAACTAGCATTGATTCTTTCACCAAATTTCTCCATGAACATTGCTTTGAACTCACTCCAAGAATAGACAAAGCATGTTGGTAAATTAGAGAACCAATCTCTTGCATCTCCTTTTAGAGACTAAAAAAATATCTTCATGATCACATCCTCATGATCTACCTCATAGTCATCCATTAAATTACTGAATTCTTCCATATGCTTATTTGTTGATTCAGACTTCTCATCATTGAACTTTGGTATATTATCTCTAATTTCAGATGGCATGACATTAGGGAAACCAAAAATTCCATCAAAATTTATGGCTATGTACCTTTCAGTAGAGAATTTTATTTGATTACATGATAGGGGTTGCACACTATGTATTGGTACACAAGGATGCATAGGCTGATGATACATTTTCTTACACCTTTACAAGCCTTGTCATATCAACTTTGTAGTTACACAGGTTAACTCAAACTTCTTTTACAATATGATCCTAAGCTTTTACAAATGCATATTTCTATCTCAGTTTGCTTAAGATCTTCTAAATGAGTTTCTTCAAAAACATTGCATACATCACTTCATAAAAGAGACTACAAATTATAACTCAAAAGTATGTAAAATAAACACTAATATTTCCCTTTTTAAGTGCTCAATCCCTCAATAGGAAACCAAATATTTTCAAGAATTTTAAATATCGTTTTCACACACAAATTTATCCTTCTTGAAAACCAAAATAAAAAATACCTCGATATGTTGCAGCTGCTGCAAATTCTTCTTCATGTCTAGAAATAGTTGTAGATTTGAAACGTTCTTCACATCTTCATCAGGTTCTTTAGACAGGGTCACCGCCTCTTTTCACAAAGGACTGAACTTCAAGCAATATGAAGCTCCTTGAAAATAAACTTCATTCTGGGTCTCCTCCAACAAAAAATTCACACATAAATTATTTTAAATCTGCTGCAACAAAACCTCTTCCAGGTCTGAAAACTTCCCAATATTTAAACACATGTTCAGATTCACCAAATTGTTGACTCTGTGATATGATAGTCTGCTACTAGAGATTGAAATTTCTCCCCAGTGGAGTTTCGAGTTTGTTGGTTATTTTTCTTGCAACCTTTAATCCTAAGGAGAAACACAGTGCCTAAACTAGGGGACTAAAAATTTAGGACAATAAAATCAAACGAACAAGGCTATGAAAGCCTTTTGCACTTTGAGCTCCAAAGGACTTGGGAGGTTATTCCTAATTATAGGTCCAAGCATATGATAAACTTGTCAAGAGACAAACTTTAGACCTATGAAAGTGGATAGTTCTCAGGTATATGAATGATGGGTATTTTATATTCTACCAGGTTCAAGCATAATCCCATTTTCATTCAACATTACAGAGAACACATAAATTAAATATCTTCATATCAAACACATAGATGGTTAACAGATAAAATTTTCTCATATTTAGCGTCTACACTCTTTCAAATATCATGAAGATATATACAACATAGATAAATTATGAAACAAACAAGTGAACATCAAATTAAAAATGGTTTTGAATGATTTAGATTATTTCTAAAAATTATTTGGGTAATATCATAGATTAGTGCCTCATCCATAGGCATGGAGTCAAATCTAAGATCATGAATGCAAATTTTAACAACTTATTTCAAATTAGTGGCCCTCTAAAAATTGATGCCTTACATTAATGTAACCTCTCATATTATTGTATAAGCATACTTGAAAATCCATTTCATTCCCTCAAAACCACATTAATTTGCATAGATAATTTAATTATTTACTTGAAGAAACCCATACACAAATCACACAACTACAAAAAGATTGCAATGAAAAATCAAACTATCCTTGATATATTTAATCCATATGCAATTTGAGAATAGAAAATGGAGACAACTTCTGTAATATTTTCATTGATTTTCTCAAACCAGTTGACCCTATTATAGAAATCTATACATCCATTCCCTATAAATAAAACTGCAACTCCAAACTAAGCATTCTCTACTTTCTTCCCCTAAACCTGAAATTCATAACCCTTACAAATGAGAAAGAAAGAGAATACGAAGGAGAAGAGGAAACCCTAAAACTACATCAGTGGAAGACACTTGGAACCTTCATCTACCTTTGATTAGTAACTACCCACCGCCTCAAGACAAAACCCTATTCAACAATTTTTTCTCACTTCATCATTCACTTGAAACAAAAAAATATTCCCTTCATTTGCTCGAAAGATTCAAAAATCTTTATTTACTGTGAAAAAACCTTCATTTTAAAAATCTCCATTTCACCTATTCATTTACCCTTTTCTCCATCTGCAGATCAAAACCTTTTATCCTCATGATGGGTTTGATTTATTTTTCACCTGGATATGAAAAGCCATTCAGCCGCGCTTCTTGTAATTTATCTTAATGCCCAACATGGTTTTGATTTTAAAATATAAAGGCTTTTAATCCTTTATTTGGACTAGGAAACATTTAACCATGCATTCACCACTTACCTTAATTATCTCCCAACAAAAGAAAGTTTTTTTGTTTTATCTTGAAAGATCAAATTTCACTTTATTAGGCAATAAAATAATTACCCATGCCTCTTCAGTTTGCAGTTACAATTAAAGTTGTTTGCTTCATAAAGTGAATGATTTAATTCACTTTCACGTTATTATTTTTCAAGCACAAAAAAATTGATTTATCTTTATGGAGGCCTTAGTTTTAATTGGGCTAGAAAAAATATTCTTGAGCACCTTCCTTTAATTATTTATTCACATTTTAAAAAAATTACCTTTTAAATGTGAAAATCATTAATTATTTTTGCATTGGGAAATATAAAATCCTTTACCCTTGCATTAAAACAAGATTGAAACCTTTTTTAATGAGCCCTTATCCACAGGCCCCACCACATTCATTTACTCTGAGCACTCTCATCACACATCTCAGATACAAAGAGAGAAAGGATATATCAATTAGCGATATGTGACATAAAAACAACCATCACACATCTTGGATACATTTCAGAAATGGAGCATGAATTATCGATACGTGATGGAGAGCATCGTGTATCGCTAATACAGGTTGGAAAATAAGAATCAAATTAGAGATATGTGATAGCAAAAAAAATGCCCTAGTTTTGATGCCTCCACCATTTGAACCCCTTGCTCTTCAAGTTATATTGCTTCCCCATGAACATTGGTAGCATCAAGACAAGAGCACCTGATTTCCGCAAACCATAGTGAGTTGAACACACATGGTGCATTACTTAATACTACAACCGCTTCAAGGAACATTTTTAGCATCACATTCTACTTTTGAAGTGTTGAAGCTGAAAGATTCTACATTACAACGCCAACCACAAAGAAACAAATAATTTTGGAAAGCCAAATATACAAACTTAATAATGTTCAATATAATATCTTGTAACTATTTTTTTCTTAACAATATGTTCGAGCCTGACATGATTAGGTTTAGGGTTTCATCACCACAATTTTGATACATTTTGATTGCAAGACCTGACTATTTAGGTCAATGCTTGATTAGCATCGGCATAAAACATCGAGCAATAGAGTCTCCTGGTGAACACAATGGATTCTCCAGGCATAGCCAAAACACCTCTTGGTCTATGCACACCTACACAATACAACTTACAAACCATTTCAGGATTGTTGACACGTTCATGGGTTCCTCGTCTCACTATGGAAAGATGCAAAGTAATTTCAAAAGCCAAGTGGAACGTCAACATAGAATTCCTTGCATATGATCCACTTTATGCAACTTTGATTGTTTCATTAGCTCGAAACCAGTCCTCTATTTCAATTTCATGTTGCAATGAAAATGTCAAGAATTTGATGAGTGTTTTATCCACCTCAAGTGCATTCCCATTCCATCGATTACAACTTTAATCTGATCTCATATAAAGTTTGGGTTGTGGTTGCAAGACCTCTTCTCTATTTGCTTAATCAAAAAATATCAACAATACTTAGCTTATATACATGATCTGCTCCTTTAGTACCTCGTAGTTGTTCAAATAATGTAGCAATATTAAAAAGTGTTCTAACTTTTATCCCCTAGAAACTCAAGAGAAACACCCTTTCTACAAAAGATCATTCAAGATCTCAATAGATTTATCAAAATTTCCTGATAAACTCATTTAATCTATAGCCACAAATTTGAACACTTTGATGGAGCATACTCATAATTATCATCAAGAGCTTTGGCCATAATTCCTTCATAGGAAGATTAAATAGCATCTGCCAACAATGCATCTACCTTATGTAGTGTTAATGTATTACTATGTTGTTCTTCATCAGCCTCAAAAATTATCTCATTTACAAATCTTAGATGCCCTAGTTTCTCATTGGTGAAAAGCTCATTTATACATTTTTTCTAGAAATTGTTCTCCATTTGCAAACATAAGGTTAAAGATGAAAATGAAAACGTCAACCTTGATATTGTGGGACTAAATAATAGATCCATTTTGGAAGGGAATTCCAATCTCTATGATTTCTTGTGAATAGTAAAGAAACAAATCTCTCCATATTTATCACTCGCTTAGTCTTTTATTACCATGGGATAAAATGCCCCTAAAAATGGAGAAAAGTAAATGATACAACCTTATCTAGAGTGAAAAATCCTCAAGTACCTCCTCAGTTTCAATGGGAAACATTTCTTCTTATCTAGGTGAATAAATGCATTAACATGATATTCAAAGCTCAGGATCTGACTATGTGGCATTTTCTCATTGAAAGTCAAGAATAGATTGGAAATCCCGGGTACATGTGCAAACTTACATCTAAAAATTCCTATTTGGACAACCTCATCAGTATGATTCATATGAAAACATCCACTATTTTCATGTACAAGATCAATTGCTAAGTTCAAACATTCATCCTCAATGTTGTCCATTAGTACCTCATATTGATTTTCTTCAAGCTCCTCTCGCTCATCATTATTTGCAAAAGAGGGTTAGTCATGTACCAATAAGGAATATGAATTACGGGGTCTAATGTATCTGAAGGCTCATCATAAAAGAGAATCCATCTTATTATAAAGGTTTATGCCTCCTCTACATGATAGTCCAACTCTTCTTCAACATTGCCAAATCTAAAATCAAGAGAACACACCTCATCCATTTGACGACAAGATTTTCATGAATGTAAACATGAAAATTACATGTGATTGCTCAATTCCAATTAATTCACTTGAAGTGACTGCAATATTGCAGCACTTACTTCATAGGTATGTAAGGCATGTTGGGTCCCCATGTGGGCATGGCTAAAAAAAAATCATTTTGAAATAAATTTTATCTTGAGTTGATTAGAGGTTTCCTTTGATGCTTCTAGCGGGAAATTTTTTAAACAGGTTGTCATTAAACTTATCTTTCTACTATAATTGCATAGTAATCACAATAGGACTAGGGGCCTCTAGAATCGTCTTGGAAAACTAGTCAAACAACCTCATTAAGTCATGAAAATGCATAGGCATGCAGACATTTGACCCAAGAACTCAGTGTAGTAACCGGTTCAGAAAAATAGATTTTGAGGTGCAAGATATTCAATGCCAAAGTGGCTTAGTCAGACTTTTTTGCAACTGCACCTATTAGGAACCAACTCAAGCACACCAAGTCACCTCCTTGAAAAATTATCGAATCACCTTCTGGGAAGCGACCACTGGAAACACTAGCTCATTTAGGTACATTGAGTATGTGTGACAGACGAATTTAATTCAATCTGCATTCATCATAAGATATTAGGGGTCAAAGTTGACCTTGAAACATTCAAGAAATGTAGATGTAAAAATAGAACAAACTGCATTTGCTTTGAAACTGGTAAAATATCAAATCTGATCATGAGACTCTAAAACCGGACCAGGGAGAATATGAATGTGAGGGGAATGCAAAGAATCAATCCATTTTCCATGATGATCATCTAGTTGTGAAATATCAATCTGAGCAGGAGGCCACCTCACAGAACTGAGAGTATGCAAACAACAAAATAGTCCCAGAATCCTCCAACTTTGTTTTTCAAAACTTTATCAAAACTCATCACAAAAGGCTGAAATTTGACATACATGTTGAAATATGTCACATGAATACACCCAAAAATGGATTTGATATGAAAATCAACTAGATTTGAATTTTGACCCTCCAAAGTAGTTCACTGGGGAAGATTTTTTAGGTGCACTTTTGAGTGTGCACATCAAAATTTTACATCATGGGCACTTCAAATTTTCCAAATTTGAAGGTGCCATCAATGCCATTGCACAATACAAGTATAATTCAAAGGCTCTACGCATATTTTCAATTCCTTCAAGAACACTACCTTTTTCACTAACTATGAGAATCTTACAATTAAAAAGTGCACAAAACTAACCACAAAGATTTTTCCCCACTCAAATAGAAAAATTCCCAAAAAATTGCTTTTAAAATATGCAAATAAAATCTTGCTTTGATTTTTGTGCCAAAAAAAAACCACGAGACCATAGCTTATTACTTACCATTATGATTCAATATATTTTTTCCAAGCATCCATATCTTTTGTGAAATCACCTATTTTAGGCTTTTAGCCATAGCAACAACGCAATGAATTATTTGATAAAATGCTTTGGTAAACATGTATGAAAAATGTAGTAGCATAGACAAAGCAATGAACTTTAGAAAAAATGCCTCAAAGAAATATGGTCTCATGGTGATGGAATGCCATGATGAATTCCATGACAAGCGAATTGTTATGGATTGTCATGGCATTCCATCACCATGAAACCACATTTATTTGAGGCATGTTTTCAACTAGTTCATTGCCTTGTCTATTATATTGCTTACTATTATTCTTTGATAGATTTTTTCCATGAATCCATAGCTTGTTTGAAATAACTTGTTTTAGGCTTTTAGCCATAGCAACAAGGCAGTGAATTTTTTGATAAAATGATTTGGTAGACATGTATGAAAAATATGGTAGCATAGACAAGGCAATGAAATTTTTGAAAAAATTCCTCAAAGAAATGTGGTCTCATGGAATGCCATGACAAGAAAATTCAATTGGAATATGCTCCTAGTTATTAGTTATGCAATGTGAAGTAATTGCATAACTACTTAGGTTGACTTTGTAAAAACTTATTTTAATTGAAAAAAATTAATCTATCAACATCTAGCTATTAGTTATGCAATGTGAGCTAATGCTTTGATTTTGAAATATGTGCAATGCAATGTAATCAACAATTTGAATATAAACTACAAAAATATATTGTTTACAATTCATTAGTTAAGCTCTCTATTCTATTTTCTCTCTATAACTCTATTGCTATGAAAATTACTTTCAATTAAAAAAAATAGTTTTTGTCTCTTATTCTACAATTTTTTATATTTTTTCATCTATCAGCATCTAGTTATATTAGTTATGCAATATGACTTGTAATAATTTGAGTTTGAAAGATGTGCAATGCAATGTAATCAGCAATTTGAATATAAATTACAAAAATATTTTTTTAATAATTCATTAGTTAAACTCTCTATTTTATTTTCTCTATAACTCTATTGCTATAGAAATGCCTTTCAATTAAAAAAAATGGTTTTTGTCTCTTAGTCTATAATTTTTCATTGCTATGTGTAGAACATTACAAATGGATCAATGTTGAAGGTTGACTATGAATCAAAACCATGCATTTGATGAGATAATAGCTGATGAGAGGGACATGGACAAATATCCATGTCCATGTAATGACTGTCTTGGTGGAAAGGTGAAAAAAATAAGTTAGATTTATCGACATATGATAAGATATGGGCATAGTGGTATAAGCCCTTGGAATATCAATTATTATGAAGATATGATAGAATGGAAGAGTGTGAGAGACAAAGAGGCAACAAACATAGATGAAATGGCAATAAACATAGATGAAGAGGCAACAATGTTAGATAAAGGGTTTGAAGTTGATAGAATGTTGAATGAGGGTCTAAACGATGACTGGGCCAAGTTGATGGAGGATGTTTCAAAGCTTGTGTATGTTAATTACAGGTTAATTCAATTGAAAAAAATCCTTCAAATTCTTAACATGCATGTGGTGTTTGGTTGGACAAATGAGAGTGTAGATTAGTTGTTGGCATTATTAAGTTTGTTGTTACCACGACTCCACGTTGCCAACAAAATGAAGTCAATGTAGAAAGGAAATCACTAAGCTAGGCTTAGGGTATGAAAACATCCAAACATGTGTGAATGATTGTGTATTATTTCACAAGAATCTTGCAAGTGAAAGTGAATGTCTGAAATGTCATGAAGTGAGGTATAGACAAGGGTTGAAATTAGTTGTAGTTCCTAGAAAGGTTCTTCGCCACTTTTCGATAATCCCATGATTACTCTGAACGTATAGGTGTAGAGACATTGATGAACTTATGTAATGACATGCCCAAAATATGAACTTTGATGGAAAACAATGACATGTGCTTAATTGTAAGACATGGATGGATTTTGATAATAGATGGCCTGATTTTTCTCAAGATCCTCATAATATAAGGTTGGGTTTGGCTCTAGATGGGGTGAACCCATTCGTAGATCAATGTAATAAATTTTCAACTTAGCCAGTGTTTTTGATAAACTATAACTTACCTCCATGGTTAGCAACTAAACCATTTTTCTTAATGCTATCATTGATTATACCAGGAAAGAAAAGTGTGACTTCAGATACAATTGATGCTTATCTAGAGCCATTATATGATGGGCTAATGGAATTATGGAAAGGAATTGAAGCAATTCAATCTCTAAGGGATGGTCATGCAATCAAATTTACTTTAAGAGCTTCCTTATTGTTTATGATTCATGATCTTCCTGCATATGGTACATTGTCCGGTCTTAGTGTTTATGGATACCATGGATGTCATGCTTGCAACTTTAAGGATTTTGTGAGTCACTCAATAATTTTGAGTAAGTTTACTTATTGTGGACATCATTCTTAACTTAAAATGGATCATCCATATCATCAACAAAAAACATGGTTCAATGGTCAATAAGATAATCATGAAGCACCATTTCTAATAACAGGTGATTACATTGTTGAGAATGGACAAAAAAGAATGTCATTTATTGAAAATGATGGGATTGTTGGTAGTAGATATGATCCATGTAATGAAAGCGATGTAAAAATATTGTGAATATTCTATAAGTTTCCATACTTTAAGGATATATTCATTAGGCATACTGTTGACTTTATGCATACTAAGAAAATTATAGCCTATGCTATTATAGAAACTTTTTTTTGTGCTTTTGATACTATTTCATCACGTGAAGACTTTCGACAACTAAATATTCATCAAAATATTTGGGTTTAAAAATATAGAAAACCTAGTGCTCCTTATGTCTAGACAAAGGAACAATGTGCACAATTCTTACAGTTGATGTCTTAGAATCGCTTTCCCACTGGATATGTAAGTAGCAGTGTTAGAAGCCAAACTAACATTAATGACATAAGAGGCCTCAAGATCCATGACTACCATGTCATAACAGAGAATATTTTACCTATTGTGGTAAATATACTAAGTTTGGCAAAGGGGCCAAGATTGGAAATTATAAGGTTGGGCATAATATTAAAGAGAATGAGATTACATGTATTAGATCCTTCGAACTTTGATATTTTGAGGGAGGAGGTTGTTGAAGTCCTTTGTCTATTGGAATAGGAACTTCCACCAACAATCATAAAAATTTCTATGAATCTTTTGATACATCTAAAATATGAACTAAATCATTGTGGCTCGGTAAGAACAAGATGGATGTATCATATAGAACTATATATGAAGGTTTTGAAAAAAATTGTTTGTACTAGGGAAAAACTTGAAGGTGGCATGTCTAAGGGATATTCAAAGCAAGAGGCCATGGGATTTTGCACATAATATATGAAGGATTTTAAAAATGTCAATCGGTGTGAATGGGATGATGATGAAGAAGAGACAGTTGCAAGTGAAGTATTAGAAGGCAATGGATTTTACTTCAAGCTATCATATTAAGAAAGGTGTGAGATACATGCCTATATTATTCAAAACACATATTCGTTTGATAAGTGGCACAAGTAAACAAAAAATTACACAGTAATTTATTTACTCAAATTGAATTTACACATTTTTATTATTAATATTACTATTTGTGATTAATATTCTATGTAGAAAATATGAAGACAATCAAGCTTAGATGTTGTAGACATGGAAAATGTACAAGTTCATTTTGGCACACCTGATCCCGATTACTAACAACGTTTCCTCTTAAATCACATTCTCAACATTTCATCACTTTCTATCTTTTAATTCAATAAATCACTATTTATTGGATTAAGTCTTCCTCTGTCAGTGATTAAATTAAATAAATTTAATTTAATTAACCTTACATCAGTTTGAGGATGAATTCCAATGCTTTCAACATCACATTTTATTGGGTTCACCAAGTGATTTTACCGCTACCCATATTGCATGTCCTTTCTAAGTTAGGTTTTTTTAAAATGTTAAAATCATGAGGCAAAACTATAAAATCTTAAAATGGTTGGGAAGACCTCTAAATTCAACATGAAACCCATGAATTAAAAATTGAAGATTGTTAAATTTTGGCCTCCAAATACCCATGTGGAATTTTCATTCTCCATGGTTGTTCTTCACCAGGGTCGCAAGTTCTTTACGGATTGCACCCTCCTCATCGCCGTTGGAATGAAACTTAAACACTTGGCCAAAATCCTCTGTCCGACCATCGACCCTCGCTGGTTCGTGTATGTAGGACACCGCATGTGGGAGGCTCTCATCCTATCGCCATTTCTCAATGAATTTCATACACCACCCTCTTGCGTTGTGGATCTCGTGTAGTCATTCGCCACCAAGAAAAAATTCACAAAGTTAAGACTTCTATGGGCCATTTCCCACGGACCGCCGTCTGCTCTCTACCACCATGCCAAGTACCTATCATAAGCAATGAAGCTTTAGCTCCCTCCTATACCATGGATCCTTCTATCCTCCTTTGCTTCCAAACAATGCAACCTATAAAATTACTAAGTGAAGAACACTTTGCGGACTAGCCTTTTCCTTGTTGTCACTGCCATTTTCCAAATGGTCGCAGAGGTTCATCCTTCCGCAGGGCGGGTCTTGACCCTGTTGTCTCTGTCTGAGCCTCCAATGCCAAAAATGCCTAAGTTGTGACATGTTGTGAGTGAATCCTTGTTGGATGATGTTCCATGATCGTTGTTTCTTGACGACTGCACCTTGTCGTCCTTTCGCTTGGTGGAGCCCACCCCATCCTTTGTCATCTGACGTAAAGTATCCATTTAAACCTCTATGTTGGCCTAATGTTGTGGATCATCATGTACAGGCTGTCATCTCATGGCTACCATCCCTGAATGCCTAACTCTTGGTGGATTTTCATAGCTCCATGCCCGCAATCCTTCAGATGGTCAAGCATCAACGAAATGGCTTGAAACGTCTAAGCCTCCTATGAGCCTCGCATGGCAGAATTCCATCTGTTGGTTTCCGCTTCCTAGCTATCTTTTTTCAATAGTGAAGCTTTGAACATCTTTGGTGCTTCTAGCCTCTACATGACCTGAGCCTGCATTAACTAAGAACCCAATTGAACATCTCCTAAGGGCTCCTAGATGATTTTCGCATGTGCCAAATACCTTTAGGCATCAATTGATGACCAATTATCGACTGCGGAAATCTAAGTGTGGGTGGTCGCCTATGGGCCATTGTGCTCCCAACATTTTCCTACTCCAAGTTACCCCAAACAACTGCCAGCCCACAGAAACCTACACCCCTCAGCTCGTGTTTCTCTAAATACCCGTAACAAGCATCAAATGATGAATTTTAATGAATATTAAGATCTTTTAGGATGAAATGATTGATCTTCCCCTTGTTGGAGGATTTTGCTAACACTCCCCTCATTTTACACATGAATATTCTTACTGTGGTTTCTTGTGCAAGATTTATGGAATCATTAGTGAGACCATCGAAAGCTCCTATAGAGAAAGACAAAGGAAAGAAGCTTACTAAATCACCAAGGGGCAAGGAAGATATATATCAAATGAAGTATCAGTTCCACGAGGTGGAGGTCACTTCCAAGGTCACCTCAAATTGGGGCACTATTTCAAACACCAATCTTGGACATGGATGAATTTAGAAAGAGGGTGATGGTCAACCCAAAAATAGAAAATGCTTTGAAAATTAGGAAAAGTGGCCTCGCTAAGGTGTTTGGCTTCCCTCCTTCACTTATTGCCCTAGAATTAGTGATGGCCTATAGAGAGTGCTATCACAATAACATAAAGATCATAAATCATTAAGGCAGAGTATTGGCAGACATATCTACTAAATCCATAGGCCATAGCTTCCACATCCCCAGATATGAAAAAATGGAAGAAAAAAAGAAAGATGATGTTGAAAGTATGTGGAAAGTAGATCCCCTTGCATGTAATAAATTGATCAACTACCATTGGTTGAAAGATAAGAGGGGCAACACAACTAAAATACCCCAAGAGCTCTTTAGGAGTGAACTTCATGAGAAGTACCATGACTTGATTACTCTGCTCAGTAGGGTAATGGGACTCCCCACTGCCACCTACTTTCAAGAATGGATGTTCTATTTTATTGAAGAGATCATCCGAGGTAAGACCAAATTTCACTGGGAAAATATTATCAGTGACAACCTCCATAATCAGTTGATTGTTGTAAAGAAGACCTCCCAATTCTAACCAACCTCCTACTTGGTCTATATGATTTCTGACACCTTCCCCTATAAAGGCTTTCCTATTGCACACAATTGGGATCCTAGTAGAGATCCCAAAATGTATGATAGATACCCTCAACTCTAGTACAAGAATTTTAAGAAGGATTATCTGAGGGTGAATAATGCCTTTATTGGGCATATCATTAGGATTCTCAGAGGTGACTTCAAAAGAGGATTCACACACAACACAAGAGAATTCATTTAGAGGTTTGGGTACCTATCTATATAGTTCCTGAAGTTCACATACATTAGAACAAAGGGTTTCTCTAATAAACCTTATAAGTTGCCACACTACGCCAATGATTAGATGATTCTTCTTGAGCTCACCAAGAAATTGAATAACACTCATTCTTTGCTAAGTGATAAGCATAGAGTGGCCATTCCATGTCCACCTGCATTCAGGAAAGGAATGTATTCATGTCTTGTTGCTCAATGTGTGGACTACTCTGAGAAGGAGATAGTGGAGTATAACTTGGAGCTCCATGTTAGAGTAATAAGTTATATACTTAATTAATTATATCATACTGGTTAATTAATTAAGTCACTTATTCCTTTAGTTTCTTAAGCTAAACTTAGGCACATTAATAATTGATTAATTATTAACTATGCACACTATGGTTTCATTTAGGGTTCCCCTTTTAAGGTTTCTTGATCTCCTTCATAAGGATTGATCTCTTTGTAATAATTGATTCTCAATAATGCATTTTTACTTTTAGGTTTACAAAATATCTTCTTTGGTTCTGCATGTCTTTTGCATGTGATAGGTGATTGCATGCAGGTGATCTTGGTTTCTAACATTGTTTCAGAGCTCTAGACTTGTAGCTTCTTGTTCATGATCTAAAGATATGGCCTTTCAGTGAGTTTCAAGTGCAAGGGTTTCCACAGGCATCTTTTTTGCAAGATCTGGGGGTAGCCAATTTTTTGGGACACTTTGGGCTCAAACAGATGTTGCCATCACGTTCACAGCAGCCCAAAACCCTAGAAATGCCTGTCAAATCATTGATTTTGGAGCAATCAATTTTCCAAGTGGCCGTACAACCTCCCCAACATGCTCCCCGAGGCACAATTTTTCAAAAAAATGCAAAAAAAAAAAAATGCATGTTTTTCGAAAAATATTTGCGCTGCTAGAAGAAATGGTGAGCATTGCCTTTGCGTTACCCAATGGCCACCAAGAGCAGCGACCACTGGCAGCACCACCCCAATCTGTTGCCCACCTCCTCAGCCCCCGTGGACCTTCTACACCTTTGTCATGGTCCTATGGGGGACGAGGAGCTCCGCGCCTGGCCGCCGACCGAACTCAGCCTCCTGCCCCTTGTCATATCGGCGACCAGGGGCTCCAACATATTTTTTTATGTAGGGGGGGCGCTTTTTGCCGTGATGGCCTCTAGGCCATCAAATTTATGCTCATGGACTACTGATTTCATCGTCTGTATGACGCTCTTTTGCCCCCTCCTAACCCGAGTTTTCCCTAAAGGAGCAATTTTTTTTCTTTTTGGCATAACTTGGGCATACGGTATCAAAATCGGGCAAATGAGATATCGCCAGAAAGCTGGTTCCTAGAACTTTCCTGCGGTGTAATTTATTTTATAGTATTTTTCTATTTTACTAAATTTATTTCTATTTGAAGTCAGATGTTTATTTTATGCTTTCGAGCTCGTAACTTTTTGCCACGATCTTCGATTTTCGCTATCTTTGCAACATTGGAAAGGTATTAAGGAGATCTATGTTGTCATTCATGCACTTTTTTTGTATCTATCTCAAGTTTATTTTTAATCCAAAATTGGCCCGATGGGTTGTTTGAAGATTACTTGGATGTTTTGGTAGTTGGGAGGGTGCAACTAGCATCTTTGCACTTCGTTTTTAGTAATACATCATTCAATAATCAATTGTTGCTTCATAGATTCCAAGGTTGTTCCCGTTTGGAGTTTTCGAGTCTTCTGTGGCATCGGGTCTATTGTTGCATCATTATGATTATGATATGGTTTCTTGTAGACAAAAATATCTTTCCTTGCTTACCAGATTGTGGTTCTAGTGTTACTCTACAGTTCTCTTCTAGTGCTTCTTTGCAGTATGTCATCTCATTGTAGGGGGGTTTTTCCCACTAGGTTTTCCTTCTCTACCTCTTTCTTGCATTTGTAAAGGGTACCTGATCAGGCCTCATTGTCGGGACCCATCCTTACTTGCATGCATCTTCTTCTAGTGTTTTAGCTTCTTCCTAAGTTCATCTTAAGGGGGGGTGTTAGAGTAATAAGTTATATACTTAATTAATTATATCATACTCGTTAATTAATTAAGTCACTTATTCCTTTAGTTGCTTAAGCTGAACTTAGGTACATTAATAATTGATTAATTATTAACTATGCACACTAGGGTTTCATTTAGTGTTTCCCTTTTAGGGTTTCTTGATCTCCTTCATAAGGATTGATCTCTTTGTAATAATTGATTCTTAATAATGCATTTTTACTTTGAGGTTTATAGAATATCTTCTTTGGTTCTACATGTCTTTTGCATGTGATAGGTGATTGCATGCAGGTGATCTTTCTTTCTAACACTCCACACAGCTAGGCCAAGAATGGATCCATATAGAAAGCTGAAGAAGTATGTTGGGAACTAGTATGCCCATCTGCCACACCTTGAGGACTTCTGGGCCAATTGTTAAGATGACGATGAGGTAAGAATGAGATGCAATATTTCTTTGATGACCCAATTCATCAAATCAATCAACCCAATTCATCAAATAGATCAAGTTGTTTCCAATGCATGACCAGGTAATTGAGGAGGAGGATATCATCCTTGATTTGAGATTCAATGTCGTGGCTAACTTTCCATTACTACTAATAGACTAGAATGAGGGAGAGGTCAATGACCTTGATGCAATTACACAACCAGTCGTAGATAGGACTAGACAATAGGTAGATGCCCAAGTTGCACAACTCAAGGTGCAAGGTGCAACATTGAATTTTGGAGAGCTTGAGGATGAGCTCTCAAGTGAAACTAATAGTGTATTTTCTACCACCTCCCCTGAAGAAGAACCAAATTCCCCTCCAACCACAAGTTCAAAGAAGAGGAAGGATGCACCTGAGTGCAATCCTAACCATAAAGTTTACTCTTGAAAGTCTATGGACATAGAGCCCTCCAGGAAGGCGAAAATGATGGGAGGGTTTGCTACAAAAATGTCGACCATTGAGGAATACCCTCAACATGAGGGGGAAGAGGAACAAGAAATTGAAAGGTCATGCTCACCACTGGTCACCTCCCCTCCCACTGCTACCATTGTCATTGTTTCCACTCCACTACCTACTGTCTCTCTAGCATTGCCTATTTCATCTTGTTCCACTATGGACATCTCAGTCCACCTCTCTTCCACCCCATAAATGAATCTTGTGGTAGTGTTTGAATCCTCCTTGACCACTACATCCCTTCCTTTGACTTCCTCATTGCCTCCTCCACTTCCTATCATTTCCACCCTAGTGCTTGGAACTAATACTATCCCTCAGCTCACCTTGCTAGAAGCCTTCACAAAATACATGCAAGGTGTTCCTTTAGAAATTTTGGGGGTGATAACGAATCCCACTATACAAGATCTAATGGCACAAATTTATGTTGGCTTACTCATTCCTCCACTGCCCCTAGAGCCACCAACGATCGAGGCCACAATGAGAATCTCCAAAGAAATGGAGAAGCACTACAAGGAAGCTGGAAAAAGAATAATGGAGGAGCCCAAAGACCCTTATTTTGAACATCTAGAGGGTGGGATAACAATCAATTTTGAAAAAGTGGTGAATCATGATGAGGAGTCATAATCTTCGAAGGAGGATGTTGATTCTCTCAGTGCGAAGTACATAATTGAAACCTCAGATCAAGAATTAGAAGATTTGTTGTCCTAGCAACTCGAGAACATAGGTGATGAGATCAAATTGGAGGGGCCTCCCTCTAAAATAAAGGAATAAACTAAAGAGAATGTGGATATACTCCAAGAGCCTCCTTAGATTGGCTAAGAAAAGGGCCTTGTTCAAGAGGAGGAGGTTCCCTCATAAGAGAAAGAGATAGAAAAAGAAGAAGACTAATCAGAAGATACACCAACCAAGAGCCTCAAACATGAACACCATGAGTTCGAGCACGAAGAAGAAAGAATCCATCATGAAGAGGAAACTGCTAAAGAAAACATAGCCGTCATTGAGACAAATCAAGAGAAGGCTATACAAATTATGGATTCAGATGAAGAATAAAAGACTAAGCAAGAGCCCCTAGGCCATGAAGAAAAGTAGCTCCAAGAAGAGGAAAGTGATCGAGAGTCACCTATGGGAGAAACTCAAATGCCAAATTAGTTGGAAAAGAAACTACAGAAGAAGACCCCTGCTCCCATGGATCGTAAAGAAATGCTAGAAGCTATACTGACTTGAGCACAAATGAGGACAAAGAAAGAAAATAAGCCTAGAGTTTTCTCTCACTTTTCAGTTGATTCTTCAAGATTGAGAATAGTATAGCTTGCTACCCCAGTGACAGGAAAAGATGAGGGGGTTACTTATACTATTTCCACCATCAACTTGGGTACAACTTTGAGAGGATAGAAAATTCATGAATTCCAGGGATCAGTGGCCACAATGGTTGATCAAATGAATAAACATCAATCGTCTAAGGAGGAACTGAAGGCACAAGTGTCGGACCTCAGTGCTTACCTCCAACAATGGATGTCCCTAGAAGAGGAAGCTTCGACTACATCCTCCATGCCCTCACTCATTTCCCAAGAAAAATTCTCCCAAATGGAAAAGATGAAGAATTAGACTAAGGCTACTGTAGATTGGTTCAGATGGGTGCTTTACAATGGAGAGATGGGCATATTCCATGCCATCCCAATGATCAATAAGTTTTGGGAAATGTAGAGGCAATTAGAAGGCACAAAGAAAATTTGTCATAACTTCATCGAGCTATATAGGATTACTTATTCTAAACTTGAAGTTATCCTTAAGATGCCAAAAAGGACATGGGGAAAGGAGCTAAGCCTACCCGAAGATGATAACTAGTTGGTGGAAACATGGAAAATGGGCCTGGATTATAGAAAAGATGTCCTATAAAGAGGGTTGCATGAAGTTGAGCTCAACCTCGAATGGGCCAAGGAACATAGGGCAGATGTTGAGGATTACCTCAAATTGATGACTGATTATGAGATGTCAACCCTCAAACTTGATCTGGAAAATATTAGGCCACACTTCCACAAGAAAATGGAGCAAGGGGAAGCAGATTCACTTATGTCAGACTTCATGGAATTCTCTATGAGAGCCTTCGTCCAGTCCGAGAAAATGGTTAAAGTCATGCCTTAATGCAACAAGCATTGTGAGAAGATCCTAGGAAGATCAAATATCACTTTACATTGATATTTTTTGGATTATGCCACTTTACAAAAGGAGGTTGGAAAACTAGTTATAGGTGATGAGTTCTTGATAGTGTAGTTGAAAAGGGCAAGCCAGTAGAAGAAAAAAGTGTTATAGCTATAGTGCCAAGGTAGCCACTACAGGATGAAATAGGAGTAAAGACAAAGTTGTATTTTAAATTCTTGTATATTTGGGGGTAGGTGAAATCCTAATATAAATGAATCTTGGCTACACAATGAGAATGAATCTTGGTCATTCATTTTACTTTTTGAAAACTATAAATAGGGGTCCCTTCTCTCATTTTAAGAGAGAGTTGAGTTGTTATAAATACATGATGCATAAATTTTAATAGTATCTCATTGCTTTGGTGGATTCTTTTGTTTCTCTCATGTTGCATGATTCATCTTCTAATAGTTGATAGATTTAGTTACTTTCACATCGATGGTCTTAGTGCTTTCAATTAGTTTCAGTAATATTAGTTAATGTTGTCCATTAATCTTGAAGAATGCTATTGTGTTGAAGCTTTTCTGATTCATTCTTTTTGCTTCTCATTGATGATGAATAGTAGTGCAAAGCTATTCTGAATTGTAACTCATTGTTGCACTTAAACTTCATATTTTATTCATGCCTTGTGATGAATGAATAGCTGAAAATCTGCAGATCTCAGAAGATAGCACTTGTTCCATGAGGTTGTTAGGCAATTTTGTTAAGTGGAACTTAGTTTTAGGAAATCTATCTACTGTAGCATCCTCCATCATCACTATTCATCAATAGTTTTAGGTCTAGGAAATTTCCTATCCCTTTTGACCTTTCTTTGAAATAGAAGTTAAAACAAGATTCTAGCATCCTTTCAATGCTAAATCTGATGTTGAAAGTGGAGTTTTAGACTGTTGTTTTGAATCTACAACAAGTAAGTTTCATTTTAAGATCATAGGAAACTCCATTTGAAGATCCAACTCTTTCCAAATTATTCAACCATAAATTCCCTTTGTGATTACCAACTACTTACATCAATCAACTGAGTTGTTTTTGCAAGTCATGACCTGACATCTGAGAGACCTTGGGATAATTTTATGCAACTTGTTGTGGGAAGTTGTATTTCAAGAGGGGTAGTGCACTTGTGTGATCTTTGTGTTGAGAAAGTTCCAAAACAGCCATCAACAATAATCTACACAATAATGGGCTACACGTTTCAGTGGAATGTGGTCCTATGTTAGTCATTTAAGAGTAGAATAAAAAGACAAAGGAAAGACAAATTTTGATTGTGTTGTTAGTGTTGAATTTCTTCATGAAACTGAGAATAAATTTCATGTTCAATTCACCCAAGAAATTATTCTAGTGGAATATCATGAAAATAGTCCTATAATATTAAAATGTAAGTGGATCTAACCATCTACAGTACAATTTTATGACTATGGATTTGTACGTGCAAATACAAGACAATTTTTATCAGAGACGGATGAGCCATGTGTTTCCCCTCTTCAAATTAGTCAATCATTTCTAATTGATTATGTAAGAATCCCAAGATGGTTGTATTGCATTCAAACAAAGTTGTTGAAAATAAAAATTCATGCAAGTTGTTGATATAATGCCTGATAGGAAATATGTTAATTTACAAGAAGCATTCGAAGAAGTGGATGAAGACGATGATGGAGTGTTTGAAGAAGAAATTTTTTATTACCAATGAATAGATTGGGAGAGAGAATGCATTGCATGTCACATATGAGGATGAGGAAGAAAATCAACTAGATGCACACATGAATGATTAGGATTCTAATCTTGTTGGAAATGCAAAAGATTATGATGATGTTGTGTCACCTTATGAGGTTATCTTGTCACCTAAACTCTGGTTATATGTATGGTGTGATTTATTATTAAATGTAATAAATATCTAAGTTTAGGTATGCTTATTCACTATTATTTTACTGATACATTTTTGAATGTAATCATGATTATTCTACTGGTACACTGTATACAAAACCTAAGACGTTCACTATTGATTTGAAATGCATTTAAAGTTAGGTTCAATCATTCCTCTTAATTTTCTTACATTGGTTGAAAATTTGAAACTAATTTTGTTTAGTTAGAATATAATTATTGTATGTCCTATATGTTTTCTAGATACAAACATATAATGAATATATGTGATTTAATAATACATATATATATATATATATATATTAAAATTAGGTGAACTAAGCCTCCTCATTACAAAGAAATAAATGGTCTCTTAGGTTTAAATTACACAGAAAACTAAAACTGAGAGACTACAAAATTAAAAAATTATGCAGTCTTTTCAATAATGATATCTAAAATACTACATTCATAGTAAAATCCAATACCGCACTACCACAACAATCAATAGAGGTATGTGTGGGATGAGGGGACATATAGCTCAAGGTACACGATGTTGCCACAATAGTGGTTTACACTTTTTGGGAGATCCTATTTTTTGCTAAAATCACATATTTTAAGAAAATATAATGATTTAAGCCATGAAAAGTTCCATTTAAAGGATTTCAATTGAAGAGGGTTTGATCAAACCACCTTAGACCAAGCCCCCTTGGATAGAACCTAGCTAGCTTTAAACCATACCTATTGTTGTTTGGTGTTTTTGCACGACAACAACTCAGATAGAATAAAGGCTATCCTATCTGTCCTGAAAGGTTAATCTCTATGAACAAAGAGATAACCCCAAGGTCTCTCAGGTGTCAAGTCATGACAATGCAGTAGAACAAACTCAGTGATAAAATTGAATATGCTGGTAATCACAAGGGGCCTTATGCATGAATGCTGGGAGATTCTAAACTCATCAGATTTTAAACATAGTGATGCTTTAACTTTGATTCATAGCCACTTAATAAAGGAATGACAAAAGATAAGTGTTTCAGAAGTCCTAATTACTCACACTACTTCTAACATTAATCATGCAAATGATGGAAAACCTAAAATGGACCAATCCCTTGAAACTGATTTCTGGTCGACCCAGGGCATACCTGTTATCTTGTAGAAAAAAATGCAATCTTCTAAGGTTTTAGATATTTTCAGGCTGAAAGCATTCATTCAATGGGAATGAATGAATAAATGCAGCTGAACTAAGCACATGAACATGGGTACAAGTTGACCTTGCACAACACTTCCATAATCAAGAAGCTACCCAAGATATTACCCAAAACTCAACAAGTTCAAAGAAACCAAGGTCGGAGGACCAAGGAGCAATCCAAGCAGGAGCGGAGCCAGAAACAGGCGGAGGCAGAGGTGGAAAGGAAGGGAGAACATGCGAAACAAAGCCAAGACCCACCTAACAGAAGCAGAATGGAAACCCAAGAGGAAATAGGCGGAACTGGAACGGGAACTGGAACAGAAACCCAAGAGGAAACAGGCGAAACCGAAACGAAAACCCAAGAGGAAACAGGTGGAACTGGAACGGGAACTGAATAGAAACCCAAGAGGAAACAGGCCGAACAAGAATGGAAACCCAAGAGGAAACAGGCGGAAGACAAGTTCCCAGTCACGATCCACTCCACGCCTGGCTCCGGTGAACACGAACAAAGAAAACAAAGCACGTGTGGGGAAAGCCAGAGCCAAACGGCCCAACAACGGCACTGGCAAAGAAAGACCCAAACCAGTAGGACAAAACTAGAATTGGAACCAGATCAAGAATAGGAGCTTTCTAGAAAAGTTCCCAACCATGATCCATTCCGTGCCCGGCTCCACCAAAAGTCGACGAAAGGAAAGCAAAGCCAATGACATGAATAAAAGGGCAAAGTAACGACAAAGACCAAGGACGGGGCCGGAGTTGGAGAGGGAAATGAAATTGGATTTCCAACTTTGGAAAAGTTGAAAATATTATTCCATCCTAGCTTCGGTCTCGAAAAAACAAAAGAAATAGTGAGGGAAGCGAAGCAGAGAAAAGACTAAGGGAACCAACCCTTAGATCAAAAGCGGGAAAAATGAAGACAAAAATGGGGAAGCGGGAAGTGCAGCTGGAATCAGGACCCAAACCAGACTCGAAACTTGTAAAAAGTTCATAATCAAATTTCATCCCGATTTCGCCTCCGGTAGAACAAAAGAAAACAAGGGAAAGCAAAGGGAGAAAACCACAACCCCAAGGACCCAAACAAAGACAACACAAGGGGAAAACAAAATGCAGAAGAAGACCCCCCAAAAAGACATCTGCAAGACACCAAGGCCCCCAAGAACCCAAGACAAAAGCAAGGACCAAACCCCAAAAGGGAACCCAAAAACAAGGCAAACAAAACCCCAAGATCCTAAAAGTTAAGCACAAAAAAGGGGCAAGAAAAAGAGGGTCCCACCTTTAGTGGGGCATGTGTGCAAAAAACTGCACAAAAAATGGTGACTCCGCTGGGGAAATGCTCCAGAACATTTCGATGACAAATTTTCATCAAGAACTCAAAATCTCTGGTTTCTTTCCAAGCTTAAGGATACACCTAAACAAGGTTTCAAACACCACTAGTAAGCAAATATTTCCTATACCAAGATCAAAGTGTGTGCATATGCATTAATTTTCCTTTCCTATGTTGCAACAAGGACCAAATTCAGTCTAACAGGGCTACATAAGGATTCTAACTCCAAAAGCAACCTGGATAGAGCCTCACTGCCAGTCAGGCATCCATAGCCCCGGTGAGGTTATCAGTGTGAGCCTCCCTAGCATAGCTCTACTACCAGCCAGGCGTCCATAGCCCTGGTAGAGATACTAGGATTCCCTTAAAAAGGTGAGCCTTTCTGATTTTCAATCTTTTCTTTTTTCTTTCTTTTGATATTCTCTTTTGAGATTTTCTTTTAAAGTTTCACTTTTCACCTTGTGGACAATGAAGCCCACACTCAAGGATGAGAACCACAGTGTTACTGGACCAGAATTTAAGATTTTTCACCCAATCAGACCTCCTAAAGATCACATGCAACCTCAGAATTCTTAAGATATGTGTGAAGATATAAGACCCAAGTATATTCCAGAATTTAACTTAGACAAGTGACTCCAATTCCCAACTTATGCAACATCAAATGAAGGAAATATACCAGTTTGAATGACTCCAAAAATTTGATAAAAGTTTGTAAAATAAACCCCAGAGCATCCCCAGATGAGAAACCAGGTGCACAGATGCAACAATCCCAAAAGAAGCAGGGCAACCCCAAAGAGACAATAGACAAGTAGAGCCAAAACCAAAAGAAACCCTACCCTAACCAAAGAAAGACAAAAGCAAGACAATAGAAAGGAAACCCATTCTATTAATGCACAAGGGCAGAGCTGAGAATAGCTCAAGACTGAAAATAATGCTTCAAATACTACCCATTGACAGGCAGTCGGATATTTTCTCCAATGAGAGTTTTTAAACGGAAGGCATTATCTCCTAGAATCTCTGCAACCTGATAAGGGCCAAGCCAAAGTCTGTCAAACTTCCCATGCTCCCCCTTTTTATCATGGGCTTTATTCCAGTAAAGAACCAAGTCAGAGATTCTAAAGGCTTTTACCTTGGCTCTCCTATCAAACCATCATTTCACAACACCTTGATGTTTGGAAAAGTTTTCTAAGGCTTCATCTCCTTTCTCTTCAAGGTGTAACAACTCAGCTAAGCGGGCCTCATGTTTATCTTCTCCCTCATAATATTCATTAATGAATTGCAGGGTAGGGATCTTCAGCTGGATGGGAAAGATGGGTTCCAAACCATACACTAAGTGACAAGGAGAGGTTCCTATGGAAGTTTTATGTCTAGTGCGGTCTGCCCAAAGAGAAAATTAGAGTTGGGTATGCCAATCCTTGGGATTTTTGTCTAATAGCTTTCAAATGACAGTCAAAAGGTTCTTATTAGAAGACTCGGCCAAACCGTTCCCCTGTGGGTAGTAGTTAGATGCAAATTTGATGGTAATCCCATGGTTGTAAGACCAATTAGAAAACCTTAAAGATGCAAATGCATGACCATTAATTCAAACTACAACCGATGGGCAACAAAAACAATTAAGAATACCTGATTCCATAAAATTGATTATTACTTCAGAAGTACATTGTTTGCATGCAAGAGCTTTAGTTCACCTAGTAAAATAGTCAGTTATGGTAAGAATATACATGTGGCCTGCAGATGAAGGTGGGTTGATTGGACCTATGAAGTCCATTCCCCACTATGCAAATGGTTTTACCTCTATGACAGGTTGAAGTGGAAGAGCTACACACCTCTCCAGGCTTGCTGCAGTTTCACACACATGGCAAGTTCTCACATGATTTTATGTGTCCCTAAACAAGGTAGGCCAATAGTAGCCTATCCTCAAAATATGATTTGTAGTGGAGGATGTTGATCCATGGCCTATGCCATATTTGTCATGAAATTCCGTCATCACTCTCCCTGCCTTTCCTTTTCCTAGGCACCTAAGATAGATACCTTCATGATTTCTCTTATACAAGACAACCCCTTTCATCATATAATTGTTTCTCTTCAAACGTAGAGCTCTTCTTTGTATTGAATTCAAGTATTTGGGACATTGTTAAAACAACAAGTAATAAACAATGTCATCATACCAGCTCCTTGGAGAAACCTCCTCAAGATTATAGTGCCGGGTCCTAAGGTCGGGACCCATTTATGCCATTGTCTTTGTTAGTCCTTGGCCCCTTACCAACTTCAAGGGTTGAATTTCCATGTTATATTCTTGTAATATAGTCACCCATTTTTCTCTACGTTCACCCAACTCATTTTGCATTAGCAACAACTTAACTGCAGGATCAGGGACTATAGCAAAGACCTTGTTTCTCAGTATGTAGTGCCTAAAATTCTTCATAGTTTGGACCAAGGCATAGGCCTGATTTTCAACACTAGTATACCTCAGTTCAACATCCTTCAAAGGTGCACTCATGAATGCTATGGGATGTTCATTTTCTTGATCAGAATTTTGTGTCAACAAGCCCATGCAAGAATGACCAGAGGCAAACGAATAGATGTAGAATGGCTTAGCGTAATCGGGACTCACCAAAACAGGAGCCTCAGTAATAGCTCTCTTGATTTCTGAAAATGCCTCCTTAGCCTTGTCATTCCATTCAATCTTTGCTTCCTACTTCATCATAGCATTTAGTGGCTTGACTATCTCTGCAAATCCAGTGATAAATTTTCTGGCAAAATTGATCTTGCCAAAGAAGGACTTCATTTCCTTTTTGCAGGGATTTTCATAATTGCCTCCACTCACTTGAGATCGATGGCAATACCTTGCTCTGAAATAATGTGTCCTAACAGCTTTCCCTCGGTAACTCCAAAAATGCACTTCTTTGGATTAAGTGAAATATCGAACTCTCTGCATTTGTGGAATATTTTGCATAAATTTGCAACATGATCACTTCTCTTCTTAGAAAAGACTATCAAATCATCCATGTAGATGATTATGCACTTGCCAATGATGTCCTTGAAGGCAATTTACATCGATCTTTGGAATGTGGCTCCAGCATTGATTAATCCAAAGGGCATTCTCTGATATGCAAAGGTCCCCCATTTTGTAGCAAAGGTAGTTTTGTGCCTGTCCTCATATTGAACCATGACCTGTGTGTACCCAGAGTACCCATCCAAGAAGGACATCATCTAGGATCCATTGACAACCTGAAGCACCTCATCTAGTGAAGGGACCAGATAATTATTCTTTTCCGATGCTCTATTTAGGTTCCTGAAATCGACACATAGCCTGATTTCCCCATTTTTCTTTCTAACTGGGACCAAGTTCGCAACCCATGTTGAATGTCTAACTGGGAATATGATTCATGCAGATAGTAGCTTCTGCACTAACTTTTGAATAATGGGCTCCAACAAAGCATTTATTGGTCTTTTTCTTTGCCTGAATGGCTTGACACTAGATTTTAGGGGAATGGTGTGTGTAATGACCGAAGTGTCATATGTCCTCAAGTCATCATAGCTCCAGGCTATCACATCCTGATATGCGTGCAAGGCATCAATAATTCCTCCTCTTTCCTTTGGAGTGCACACCTTACCAATAAGGACATTCTTGGCATCACCTTGGGTCCCCATGTTTTATGTTTCACATTGATAGTTGAGGGGCTCCCTCTTCATTTTTTGCTCTTGATCTTTAATCCTATCCAGATCAAAGATCCTTTCTAGTTGCACCATGCCTCTTGGAATGGTGTTAGTTTTTAAATTGAGGATTCCTTCCAAGTCAATTTCAGTCTCCTGGGGCTTGACCTCATCAATTACTTGGGAAGAAAATATAGCACAGCTAGTAATAAAATCAAGAATGTGCCTATCATCTTCAAATACCTAAAATTTGGTGACATTATCAGGCACCGAGGGTGTTGGGACAAGTTCCACAGTGAATTTCTTTAAGCCCGAAAGTGATAAGGGCTGCAATGTACTTTCTGCTTGTTCCAAATAATCAGCCATTTGGTTCTTCCTCTGAGGGATCAATTGAATGTTGAAGGCATTGAATCCCTCAATAAGGTCCCAGACCCTATGTCTATAGTTGGCCATTCTACGATCATGACATGATTATTGCTTTCTTATTTGCCTAACCACGAGCTCAGAGTCTCTGAATACTTGTAGGATCTTGACTTTCTTTCTATGTGCCATTAGCAACTCATGAACTAGAGCTTCGTATTCAACTACATTGTTAGTGTGCTAAAATTGGAGTCTTTGAGAAGCAAAGTAGGTTTTACCTTTAGGACTAATTAGTTCAAGTCCTACTCTAGCACCTTGCTTGGATTTGGATCAATCAAACCTCAATACACAGCAATCATTTGATCCTACTTTTCTTGAGATACTTGGGTCCTTACTGACACCTGGATGTTCTTCGGGAGGCTTTGGATCCTTTCCCTTTTCATTTTTTTGTATGGTCTTTACGCTCGACCTGACAGTTGGGGTTGTGTTGATGTGTCTCTATATTTGTTCTACTGCAGTTTGACATAAGCAACACTCTAACTCAAAATGAGGAGCGTTGTGCACTCGACACCAATTAGGAAGAAGCAATTCTCCAAAGTGCATGTGTCTACCCAGCTGAACCGGATTCTCTACACATTTTTGGATGAATTCTTGGAAGTTATTCAGTAGGCCAAGTTGCTTCTCTTCCTAGTCTCCAAGTTCCTCTCCTATCACCAATCCTATTGTTTGGTGAGGCATTACTTTGGGGCCCCAAGTTTTCGGTGTGGATTCACCAAAAGAGACTTGCAGCATCAAGAATTCCTCTTCATCTAGAGCAAGGGAGGCTAGGATGTAGTTTCCCATACTGACCTCTGTCACCAATATCTCATTTGAAGTATTTTGATATTCAGTGATGACATGCTTCATTC
Source organism: Sequoiadendron giganteum (assembly GCA_007115665.2). Classification (NCBI taxonomy): domain Eukaryota; kingdom Viridiplantae; phylum Streptophyta; class Pinopsida; order Cupressales; family Cupressaceae; genus Sequoiadendron; species Sequoiadendron giganteum. The sequence continues at coordinate 233,096,662 of CM021103.1, read as the reverse complement.
TAGGTTCCTTCTCAATTCAAATCTGATTTGGGACTCCTTTCTAAATGAGCCACATGTTGGAGTGATCTGTGGATGTGTATCCATTGAGTACCTTAGTGAAATCTCTACCCAAGATCAGACCATAAGTGTCTAGAATGTCGGCTACCTGGATATTGAGCACCTGTTGCACTCCAGGATCTGAGGCAACTTGCATGGGAATCATATTTAGTTATCCTACAATGTTCACCTTTGTTTTGTCTAGTTGGGTGACTTTATTTTGAGAAGTGGCAGGGGTAATACCAAGAGCCCTACAAATAGCAAATGGAATAACATTTGTGGACGCTCCTGAATCTAGAAGGCAATTGTGTAGATTTTTACCAAATATATGAATGGAAATTAGGAAGGGAGGGGTTTCCATCTTGCCTTGGAATAAACTCAACAACGAGTCAAATTGGGCGACCTGACTTCTATCCTTTTATCTACTTTTATCTTTGGGTTGTGATGGACTAGGACCTTTGGTTACTTGTAAAATAGGGGGTCTTGCAACTGCTTCATTAGTAGCTACTCCTAGTGTGGATATATTTGAATTTAAAGACCCAAGGACCACATTTCTAATTTTAGGAACCCTTAACAATTCAAAAGCCGAAATACTCACCTTTACTTTCTTGAGTTCCTCGGTGACATATTCTCCCAGTTGTTCCACATTTATGTCATGGTGAAGCACCTTTGAGTGCCTGACCTTCTTCTCCTTCGTTGTATCGGCCAGGCCTCCCTTGGAAACATCCAATTGTCCCTCCTTGGTTAGGTATTGAGTTGGCACCTGAGGGTAGGATGGATTGCTGTTGGCATGTGGATCTAGTGGAGTAGTGAAATTATGTGGAGGGGCATATGTAGTGAACGGTCCCCCAGCTTCTGAATTCTAGTGGGGCTTGCTTCTTAAATCATACTTTCTGATAGGTTGCTAAAACATTTGCACCTCTTCGGCATCAGCCTCTTCCTCATCCAATGGGCCATTGTTGTTCTTAGTTTCTTCATCAAATAGATGAGAGATTTCATCTTCATTGAGTACTTGCTTAGCCTCTCTACCCTTGCTTCTTGATTCTTCCTATGGTTTATTCTCCTTATCCAATGGGAAAGGAGCATGGTTCAACACTAAAACTAGGGAATCATAAGGGTTCGAGGGCACCAATTCTTAGTTGGTGGAGTTGTTTCCAACTTCACATTGAAAGATGGAAGCGACGGTTTGAAATTGAGGGTAGTTGAGCTCAAAATGCTAATTTGTCTCATGAAGTCTGCACCATCTAGACAAAGCAGCCTCTGCCAAGTATACACCACTTGGAGATTTTTCTTGATTGGAAGGCTGATTTAGCGGAGTGGGAGCTCCGCCATTGTTAGGCCCAGTATTCCATGGCCTATTTTTCCTAGGTGGCTATCTTCTTTCAAATCCTTTCCCACCTTGTTGGTTTCTGTCAAAGCTCTGGCCAGAACCTTGTCCTCTTTCAAAATTCTAGTTTATATCATAGTGTTTCCCTCTATTATTATTTGATTGCATGCTCTTCTAATTGGCTTGGAGCTGATTGTTCTGGTTCCTTAGATGAGTTACTTCCATGTTCAACTTCTTCACTTGCTTGGTTAGCTCATCTAACCTTTCTTTATCAAGATTGTTGTAAGGAGCTAGATTCATGGTGTTCAGGGAATACCCGGACACTCCTCCAGAACCATTAGACTGATTCAAAACCTCTGAGTTTTGTAAGTATGCAGGGAAGTGGGTTTGTTGCTATGAGTGGAGGGGATGGTTAGAACTTTGTTGAGGATAAATAGTCATTGGATGAGCTTGGTTTATTGGATGACCTGGGTGAGGAACCAGAGGCAATTGTGGAACAGGATTCAGGATAGGCGTGTGATTGGTCCGAGCCTGGTTGAGAGCTTGAACTTGGCTTGGGTGAGCAGCTGGTCCTAAGCATGGCAAGGGTCTTGACAAGTGTTGTCTTAAGTCGATGTTGACCTTAACAACCTCTACATATGCGGCTAGCAAGGTAGTTAGGGGATTAGTCCTCCACTTGAGGAAGGTGGAGGTGAGACTATCAAGGGCTTCAAAATAGACCTCTAGGGCAGTGGCCTCATTTCCAGTGTAGGGTGCTTGGAGCCTGGTATATGCTTGATGGAACCTATTGTTGAATGATCCTATAGGCTCGCTGATTTCTCTCTTTACCCCAATAAACTGCATATATAGCTCATTGGCACTAATGGGGATCTTAAACTTTAGCAAGAAAGCAGCCTCAGCTCAGCCCAGTTATGAATGGAAGCAGTAGGTAAGTGGTTGTACTAGTAGAAGGCTTCCTCTCCTAACGAATAGGGGAAGAGCCTGCATGCAACATCCTCATGGTTAATCCTTCTGTCTCTCAGAGAAGTCTGAAAGATCCTGATGTGTTCCTCTACTGTCTTATTTGGTTCATTCGTATGAAACTTGGAGCAGAAGTGCTCAGGATTCTTGGGCATGACATTGTAGTTGTTGAATGTCAAGGGTGATGGGTTGTTCACCAAGAAAGCCATTGGTGGGGGTGGTAATGGCAAAGGGGTGACTGGTTGGCATTGTGGAATGGAATCAGCCTTAGAGTCGGATGAAGATAGAGTGTGTGGTAGTGAAGATGACAGGAATGTTGGATTAGATGATGATTCCTCCCTCCTTTTGGTCCTTATTGACCTGGTTAGAGGTGGTAATTCTTGAAACTCTTCTTCTTATCTTGTTCTAGACCTAGTTCTCCTTCTGAGCCCCCGAAGAGAGATGGCGTTTAGAAAACGCTCTAGCTTGTTAGGCCCTCCTTCTAACGCCAATCCTATTGTTTGGTGTTTCTGTATGACAACAACTCAAATAGAATAAAGGCTATCCTATCTCTCTTGAAAGGTTAATCTCTATGAAAAAATAGATAACCCCAAGGTCTCTCAGGTGTCAGGTCATGACAATGCAGTAAAACAAACTCAGTGATAAAATATGAATATGCTGGTAATCACAAGGGGCCTTACGCATGAATGTTGGGAGCTTCTAAACTTGTCAGATTTTAAACATAGTGATGCTTTAAATTTGATTCATAGCCACTTAATAAAGGAACAGAAAAAGATAAGGGTTTCAGAAGTCCTAACTACTCACACTACTTCTAACATTAATCATGCAAATGATGGAAAACCTTAAATGGACCAATCCCTTGAAACTAATTTTTGGTCGACCCAGGGCAAACCTGCAATCTTGTAGAAAACAGTGCAATCTTCTAAGGTTTTAGAGATTTTCAGGCTGAAAGCATTCATTCAATGGGAATGAATGAATAAATGCAACTGAACTAAGCACATGAACGTGGGTATAGCTTGACCTTGCACAACACTCCCATAATCAAGAAGTTACCCAAGATATTACCCAAAACTCAACAAGTTCAAAGAAACCAAGGTCGGAGGACCAGGTAGCAATCCAGGCAGGAGTGGAGCTAGAAACGGGCGGAGGCAAGGGCAAAAAGGAAGGGAGAATAGGTGAAACAAAGCCAAGACCCACCCGACGGAAGCAGAACGGAAACCCAAGAGGAAGCGGGTGGAACCAGAATGGAAACCCAAGAGGAAATACGCGGAACCGAAATGAAAACCCAAGAGGAAACAGGCAGAACCAGAACAGGAACCGGAACGGGAACCGAAATGGAAACCTAAGAGGAAACAGGTAGAACCAGAACAGAAACCCAAGAGGAAACAGGTGGAACCAGAATAGGAATCGGAACAGAAGCCCAAGAGGAAACAGGTGGAAGCCAAGTTCCCAGTCACGATCCACTCTGCGCCTGGCTCTGGCGAACACGAATAGAGAAAACAAAGCATGCATGGGGAAATCTAGAGCCAAATGGCCCAACAACAACACTAGCAAAGAAAGACCCAAACCACCACGACGGAACCAGAATCAGAACCGGATCATGACTGGGAGCTTTCTAGAAAAGTTTCCAACCATGATCCATTCTGCACCCGACACCACCAAAAGCCGACAAAAGGAAAGCAAAGCCAATGACATGAACGAAAGGGAAAAGCAATGAAAAAGACCAAGGATAGGGCCGGAGTCGAGGAGGGAAATGAAACCAGATTTCAAACTTTGGAAAAGTTGAAAATCTGATTCCATCCTGACTCCGGTCCTGACAAAACAAAAGAAATAGCGAGGGAAGCAAAGTGGAGAAAAGACTCAGGGAACCAACCCTTAGACTGAAAGCGAGCAACACGAAGACAAAAATGGGGAAGCGAGAAGCAGAGCCAGAACTGGGACCGAAACTAGACTCAGAACCTATAAAAAGTTCAGAATCAAATTTCATCCTGGTTCCACCTCTGGCAGAACAAAATAAAACAAGGGAAAGAAAAGGGAGAAAACCACAACCCCAAGGACCCAAACAAAGACAACACAAGGGGAAAACAAAAGGAAGAAGAAGACCCCCCAAAAGGACATCCGCAAGACACCAAGGCCCCCAAGAACCCAAGACCAAAGCAAGGACCAAAACCCAAAAGGAAACCCAAAAACAAGGTAAACAAAACCGCAAGATCCTCAAAGTTAAGCACAAAAAAGGGGCAGGAAAAAGAAGGTCCCACCTTCAGTGGGGTGTGTTTGCAAAAAACTGCACAACACCTATAACGAACTCTCCTTTACACCTATCAAAATACTGATAAAAAACAACTTTTGATTTACCTTTTGGGGGATCAAATGAATTTATTTAAAATTTATTTTTTGTAAGTATGTAGTCCTTATTATAAGCTTCCAAAAAAGTATAATTTTCTTTAAATTTAATTTTGATTATTAAATTTATTTTGTATTTCTTGTGAATGTAAGTTTTTCACTGAAAATCAAGCTCTTTGTTTTGCACATGTGGAAAAATAGACGATTATCAAAAAAAAAATTAAAAAAATGTTTAGGCTGGATATTATTGTCCTTGATCCATTAAAACAAATAAAGTTAAATTTTGATACATACAAAAAATGTTATGTTGTATATAGTTCGCCTATGTCTAAATTATTATTGGTTTGAGTTCAAAACTTGATTAAAGAAAAAATATTCAATAAAACACTATGAAACCAAATGAACTGGTTAGATATTGTAGATACAAATCTAAATTCAAAAAAAAAAAATTATCCTTCATACAAAAAAGTTTATGTTGTATACGGTGAGCATCACTCCTTAAAAATGTTTTTTACTAATAAAACCTAGTTTTCAAAGGAGATGAAAATAAAAGTGCAATCTGATTCCAAAAAAATTGAAAAAAATATATTTAGAATCTATAAGAAAAACTTCACAAATCACTAGTTTTCATCATCTTCAAATTCCTCGTGGTTTAGCTGCTATAGGAGCCCGAAAGTGAAGATTTAGTTTTAAAAAAATAGTTTAGTGTCCAGTTTGCAAAAAAATTGTAAACCAGTATTGTGGGATCACCCTACAAATTCTTACCACAATACCAAAGAAACCAAATATGAATATCGTAGGGTGGTGGTGAGAACATGTTAACAAATAAAGTAAATTTTAGCCCCACAAGGAGTAAATAGTGACACTGTGATATGGTAGTGAAGAATCACTCAACCGCTAGAATTAACCCATTATCCCATGGGATTCCAAAGGGGTGTGCATAGGGTGGCAGTACTGCTAACCCTACCATACCTCTACCACACAACGGTCTTGATATGACAAAGTGGTATGGCGGTGAATATCCACTCAACTGCTAGAATTAACCCACTATCCTATGAGAGTCCAAAGGGGTGTGTGCAGGGTGGTGGTACTGCTAATGCTACCCTGTATTAGTCTTAAAATGACAGACCAGTATTATGGTACAAGCTATCAAAGAATTTAATGATTACACCATTTGATTTCCCAATATCAAAGGCATATATTCAAACTCAAAATATAGGCATATTTTGAAATATTTTACATGAATTGAAATTAATAGTGAGGTGACCTGAGCTCAAAAAAAAAATTGCTTGGGATCATTCACACAATTGAGCATCCAGAGGCAAGGGAGTTCAGGCGGGAAGACTCTAGAGCTATTATTTTTTCAAATAAGTTCATAGAAGCTCTCTGTAGCAAGTGTATAAGAACTAAATTTGCTTCGACAAGTAGAAATTTAAATAAATCAAGTAGGAGTAAATTCTTCACCATTCCACCCAAAAGAAGTCAACTTGCAAGTAAAAAGGAAGATTTCATAGTTTCTAAAAGAGAGAAGAGGTCTCTTTAACAATCCATTTTAGATGTGTTACCTAATTTTGTAAACAAAGGATCCAAAAAGGTGTTTAGAGATAAATCCCATGATGTAGAGACCCAATTATCCTTATCTTAGGGTGGGATATGTTTTGGTACTTCTATGAAAAAAGGGATGACAAGATTCCAATTTCAAATCCTTGGACCTTAAAATCTGGCCAAATTTATAGTCCCAAATGTCTTCATAGATGTTGAGTTTATTAAAGTATTTGCACAATATTATCACCTGACTACTAGGACTATAAGAATTCTATATGGTTTACCATAAGTGGTACTCACTAAAGAAGCAATTATAGAGTGTTTTATGTTAAACAAGAAATTTATCACTAAATTGACTTGGACAAAAGTGAGGAGGATTATAGGAGATTGATAAAAACCCATAGGAGTGATGAACTTCCTTTACACATGAAAAGGGTGTAAACAATAGGAGGATACCTATCTCCCCCTCCCAAATTGAGCCATTTTCCATAGAAGACTTCCAAGTATATTTCAAAAGAACTTATTTTTCTTTGTGCCAAGTGCTTAGAATAGATGTTGAGGAGAGGATTCCAACCTATCTCATGATGATGGCAATGAAGATACAAAATCCTAAAGTCAACATTGAGTATGAATTTGTTGCTAAAATTGAGAAAGGGATACATGAGGGATTTTTGCAAGTAAAAGAGAACTTATCTCCCATCACATTAAAGAAATACTCTTTGCTATGTCATTTAATATTGTACGAATATATAAATAGATGGAATAAAATAATATATTTTGGAATGACTGATGATGAAGGGAATAGTTTTCCTATACAAAATTGGTGTTACATCTGGGATAGTAGATGTTAAAATAGTGATTATGTAATATTTCATGATGATTTCATAATAAAGGTTATGACCATTCTTGGTCATATTTCACCAATATTACCTAATAAAATCATTCAAGTATTAAGACCTTTAGCATTGAAGCCAAATCAAGGACACGCTCACAATTTTGGTGATTGGTTCTTCTTAGCATACCAAATAGTATTAAGGTTCTATGGGTGTCCTCAAGCCCCACATGTTCTACCTAAATTTGTTTCTATTCAAATTGCATTTTTATAATTTATGTGGAAAATTTTATGGATGGATCAGGATGTTATGAAAAGATAGAAAAGGGGAACATTCCTCCCCGACCTAACTAAATGTGAGGAGCTATCCATAGGTTCTAACACTCTTAAAGAGTTGCAGAACTATTTAAATATTAGGTATTCATTGAATTCATGAGGAGAAAGGGTCTTTGATCATGAAAGGAATATTAATTTAATAAATCAGACACTTCTCACTAAAGCTAGGATTACCAATGTAATGGATTACGAAAAAGATGTAATAATAAATTTCTTTACACCTAATGAAGTTTTTCAGAGGAAGAGGAAGTGGGAAATCATAAAAAAGATTGAGGAGGAGAAGAAGAAAAGGGACACTGGATTCCAAGGATTCTATGTTGAAGAAGGGGATCCTATCAAAAGGATGAACTTAATAATTGACAACTTTGAAAGATTATATGTTGAACCATAAAATAAACCTAAGGGTCAATCTTCCAAACTCTCCAAGCTTCTCATCAAGAAAAGTGGTATTCTAATCATAGAGCCCCTATCAGATACTGTCACAATACAATTAGAAACATTCCCTAAGAAACCAAGTCCTAAAAAGCACAAAAAAAATGGAGTGGCCCCCTTAGTGGAATATGAAATAAGTGGAGTAGGGGATACTGAAGAGGTAGTTGATGTACTTCTAAATTTTAAAGATGATGAATTTGATCAACCACCACCTAATCTTCCAACTGATTCTCACAAAAGAGAATAAGGCATGGATGTGCGTGGGCATAATGATCGAGAAGTGCATGATGAGGAAAGGGTGATTGTTGTCCTTAGATTTATTGAAGATGAAGAATTTATTCAAACACCCGAGTTTAAATATTTTTGGTTTAAGATGAAAATGAAAGAATTTGAGGAGAGAATCCAAATTAATAAGATGGGAACTTAGGAGTCACAACATGACCAGATTGTTGCCCATACTTTTGAAGAACTCGAGATTATTGAAATTACTATTAGCCCCCAAGAAGTAATAAAATTGGTCTTAGAAAGAAATATACTAATTATTCTTGGGATGGAGTTAAAAAATATATTCTTACTGGATCAAGTAAGAATCAAAGAAGATCCCATGTTTTATTCTGAATTCAACTCAAATGAGGGAATGAGTGGCATGGGTTACAATCCAAGACTTGAAACCCTAGCCTTTTAGAAAAAGAAAAAAAAAACAAAAAAACAAAGAGTGATTGATGTTGTAAAAGAAATGAGAGGGACTGTCATGGTAAAGACACTTCAAGACACATGAGCATTAGAGGAAGCTAATATGGAAATGCACTCAATTTTTTTTACCAGGGATGTGGCTAAATCTAAGGAGCTTAGATTGGTAGAATATGAGAAAGCATGGACTGATTTGAATGATGAAGTGAATAGGTTATTCATAGAAAACATGAAATTGAAAGAGCAATTGAAGGGAGAAGGTCCTTCCCAAAGCACAAAATTAATAGTATAATAGCCCCCTACCATCCAGGCTGATATAGGTACGATCACTGTTGAACAATTAAATGTGCTAAAACAAGAAATTGAGAAGTTGAAAAATACTAATGAAGAAAGAAAGGAAAGAGAAAAGAGAGAAACCCTTAGGGTATTGGAACAAATCTTGGAGCATAGGGTTAATCTAATTGTGGAAAAATTGGAAAATGTGTATGAATTTTATGTCTCCTTTTCAGAAGCAGTTGATAAGATAAATGCCCATGTACCTATATTGGACCCCTTATTCAAGAAATGGAAACTTGTACATCACACATTAACGGCTTTGTGCAGAATTTTACAAAGGAGTGTTGAGGCCCCCATACCTTTAAAGCCTACTAATCAAATGGTATGAATTGTCACAAATGAATTTCAATACATATCTATAGAAGACCAAACGATCAAGGCAAGAATGGACTCATTTCACACACTAAAATAGTGGTTCAAGCCTAAGATACTAAGGGATGGTGATCAACTGAAATGCTCCATGGATTGGATAGATGAGTTTAGAAAAATTATTCCCAACTACATCACTAATTTACAAAAGGATGGTGACATAAATATTCACCACCTCAATTTACTCTTGGATGGAATAATTGAACTAGATGTTGGATACTCAAAATTCATCACATATAGCAAAGGTTTATTAGACAATAGATGGAAGAGTCACTTGGCCAACACAAAAAATCTAGGAGTAGAAATGGCCTCACGATTACATAGTGTACCAATGGGAGTAGACATATCTAGCCCCTTAGAAGAATAGGCCTTATAATGAAGTACCAAGCCTTGCAGATACCATGATGGAGAGAGGACCTTTCCAGATTTGAATGATCACAAGTACCTTACGATGAGTAACAAAATTCCATATCTTGCGATTGCTCTAGAATTCAACATCTGATCATTTCCCTTCACTTATCATCTTTAATTTATTTTATGTAATCCTAAGTAAACATCGATATTTAATACTTTTTGATTTATGTTAAAAGTGGGTAACTGAAAAGACACTTTTTGACATGTTAGGTAGGAATTTTTTTGAAATGTATTGTAAAATATTTTTTAAGATCAATAGAATGAAGTTATAATTTGTGGTTAATTTTGGTTTCAACTATTTGTTGAAGTGAATTAATGAATGCTATCTTGTTGTCTCTAGTTTGATATTTCCTTGTTATTTAAATCAATATATCAAGGGTAAATCTAGTTTATCAAAACACATTTGTTGTCAAACAATTCATTTTGTACTACACTTTGGTGTCAAATCTTTGGTAGTTATGGTTAGTTTCATTACATTAAAATTCTAAATTTTGGGAAATTATATACAATAAATAGATTGATGGTTGTTTGGATAGTGAAATTAGCTCTCTTAGAAATTAAATGAAATATCTTGTCTTGAAATATCTAGAAGGATTATTTTAATTAAAGAGGATTTTGTGGTTATTTTCCTAACAATGGTTAACAATGATTTTACAGTGCAACTAGCTTGCTATTTTCATTCAAGATACAAGTCATGATCAAAGTCAATAACATACCAAGAATATGGTTCTCTAATTCAAACCCTTAACCTCACTTAGTTTAGTCTACTTACATGGGGATATTAAGGAAGTAGCTAAAAAATTAATATATATCTTTTTTTGTTTGTGAAGGAGAATCTATTGGATGTTGTGGTTGAGTTTCTGATATGTGCTTTTCGTTGATGTCAAAACTATTAGCATAAATGTCTTTAAGACTGTATATGTTGAGGATATTGAGAAAATTATAATAAAATATGTTATAGGTTGTTTGTGAAGTAGTGAAGATCAGTGCAATGGAAAGTTTAGTATGTTGATAGTGAGAATTTGTGGATTAAAGGGTTTTTTTTCAAGCCTATCTAGTTTATTCACCAAAACTTTTAGATGTGTGCGTGAATATTTGAGCAAGCTATGAGTTTTTTTATTCTGACAATTATTTTGTTACTATAGATGGTGTTCATGGAAGAAGATAATGTGATTCTGGTAATATGAGTTGGTGTGTATATTACTGTGGTTTTCATGGAAATTTCTACATCATGTTCTATCTATGTTGTAGGTCTGCATTGATCATTGTGCTCATGATCCGATATTTTATCTTGCGTGTTCATGTTTTTCATGTTCATGGCTGACAAGGTGATTGAAGCGTGATGTGGATCTTCGAGGAAGAATATTTGAAGGTGTTTTGTGTTCGAGGACATTATTTTGGGTCTCTACTATGTTGTGGCCAACCTTGGTTGATTCACATAAATAATCTTTATTATTTTGGGCCGACAGTTTGCATTCATTCTATTATTTTGTTGAAGCTGACATATAGCGATGTAATTTCTTGTTGCAGATATATATAAGTGATTGTTTCTTCATTTGAGAAGTGTGTGTGATGCAAAGTGTGTGTGTGAAAAGTTTTAGATCATTTGAAATTAGAGAAGAGTGTGAAGAAGAGTGAAGAAGTGTTCATGTGCTTAACCAGAACTGTACTCAGGCATTAGCAAATGCTACTTTTTCAATTCAAATTCTTTAGATGGATTTCATCTAACTATTTTCTATAAGATAGTGAGTCTTCCTTTGAGTAGTGAGCTCTAGGAAGTGTGCATAAATGCATGTGCATTCCTCATTTATTCGTCTTATAATTTTAACAAGGTATAACTTATGGATTGACCTCCACTATGGTTTTTACCTTAACTAGGTTTCCACACAAAAATCTTGGTGTTATGTGTGTTTCTGATGTGTTGTTGACTCATGATTTCACTATTATTAATCAAATTTGAGAATAGGGGTTAATAATTTTAATAAATTTAAATTTTGTGACAACTGATTCAACCCCCTCTCAGTTGTTTTCCCTTGTGTTGCCAACAATTAGTATCAGAGTAGGTTCCTTGGAAGAATTTTAAAAGCTTGAGGTGATCTGAGATGGTGACATAGAAGAAGGATAGTCCAAGATTTGATGGAACAAATTTTTCTCTGTGGAAGACTCAAATAGAGTTTCATCTGAGATGCATTGGTGAATCCTACTAGAAAATTACAAGAAATAGGTATGTTATTCCTCAGAATGGTCCTACTACTACTGTTGAGATTAGGGATGTTGAATGTAATATCAGGGCTAAGGAAGATTTTTTTAGTGTTTTGACTAATTCTAAGATGATGAATGTCATGGATCTGAAGACTACTTATGAGATCTACAAAAATTTGGAAACTTTATATGAAGGTGATGCTAATGTGAAGATGGATAAGCTACAAAGTCTGAAAGAGAAATATGAACTGTTGAAAATGGGTAATGATGAGAATATTACTACTTTCATGCAAAGAGTGAATGAACTTGTGTGTGGTATCAAATGTACCAATGGATAGCTGGATGAATTAGAGATTGTTGCTAAAGTGCTTTAAAGATCCTTTCCTGATGCATACAAAATCAACGCTGCAACCATTGAGGATATTTGAAATATGATAAATATAACTAGAGATATATTGATTGGTAAACTTACTACTTTTGAGTTGAGTTAATTCGGTGATTCTCTTCTACATATAGAATCTACATTTAAAGATACTACTTTTGGGAGAGACAAGTAAAGATACGATCTAGGTGAAAGTTCTTCCAAAAAGGTATTCATGTATGAGGAAGAAATGAGATATATTGAAGAAGAAGAAAGAGAACTGAATGAGCTTGAAGCACTTATTGTCAAAAGGGAAGCTAGAGGAGAAGGTAAGTATAAAGGAAAGTTACCTATAATTTTTTTTTCTTGCAATAAGATAGGTCATTTTGCATCAAGGCATCGAAGAATAGTTCCTAAGCCACGACCTTACAAGCCTAAATTTAAAAAGAGGATTTATTGTGTTATTGATGAAGGTGTGACAGATGATGAATCTGATAAAGGGAATAAAAGTGAAGATGATTTTGTGTTAATTTCTATCAAGGAAAATAATCAAGTGTCTACTGAATCTGCTAGTTGTACAAATGTGGAGAAAGCCCTAGCTGCTCGAGTTGAAGAAAAAGATGAATGGGTAATTGATAGTGGATTTTCAAATCACATGACAAGAGATAAGATTAAATTTGTAATCTTAGAGAAGTATGATGGTGATGTTGTAGGATTTGGTGATAACAATGGTGGTATAATCTATGGCAAAGGATGTATTTATTTTGATAGTAACCATATTCTGACTATGTTCTTTATGTTGAAGGTTTGAAGCATAATCTTTTAAGTGTTGGACATATGGTTGATAAGGGATACAATCTTCAATTCAAAGATGGAAAGTGTATCATATTGGGAGGTTCTGGAAATGTGATTGCTTCAAGTACTAAAAAAAAAGGTAATATCTTTCATCTGAATGTTCCTAGTAAAAGTTGTCTGATTGTTCAAGTTGATGAAAGTTGGTTGTGGCATAAAAGAATGTGTCATGTAAACTTTGACAACATTATCAAGATAAGTTCCTTATAGGCTGTGAGAGATCTTCCTAAGTTGGTGAAGCCTACTAATTCCATATGCAATGAATATTAGTTAGGAAAACAAACTAGAATTTCATTTTCGAGAAAACAACATTATTCAAATGAATTGTTGTAGCTTGTCCATACTGACTTATGTGGTTCTGCTAGAATTAGAAGCTTACAAGGTTACAGGTACTTCATGTTGCTTATTGATGATTACTCTAGGATGATGTGGGTTACTTTCTTAAGGGAGAAATTTGAAGCTCTAGAAAATTTCAAGATCTTTAAGGCTATGGTTGAGACAAAGACATGCCTAAAGATTAATTGTTTGAGATCAGATAGAGGTGGTGAATTCACTTCCGATGAGTTTAATACTTTTTGCGAAAAAAATGGGATAAAGAGATAATTATCTGCACCATGGACCCCTCAACAAAATGGAGTTATGGAAAGGAAGAATAGGATAGTTCAAGATGCTGCTAGAACTATGATGTTGGACAAAAATGTCCCTCATATCCATTGGAGAGAAGTTGTGAGTATTGTTGTTTATATCCTCAATCAGGTATAAATCAAAGGTAATATTGGTAAGACTCCTTTTGAGCTATGGTTTATCATAAGCCTACGATTAGGTATTTCAAAATATTTGGGAGTAAATGCTATATCAGGAGAGATGAAGATATAGGAAAGTTTAATGCTAGAAGAGATGAAGGAATCTTTCTTGGTTATTCTACTAAGAGTAAGGCCTATCAGTGCTAAAACAAGAGATTGAAGAAAATGGTTGAAAGTGAAAATTTTAAGGTTGATGAAGACACTGCTAGACTATCCAGAACCTGTGGATGTGATTTTGATGATTATAATGATAGTACAAACAAGAGTTGGACTTCAAATCAAGTTCAGATCATTCTAATGAATCAAGAAGATCAAGAAGAAGGAGAGACTAGTGGAAGTACAAAAGAGAGATCACAAGAGCTTGAAACTAAAGAACACTATAAGACTCCACGGAATGTGAGATTAAACCATTCAGAAAATCAGATTATAGTTTATAAGAACAAAGGTGTCCAGAATAGAAGAAGAATTATAGAAGAATACTGTTTAATTTCAAAGACTGAGCCAAGTAATATCAGTGAAGCATGAAAAGATGAAAATTGGATTGAAGCAATGAAAGAAGAACTACAAAAAATTGAGAAGAATAATACATGGATTATTATTCCCAGACCTAAGGACAAAAATGTAATTGGAACTAAATGGGTTTTCAAAAACAAGCTGAATGAACAAGGTGAAGTTATCAAAAACAAAGTAAGACTGGTATGGAAAGGATACTCTGAGATGGAAGGAATTGACTTTGAAGAAAATTTTTCTCCTATTGCTAGAATTGAAGCTGTGAGACTATTTCTTTCTTATGCTGCTTACAAAAACTATAAATTTTATCAGATGGATGTCAAGTCAACTTTTCTAAATGGCGAATTGGAAGAAGAGGTTTATATTGAAAAACCTAGTGGATTTCAATTGACTGACCAGGGAGATATGGATTTTCGGTCGAAGAAACCATTGTATGGAATCAAGCAAGCCCCTAGAGCTTGGTATGACAGATTGGATAAGTGTTTGTTGAAGCTTGGATTTAACAAAGGTATTATTGATAGTAATCTATATTTCAAGATTGATAATGATAAAGATTTGTTTGTGGAAGTCTTTGTTGATGATATCATTTTTGGAGGAGATGATGGTTTGTGAATGAAGTTTTATAATGAGATGCAAAATGAGTTTGAGATGTCAATAATTAGAGAGTTGAAATTCTTTTTGGGATTGCAAATTACTGAGTTAGATAAAGGGGTCTTTATATCTCAGTCCAAATATGTGAAAGAATTGCTAAAGAAGTTTGGTATGGAAGATTCAAATCTAGTCGGTACACCCATGGTGACCAGATGTAAGTTGACAAAAAATGAAGATTCTCTAAAGACATATTAGACTAGATACAAATCAATGATTGGAGGATTGCTTTATTTGACTCAAACTAGACCTGGAATCATGAATGTTGTATGTATTATTGCTAGATTTTAATTTGATCCTAAGGAATCTCATTTGATTGCTATGAAGAGAATTTTTAGATACTTGAAGGGAATAGTTAATTTTGGCCTGTGGTATCCTAAAGATGATGGTCTTACTTTGAGTGCCTTTATTGATGTTGATTGGGCAAGAGATGTGAATGAAAAGAAAAATACTACTGGTGACACATTTTTCTTGGGAAAGAAACTGATTTCATGGCTAAGTAAAAAGAAAAATGTCATTTCTTTGTCTACTGCAGAGGAAAAATACATTGTTGCTGCTAACAATTGTACTCAAGTATTGTGGATGAAGTAGATGTTGAAAGATATCAAAGTTGTGTATGATGAACGTATTTCCATATACTATGATAATTCAAGTGTTATAAACATTTCTAAGAATCCGGTGTTGCATTTGAAGACCAAGAATATATCTATCAAGTTTAAATTTTTGAGAGATAAGGTCAGCGATAAGGAAGTCAGATTGGAGTATGTTCCTACCAAGGAACAAATTGTAGACATATTTACTAAGCCATTACCTAAGGATAATTTTGAGTATCTCAGAGGGAAATTAGGGGTGATTACCCCTCCTAATCAGAACTAAGATGCATAGTCTTTGCCTCAATCTCTGCATTCACATTCATATCTCAAGATCCAGATTGATGTTCTGGTGGCTGCTACTCAGGGGGAGTAGTTATATTATTCAGATATGTGGTTCAAATCTTGTGTATCTTTTTAATTTATTTCAAAGGGGGAGAAGAATAATGTGAAAAAATCTTGGAGAACTAAGTGGTAGAAGAGTAATGTGAAAAGGGGAAATTGTTGAAGAATAGTTAGTTGTGTTGATGGTGTTTTCCACATCATGTGTTGCCATCAATGCCAAAGGGAGAGATTGTTGTATTTTGTGGTTGAGTTGTTGATATGTGGTTGTCATTGATGTAAACACTATTAGCATAAATTTTTTTTTAAGACTGTATATGTTGGGGATATTGATAAATTTGTAATAAAATATGTTACAG
Organism: Sequoiadendron giganteum; assembly: GCA_007115665.2. Taxonomy (NCBI): domain Eukaryota; kingdom Viridiplantae; phylum Streptophyta; class Pinopsida; order Cupressales; family Cupressaceae; genus Sequoiadendron; species Sequoiadendron giganteum. The sequence goes on along the minus strand of CM021103.1, from coordinate 233,080,375 downwards.
GTTGACTGTAAAGCAATAAAGATTAGTACAATGGAAAGTTCAATATGTTGATAGTGAGAAGTTGTAGATTCAAGGATTTGTTTTGAAGCCTATCTAGTTTATTCACTGAAAGTTTCAGAGGTGCACATGAAGATTTGAGCAAGCTATGAGTTTATGTATTCCGACAGTTTTTCTATTACTGTAAATGGTTTTCATGGAAGAAGATAATATGATTCTGGTAATCTAAGTTGTTGTGTATGTTACTATGGTGTTCATAGAATTTTCTAGATCATGGTCTATCTATGTTTTATGTCTACATTGATCATTTTTCTCGCAATCCGATATTTTCTCTTCTTTTTTCATCTTTTTCATGTTCATGGTCGACAAGGTGATTGAAGCGTGTTGTGGATCTTTGAGGAAGAATATTTGAAGGTTTTTTGTGTTCAAGGACATTATTTTGGGTCTCTACTATGTTGTGTCTAACCTTTGTTGATTCACATAAATAACCTTTATTGTTTTGGGCTGACAACTTGCTTTCATTCTATTATTTTGTGTAAGTCAACATATAGCTATGTAATTTCTTGTTATGGATATATATAAGTGATTTTTTCTTCATTTGAGAAGTGTGTGTGATGTGAAGTGTGCATTTTCTATTTGTGAAAATGTTCAAATCATTCAAAAGTAGAGCAAAGTGTGAAGAAGAGTGAAGAAGTTTTCATGTGCTTATTTGAAACTATACTCAAGCATTAGTAGATGCTACTTTCTTAGCTCAAATTCTTCAGATGGATTTAATCTAAATATTTTTTGTAAGATAGTGAGTCTTCCTTTGAGCAGTGATCTCTAGGTAGTGTGCTTGAATGCATGCGCATTCCTCATTTATTCTTCTTCTACTTTTAATAGGGTATAAATTGTTAATTAACCTGCACCATGTTTTTTTCCCTCAATCGGGTTTCCATGCAAAAATATTGGTGTTATGTGTATTTCTAATGCGTTGTTGATTCATGCGTTCACTATTATTAATCAAATCTGAGAATAAGGGTTAATAATTTTAATAATTTTGAGATTTTATGACAACTGATTCACCTCTTAGTTGTCTTCCCTTGTGTTTCCAATAGAATTTTGTGAGATCTAATAAGGTCATCGATCAATATCTGGTTTCTTAAGTAAAGATGATGTCACAGTTGGGAAAATTGTTGTAAAACATTAGGTTAGTAATTTTTAGATGTTAAGACTTCTAAGTTGGGTATTAATTCCCTTTTCTCATCAACTTAAGTTGGAATTTGTATAAGTGGATTCTTTCATGGTACAGGTCTTTACTAAGACAACACATGAACCAAGGTTGACATTTTTGTTTTCCAAGTCTGATGGCATTCTTGGGCTTGGTTTCCAAGAAATTTTTGTTGATAATTTTGTTTCAGTCTAGTTAGTGTTGATAGCCTTCATTCTATAATCTCAGCGTATCACCTTAAATTTTGAACAAGGTTCTAAAATCAAGGGTTTAGTATGCATATTTCAAGCCTATGATGAACACTCTATTTAAGGCATTTTTTGACAAGGCTACAGTTTTTTAATTGATTTATCTTTTTTTTGTGTTTGGAATTATTTTTATAAACTTGCAATATACAATTCACTTTTATTCTTTCTGAATTGAGAATAATATTAATTTTGTTTGTTGTATAGAGGCAAAACTTCATTCATGGTGGAAAGAGAAACACCCTATTGCTCATATCAAATGGCACATTGCATATAAAAGAGTAAAAATTCTAGCTGGGTTATTATTGACTGTATTTAAGGAGAGAGATTAATATATGGGACATGATCAACACTCCCCTTAGATTCTAACGTAAAATTTTTAAGAGATGAAAGGGGAATGTACTCACATAAAAGGGCTTAAAGCATGCATTTCCATGATTGCAAAAGTTTTTGGAGAAATTTATTTATCGCAGTCATTTATGTGCAATATTGTAACTCAAATTTTTAGTCTTGCGACTAAAAATAACAACTATAATACTCTATTTATAAGCTATAACTAGAACACCTTTCTTTTATTAATAAAGTTCATGGATCAGATTCTAGACCTTCTATCTGATTCTGCTCTTTGCTCTGCTATGATATGCTTTATAATTCACATCACAAATCCATACACAAATGAATTCACACCACTATCCTTCTGAATTTTGCACCACACACTAATATACTTTGCAGACTACACAATCGCTCTTAAAAAATGATACAGCTGATCTCATATATATATTCACTATCAAATATTTGATCATTCATATATCGGCTTACATAAAACATAAAATACTTCCCAACTGTCAGCTTAAATCCATAGCTAATTATTTATGCACACCACCCATAGTTAGTCAAAGCATAGTGAGGACCTAAATAAACATATTTGAACATAGAAACATTTAACAAATTACTTCTTAAACATTTGCAATGACTAATTTTTCCAAATCGACCTTCTAGCATAGATAACCAGAAAATTAGTGCACCAGATCTCCTATATTGTACACCAGTGAATTCATAGCCACAAAACCCTAGAATAAGGTATTATAGATACCCAATGATCTTCCCTGAGATGCACAACACGAATTGATAAGATGATAATGCACATTGATCGATAGACTTAGGTTTAATTAGATACCAGTTTTTTCATTTTTTCTGTTGGTATGAGAAAGTAGTAGACTGTGGATCGGATGAATGAATTTAGGTTGCCATCAATGACAACACTAGAAGCCATATGCCAACAAAAACATTCCCTTGGTGGAGAGGAATGAAGGTGGACCACTTCACACCTTAAATTGGACCTAAATCCACATATACACATCATGACATGCTTCCACAAATACTAAAACATATCTGCAATTACTGTAAACACTCAAGGTTCATCCAACCTATGTTAACACCATCAAAAATTTAAGTACATGATTCACCAAATCCAAATATGAATTTCAGACCACACACAACACTTAAACACAATCTAGAATATTCCATCAACACCCTAAAATCCAACAAATCCTTCACAACCACATACACCTGAAGAAAATACTCATTTTGTACACCCGGTTAACCTTCCACACATTTTATCACATGAATCTGAACTTGAAAAGTATCAAAACTCAAAAAAATTAGACTAAAGAAAGATATAATAAATATAAGTACACTTCTAGATCCACAAAACTAGAAACCACAACATGGAGAAATGTGTAGAAAAACTATTGATCCCATACAACATTGCATCACAGTTCACACACTAGTGAACAAAAATTCTTCTTCTGGATGATCCAAAATAGGAAACTCTAAATATAACACCTATGGAAACCTTTGATTAGAATATATAAAAAACACAAGTAGATATTCAACCATGAAGAAATGTGAAGAAAAAAACTGAACACTACTTTGCAACATTGAACACTTTTTACAACATCCACCATGGTTTTTCCCCTAACAAGTTTTCCACGTATAAAAATATTGGTGTTCATGTGTCTCTGATGTGTTGTTTATTTATGCTTCCATTGTTAATTATCAGATCTGAGATTAAAGGATATTTAAGGTTAAATAAGCTTAATTTTTTTAACAATTGATTCACCCCCCTCTTAGTTGTCTATACTAGTTTTTCCAACAATTGGTATTAGAGAAGGTTCCTCTAAAGGGAAAGCTTAATAACTTGAGGTGATCTGAGATGGAATCTTACAAGAAGGATAGTCCTAGATTCGATGGAGCAAACTACTCTTTGTGGAAAATCAAAATGGAATGTCATTTGAAGTGTATTGGTGAGCCTTTCTGGAAGACTACAAAGAATGCATTGACTATTCCTCATAATGGTCCCTCTACTACTGATGAAATCAAAGAAGCTAAAACAAATACCAGAGCTATTGAAGCATTGTTGGGTTCTTTGACAGATTCAGAGATGACAAATGTGATAGGTCTGAATACTGCACATGAGATCTATAAAAAGTTGGAAACATTGTATGAAGGAGATGCACTAGTGAAAGTTTCTAAGCTATAGATTCTAAAAGGAAAGTGGGAGGACATGAAGATGGGAACATCCTCTCTTTCTCTCAAAAGATAAATGAACTACTGATGAGAATTAGATGTGTCAATGGAGTCTTGGATGAAGGAGAGATTGTGGCTAAAATAATTAGATCTATGCATCCTTCCTACAAAAAAAAAGCTCATTATATTGATGAACTCAAGATAGTGAAAAATGTGACAAGAGACACGCTGATTGGAAAACTTGTTGCCTTTGAGTTAAGTGAATTTGGTGAATCTACTCCTAAGAACGAATCTTCATTCAAAGCTATTATATCCAGGAAAGGCAAGCATAGATATGATTCAGGAGAGAGTTCTGAAAAGACATTCAAGTATGAAGATGAGATGAAGAAAAATAATTAGAAGAACTGGAAGCATTTATTGTGAAAAGAGAAGCTAAAGGTCATGGTAAGTACAAAGTAAATTTACCTATCAAATTTTTTTCTTGTAGTAAAATAGGTCATTTTGCATCAACGTGTCCTAAAAGAGACTCTAAGTATAAACCTAATAAGACTAGATTTCAAAAGAAATGCTATTAGGATGAAGAAGGTGTTACTGGTGATGAATCTGATAAAGAAACTAGAAATGAAGATGAATGGGTATTCATTGCTATCAAAGAAAATGGTCAGGTGTCCACTGAATCTACTAGTAGTGTGAATGTTGAGAAGTCTCTTGCAGAAAAATTTGAAGAAAAAGATGAGTGGCTAATTGAAAGAGGATGCTCACATCATATGACTAGTGAAAAAAGAAAGTTTGTAAGCTTGGAAAACTATGATGGTGGTGTTGTAAGATTTGGAGACAACACTTCTAGCGTGATTCATGGTAGAGGAACTATTTTTTTTTGTGGTAAACATAATACTGATGATGTTCTTTATGTATAAGGCTTAAAGAATAACTTGTTGAGTGTTGGACAGATGGTAGAAAAGGGTTACAATCTTTAGTTCAAGGATTGTAAGTTCAAGATACAGGGAAGTTTTGGAAATATGATTGCTTCAGGTACAAAGAAAAGAGGTAGTATTTTTCAGTTGAGTGTTTCTAGTGAAATTTGTTTAATTTCTCAAGTTGATGTAAGTTGGTTGTGGCATAGGAGGTTATGCCATGTGAACTTTGATAACATTGTCAAAATAAGCTCTTCTCAAGCATTCAAAGATCTTCCTAAGTTAGTGAAGCCTACTAACACCATGTGCAAAGAATGTTAGAAGAGAAAGCAGACTAGAAATTCTTTTTGAAGAAAACAATATAACTCAATTAAGTATTGGACTTGGTACAAATTGATCTATTGTGTCCATCCAGAATCAAAAGTCTTCAAGGTGAAAGGTACTTTATGTTGCTTATTGATGGTTAATATAGAATGATATGGGTTTATTTCTTAAGAGAAAAACATGAAGCATTATAAAATTTCAAAAGCTTCAAAGCTATGGCAAAGAATGAGACAAGACAAAAGATCAAATTCTTAAGATCAAACAGAGGTGGTGAATTCACTTCCTAGGAATTCAATTATTTTTGTGAAGAACATGGAATCCAAAGACAATTATCTACTCCCTCGACCACTCACAAGAATGGAGTTGTTGAAAGGAAGAACAAAACCATTTTAGACACTACTAGAACCATGATGCTGGAAGCAAATGTTCCTGATTTCTATTGGAGAGAATTTGTAAGAACTACTATGTATACCATTAACTGGGTAAATGTCAACAGTAATTCTAGTAAGACCCCTTTTGAGATATGGTTTGGTTATAAGCCTACTATCAAATATTTCAAAACATTTGGAAGCAAATGCTACATCAAGAGAGATGATGATATAGGAAAGTTTGATGCTAGAAGTGATGAAGGAATCTTTCTAGGTTACTCTACTAAGAGCAAAGGTTACTGGTGCTTTACTAAAAGGTTGAAGAAAATGGTTGAAAATGAAAATGTCAAAGTTGATGAAGATATTGATAGACCATCTAGATGTAGTGGATATGATTCAGATGACCAACATGATAGTACTAAAAATAGAAAGAATGTTTAAACACAAAATCAACTTCAAATTTTTCTCGTGAACCTAGCAAATCAAGAAGCAGAAACTAGAAGAAGTGTAGAAGAAATAACACAACAATAGGAAGCTAGATAAAGTCCTAAATATCCAAGGTATGTAAGGTGAAATCATTCTGATAGTTAGATCATAGGAGATAAGAGCAAAGGTGTGCAAACTAGAAGAATAATTTTAGAAGAGTATTGTCTAATTTCCAAAATTGAATCTAGCAATATTAATGAAGCATGCAAAGATGAATATTGGATGGAAGACATGAAAGAAGAACTAATGCAGATGGAGAAAAATGATACATGGAATCTTGTTCCTAGACCTCATAACAAAAAAGTGATTGGAACCAAATGGGTGTTTTGGAATAAGCTAAATGAACAAGGTGAAGTGGTCAGAAACAAAGCAAGAATGGTTTGGAAAGGGTACTCATAGATGGAAGGTATTGATTTTGAAGAAAATTTTTCCCCTGTTGCTATAATTGAATCTATAAGATTATTTCTTGCTTATGCTGCCTTCAAGAATTACAAAGTCTATTAGATGGATGTGAAGTCAAAATTTCTAAATGGTGAGCTAGAAGAAGTCTATGTTGAGCAACTAGATGGATTTCAACTGACTGACAAAGAAAACATGGTATGCCGATTGAAGAAAGCTCTATATGGACTTAAGCAAGCTCCTAGAGCTTGGTATGATAGATAGGATAAATAATTGTTAAAGTTGGATTCAATAAAGGTACTGCTGACAACAATCTATATTTCAAGTTGGATCAGAATAAATAACTGATCATTGAAGTCTTTTTTGATGACATTATTTTTGAAGGTGATGATGATTTTTGTATGAAGTTTGTTGATGAAATGAAAATTGAGTTTGAAATATCAATGATTGGATAACTAAAATTCTTTTTAGGATTACAAATCACTCAATTAGAAGATGGAATCTTTATATCCTAGTCCAAATATGTAAAATAGTTATTGAAAATGTTTGGCATGGAAGAATCAAAGCCAGATGGTACACCTATGGTAACCGAATGTAAACTTACATAGAATGATGATTCTCCTAAAGAAAATCAAACAAGATATAGGTCAATGATTGGTGGATTACTCTATTTAACTCAGACCAAGCTAGATATAATGAATGATGTATGCATGTTTGCTAGATATCAAGTCGATCCAAAAGAGTCTCATGTGACTGCTATGAAAAGAATCTTCAAATACCTGAAAGGGACAGTTGATTTGGTCTTTGGTATCCTAAGGATGGTGATCTTATCCTAAGTGATTTTGCTGATGCAAATTGTGAAGGAGATGTGGATGACAAGAAGAGTACTAGTGATGGTGCATTCTTCTTGGGAAAGAAGTTGGTATCTTGGCTAAGAAAAAGGAAGAATTTTGTTTCCTTATCTACTGTTGAGGTAGAATACATTGCTGCTACAAACAGTTGTACTTAAGTATTGTGGATGAAGTAGATGTTGAGAGATGTCAGAATTGAGTATGAAGAACCCATTGCCATATTCTATGACAACTCAAGTTCCATAAACATTTCTAAGAATCTAGTTTTTCATTCAAAGACAAAGCATATATCCATCAAATGTGACTTCTTGAGAGATAAAGTAAGTGACAAAGAAGTTAGACTGGAGTATGTATCTAGAAAGGAAAAAATTGCAGATATCTTTACTAAACTATTTCCTAAGGATAATTTTGAGTATCTCAAAGGCAAGTTAGGGGTGATTTACCCTCCTAATTAGAACTAAGTGATGTAGGTCTTTGCATTAGTCCATGAATTCATTGCCATATCTTATTCCAAATTGGTGTTGTGGTGACTGCTACTTAGGGTGAGTAGTCAAATGTGCTAAATATGAGGATCAAATAATGTGTACCTTTTCCATTGATGTCAAAGGGGGAGAAGAAAAATGCGAAAAAATCTTGAAGTAAGGGGAGAAGAGTAAAGAAAGGGAGAGAAGAGCTATGATAAGAGAATTACAGATCAAAGGGAGAGAAGTATGTGGACAACCAGTTGTGTTGATGGTATTATTTTTCACATCATGTGTTTCCATCAATGCCAAAGGGGGAGATTTTTAGATGTTGTGGTTGTGTTTATGATACGTGGTTGTCATTGATGTCAAAAAAATTAACTTTGGTGATTCTGAAGGTTGTATATGTCGAGGAGATTGAGAAAATTAGAATAAATATGTTACAAGGAGTCTATGATGCTATGAAGATCCAAATGGTGATAGGTCGTGCACATTAAGTTTTAGGTGTCATGCACTAAAGGTTTTGTTGTTGATCCTATCTAGTATGTTGTCTGAAATTTTCAATGGTATGCATCAAGAATTGAAGAAGTTATGAATTTTTGTGTTCCTACAATCACTTTGTTACTGTAGAATTTGTTTTTGGAAGAAGAGGATGAAAATCTGGCAATTTCAATTGTTGTGCATGTTCTTGTGACATTCGTGGATGATTCTGGATTATTCTTTATCCTTGTTGCTCATCCGCATTATTTGGTGTGATTGTGACCAAAGATTTTTTTGATGTGTGCTTGATTTTTCATGTTCTTGGCTGACATGATGGTGGTAATGTGTTGTGGATCCATGAGGATTAATATTTTATTATTTGGCATGTTTGAGGATATTGATTTAGGTCCTCACTATGTTGTGGCTGACTTAGGTTGGTGTGCATCAAGATTTGTTCGTGTATTAAGGTTGATAGTTGTAATTTATTCTTTATTCTTGGTCAATAGATTTATTGATGTACATCCATATAGTAGATATATAAGAGTGATTTTTTCTTCATTGTAAGTGTATGCTCAGTGTGAATGATATATATGTGTGAATAAAGATCAAATTATTCAGGAGCATAGAAAAGTGTGAATGATTTTGAGCAGAGTGTGTAGACATTTTTATGTGCCTAACCGGAACTGTCATCGGGCTTTTGTAGAAGCTAATTTCTCAATTCAACCTCATTAGATGGATTTAATTTGATTATTTTATTTAAGGTAGTGAGCCTTCCTCTGAGCAGTGAGCTCTAGACAATGTGCTTGAAAGCATGTGCACTTCCTAGTCATTTCTCTCATTATACTTCTAACAGGGTATAATCTTGTGGACTAACATCCACCGTGGTTTTCCCCCTAATAGGATTTCTACATATAAAATTTTTGGTGTTCATGTGTCTCTAAGATCCACTGTTAATTATCGGATCTGAGATTAAAGGTTGTTTAAGGTTAAATAAGCTTAACTTTTGTAACAACTGATTCACCCCCCCTCTTAGTTGTCTATTCTTGTTTTTCCAAAAAAAATTGGAGATGTAATGAGGATTTTCGAAATGCAAAGAAGCTATCAAAATATGCTAGGGAGGACTAATATTCCCTTATTGTTTTCTTATTCCCACTATTGTTTTTCGAGGTAGATGCAAGATCTTCAGATGTCAGAACCAGATTTGAAATAATATCTGAAAAATACCCTTAGGAGGACTAAGATGCCATAGGTGGTGACTTAGTCCCTTCTAGAATTGCTGAAATCTTTGAATATGATCCTGAGGTCCAATGTCTACACTTCCTTCTTCTCGGATTTCAAGTCCTGAATCCTCTAGATCTGACCTATAGGTGAGTTTCTGTGGACATGACAGCTTTGTAATGCAACTTTGCAACTTTACAAATTTTCACTCCAAATGATCTTCAAGTCTTCAACCTAAATCTACAAACACAAACATGCAAGAGAAGAAAAACTTGTTGAGTGTTAGTGATTGGGGGTTTTCCTTGGTCAAACCCCTTGTTGGTAATTAAACCTTGAAATGCAATGAAATAAAGGAGGGAAATTATGAATGAACAAGGTGCTATGTTTCAACTCACCAAACCCTTGTAAAATCTAAAAACTTGTGTGAGGTGGCTATGTTGGATGCATATCTTGAATCAAAGGAATTATTGATAGATCTTTACTTGAATTTTTTTCTTAAATCAAAACCCTACATCATAAATGTTAGCTCAAGCATCTTTGAATATGATCAAGATTCAAGCATCATATTCAAGATTCAAGCATCTTGATGAATTGCACTTGAACTCATAAACTTGCCTTAGGAATGAATACTCAAGTTTCTAGATGATAAATGAGTGAATCAACCTTGTATTTATACTTATCCATACTTAATATCCCTAAATTACACCATGACAAGCCAATAGATGAAATCATTAATTAAAGGAGGCTAAATCCCACCAAGATTTGAAACTAAATCCCAAAAATACGTTAAGGGGGACAAAGACGCCCTAGGTGGCATCTTAGTCCCATGTCTTGAAACATGGGGTACAAACTACAAAGAAGGGCCCATTTAAGGTCCACTTGAAATTAGGGTCCTAGGAACTTTGGGGGTCAAAGATGCCCTAGGTGGTGTCTTAGTTCCGACCCAAAAATCATGGACACACAACTGGAATCATTAAATTATCATTTATCCTTTGATGTTTGTCAGGATTAGCCATAAAATGATATAGTTCATTAGGCTGGTGGATGAAAAATAGAACCAATTATGACATACATAAACATAAATAAAGCAAGGCAGGCCCAAACAAGTGTGAAAATTCAAGGGTATGAATTTTACTACACTACATTTAGCCCCCACTTTAGTGAGAGGATGAACTTGATTCAAACTCACACTAAAGTAGCCAACCATGCAATCAAGAGAGGTTCAAATGTACATATTTTAGTAAGATGGGATGACAATAACCAAGAGGGTGACTGAGCCTCCAGGATCAAGATTCTATGAAAAACCAATATAGGCACAAAGAAACACACTTGTGGATGATATATGAAGTCAAAACTAGATCACAAACATACACCATCAAAGATAGAAAAATGAAAAAATAAAAACAAAAAGGAAAATGGAAAATGCAATGCATCAATCTTCGACTAGCCATCCAACATGTTGTGGAACCGGGTCTAGGCTATTTGTCCAAAAAGGTTTACAAGTGGAACATGTTGTCCAGTATGCAAACAAAAATGCAAGCTCACAGGGGCTAATGAAGCTATTTGTTCACTAGGTGAGCCCCAAGAGGTCCATATCAAAGTCATACCCCCATGACTATGGTAAGGAAAAAAAATGCTTGCCCACAAGGGCTAGTGAAGCTAGTTCACTAGGTGAGCCCCAGGAAACCATATCAGAGCCATAACTCCATGACTTTAATAAGGTAGAAAAATGCTATGCAATAAGAAAGAGGCATATTCAAAGGGATTTTTCTTAGTTCGTGCAAGGTCTCTTCTTATGGAACATTATGTCTAATGTCTCCAAGAGAGGACAACTTAAAGAAATATCACACTCTTAGAGGAAATCAAACCCAATGATACCACCAAGAAAAGAACGAATTGCAAGAAGAAAGAAAATCACACAATGAAACATGAGTGTCGATGTATGCCTCCACTTCAAAGCAGTTGCTAACACTATTGTTGTGAGTAATTAATTTAAACTAGAAAAAGACATGTGAGGTTATTCAGAAATCCCTATACCAAGTCATATGTTTTTGAATCGAACAACATCATGAATAAATATGTCACATGCAAGCCAACATAAGGTATGCCATCAACATCCCAAGCTTTCTCTTATATATACATGAAAGGTGGTCAACCAACCAAAAGAGGCAACACTAGGTGACATACAAGGACAAGGATACCTAACCCCTTGCCCCCACTTAGTGTAGGACAACAGTGAGCCAAAATGATTGATGAGAAAATTGGTCATGTAAAAATAAGTATCAATTAGAGGAATTAGGTGCTTCAACACAAGGAAGAGAACCAAAATCCTTAGGATGTTCAATTTTATCACTTAAAGCCTTACATTCATTAGTGGAATGACCATGAACTCTATGATATGCACAAAATGAATTCTTGTAGTAAAATTTATTTCGTGTTCTTGGAGGGAGAGATATCAAACAATCTTGGAGGAGTCTCAAGAAGATACTTTCTTGATCAAAAGTAGAGAATGTTTAATTATTTTATGGTAAAGATATCTCTTGCTTAGTATTAGTTGTCATACCAACACAAGACTCTTTAGATTCTAAGATTTTGTTTTCTCCTTGAAAGGAGGATGTAAAATCTAATGAACTCAAATCATTAGTGTTTTGAGTGATGAAATTGACATTAAGTGAAGATTTATTTGTTTCTTTAAAATGATAACAATCAGGACCACTAGTTTCTATCAATTGAGGATGCATTATTATTAAATTTATCTTAGAGGAATGTTTTGTAAGAGTGTTGGTATCAAGTGAAGGTTTGTTTCATGCTTTTATTTCTATCATAGGAAAATAACCAAGATCATGAGTTTTTTCTTACGTGTGAGGCTCTATAGGGACATGGACACCTTGTTCTCTAGCACCACATCCTTTTCCCCTATATACTAGTTGTTTCATAAGCTCATAACCTCTTTCATAAATCTTTTTCATTTCTTTCTATGATTCAGTGGTTGTTGATAGTCTATCTCATTAAAAAAATTCATATAATTTTATTTTTCTTCTAAAGTGGTTGAGGTGGATGCTTTCAAATGGTCATCTAAATTTTATGTTGAAATTACAACTTTTTCTTTTCCTTTTCCAGATTCTTTGTTTATAATCTTGTATTCTCCCATGAATGTAGGTTCGAAGTCTAAGGAACCCCAATCATCCTCTAATAACTTCATGACCTCCTCAATATTTTTTTCTCTGTCTTTGTGTTGCATGATTTCCACTTGTGTAGTTGGTGTCAATGTGTTTAAGGGATTCTCTTTGTTTTTCTCAATGTTCAAACAACAGTTTGGTTTAGGGCTAGCTTCAAGTGTGTACACTTTGTTGTTGTAGACATAATTCATTTTATAATGAAGAGTGGAAGGAACCCCATTCATTGTATGAATCCATGGTCTACATAAAAGAGGATTATATTAAATATCATGAGTCATTAAATGGATCAGTGTTTCTATTGTGGCCTTTCTAGCTTTAATAGGTAAAGTGATTACACCAAGAAGTTTTTTTTGAATGTTATCAAAGCCAATAATAGATAAAGAGGGGGGTAGGATTTTTTATTTATCAACACCAACCTTATCCAAAAGGTTTTCACTACACACATTTAAGTTTGAGCCATTGTCAACAAAGGTTTTCTTTATCCCTGTCGTATTGTATTGAGCTATGATCATGAAAGCATCACATTGTTTTTGCATTTCCAAAGGAGGGAGTTCACTTTGGTGGAAAACAATGTCAGAATTTAGTCCTTGAATCATGTCTTCTATGTCAATCGGTTGTGCATTAGAAGGGATAGGAACTTGTTGTAAAGTAGTTTGAAGCATATTGTGATAGTTAGTTGAATTCTAAATCAAGTCCTAGAGGGATATCTTTGCGGGAGTATTCGTAAGTTGTTCAACAAGATCATACTTCTTTCCACTTTGTGAAGGAAAACAAGTGGGACCTAGTAAGATAGGATTAGGCAATGGGAAGGATGTTGAAGGTGTTTGTCTTGTGTGTGGATTGTTCCTAGTGTTTTATGTATGAGCAATAGTAATATAATTTGGTTGTTGTGAAATATTGTTCTTATGTCGTTCGAGGATAAGGACAGATTTTTTTTGAACTTATGTTTTTGAGAGGGTGGATAAATGATAAGTTTACACTTGAGAGAGTAATCCAAGGGTTATCTAATGTACATAACCTCAGAAGAATTATCCTTATTTTCATGATCTCTTAATGAAGAGGAGTCTAATGTTACTTCATCATCTTCATCTAAGGAATTATTATTGTTAATGTTCTCATTGTATTCCACTATTACATCTTCCCTTGTAGGAGGGTTTTTAAGATAACTACAAACCAAATGTTCTTGACATTCAAGGGTTGGTTCTTCCAAGATGAATTCATTGCATGTAGGGGAGTTATCAATGGTTGAATTTTCTTGTTTATCAATAGTGGAGATATTAGGAGAAGGCTCTATTTGATTGTTATGATTGTTTATGACTTTATCCTTTTTCTCTAAGGTCTCATTATCTTATACTATACCATCTACCCTAGTAGGAGAGCTTATAATATGTTCATCACATTCCATGGTCAGATTTTGTAAAATAGCTTCATCCCAAGTAGGGAAGGCATTAACAAAAGGAAAACTATGATTTTCATACTTACCAAATAGATATTTCCAAATGGTAGGAGCATTAGGGAAGGGAGGAACAATATTATCATGACTCTAAATAGGTTCTTATTCTAACACCAATCTATTATCTTTGCATCGAGGAGGGATATTAGGAGAAGGGAAATTTTTATTGTTATGGATATCTATGATATAATCCTCTTTCGCTAAAAAATTATCACAAGAAAGGGATGAATGGAGACTAGGTAAGGTGATTTTCAGAAATTTTTCTATGATCTCATCTTCTTGTTTTATAATATCTTCCAAAGGGGGAAGAGGAGAGGGACAATCAAGATTCGCAATGCTTGTATCTTCTTTCACTAAGATACCTCTGTCACTAATAGGAGAGGTATCAGGAGAAGAAAAAGTATGATTGTTATTATTGTCTATACTTGCATCATCTTGTATTATACCATCCTCACCAATAGGTAATGCAATATTAAGGATTGTTCCAATGGTTTGATCTTCTTTCTCTAAGATGTTCTCATAACCATGAAAGATAGTAGAAGGATGAATAACATGTTTCTTAATGACCATATTGTTGTAATCTAAATTGAACTCATAAGAAGGGATGTTGTACTAATGCAGTCCATTTTTAACCATATCAAAGGCACATATCTTGAAAGAAAACATGCTATCAAAGAAAAGTAAATAAAGTGCAATTCAATGATCTCAAGTGGAATGTTTAAATGTGATTTTTAGATTTGAAAGAAATTAATTTACTAAGTGCGTTATGAAACAACCTAAAAGATTAAATGTTGTAAATACAAATTTGGAATTGATTAATGCATGAAATGAACCAATTTAAGTTATATTTAATGATTTATGCATGTACTAAAAATTCAACTAGTTGAAATAGATAACCAACGGCATGAAATAGGAGCACATAAAAGCATATTTAAACCTTGAAAATTGTAACTTCAAAGCCAACAGGGACTAAGATGCTTGTAAGGGTTTCTTGGTCCTAATGGTGAAATTTTGAGGTTCTAGAAATTGGAACAAAAAGAAAACAACAAAAACAGGATTTTGAGCCAAAAACCCAAAGAGGGACTAAGACACCAAGAAGGGTGTTTTGGTCCCAATAGAGGTTTTTCTTAGAAAAAAAATTGAGTTGTTAACAATGTTCCTATGTTGCCTACCTAGGGACTTGATGTTTAGAAATAGAAAAATGAGTAAATGAATACAAGAAATTGGATGCAAAGTTGAATGTAATTTTTTCAATTTTGAGTGCAATAACAATTTTTCTAAATGAAATTAGGATGATTAACAATGCACTCTTTAGTTTTTCAATGAAATAAGATGATGCAAGAAAGAAAAAAATGCAACCTATATGCACTTTCACTAATGCAAATATGCGAAACCCAATATTCACTTTCACTAATGCAAATATGCAAAACCCAATATTCACTTTCACTAATGCAAGATGCAATGCAAGAATGAATGCAACCTAGATCTAGGACTTTAATGGACTCCAAATAAGAAAATGAATGTTCGGAAAGGTCAAGTTTACCAAAATGAACTGTATGAAAAATGGGGAGATGTTTTATGGCCTAGGTCATAGAAAACCCCTATTTTCTTATGGTCATTCAATAATATCCTAGGATCTCAAATTGGATTGACTATCAACCAAAAGGGTTATTCAATTATCGATAGGGAATACCTAGGAAGGGGTTCTTTAAAATTAGAGAGGTTCACCATAAAGAAAAATCTTGGAAAATACAATCTAACATTCAACTCATGAAACCTAGTAATGTAAGCTAAATGATTAATACAAATGATGAAATTATGTGACAAAAAGTTAGGGTATGTGTACTTGGGAAGTCTGGAGATGTAATGAGGATTCTATAAATGAAAAGAAGTTGTCAAAATATGATACGGATGACTAAAACAACCTTACTGTCTTCTTAATCCCACTTTTGTTTTTCGAGTAAAATGCAGGATCTTTGGATGTCATAATTGGATTTTAAAGAATATCTAAAAAATAACCTTGAGAGGACTAAGACACCCTAGGTGGCAACTTAGTCCCTTTTAGAATTTATGAAATCTCTGAATATGATCTTGAGGTCCAATGTCTGCACTTCCTTCTTCTTAGATCTCAAGTCTCTAATCCTCCAGATCTAAGTTGCAGGTGAGTTTCTATGGAGATGACAACTTTGAAATACAACTTTGGACTCCAAATGATCTTCAAGTCTTCAACCTAAATCTGCAAACACAAACATCCAAGAGAGGAAAAAATTGTTGATTTTTAGTGAATGGGGGTTTGCCTTGGTCAAACCCCTTGTTGGTAATTCAACCTTGAAATGGAATGAAATAAAGGAGGGAAATTATGAATGAACAAAGTGTTATGTTGCAACTCACCAAACCCTTGTTGTAAAATATGCAAACTTGTGTGAGGTAGCTAGCTTGGATGTAGATATTGAATCAAAGGAATGCTTGTTAGATCTTGACTTGAATTTATTGCTTCAATGAAAAACCTACACCACAAATTTTAGCTCAAGAACACACATGATGCCAAAATATCCTTGATATGATACCTGAATCTTGATGATGGCTCCAAATACTTGATGAATTTCTCTTGATCTCATAAACTTGCCTTAGGAATGAATACTCAAGCTTCTAGATGAGAAATGAGTGAATGAACCTTGTATTTATACTTATCAATGCTTAATATCCCAAAATTACACCACAAAAATATGATGCATGAAATAATTAATTAAAGGAGGCTAAGTTCCACCAATATTTGAAATTAAATCCTGAAAAATACCTTAAGGGGGACTAAGACACCCTTGGTGATGTCTTAGTCCGAAGTCTTGAAACTTGGGGAAAAAAATCCAAAGAGGGGCCCATTTAAGGTCCACTTGAAATTAAGGTCCCAAGACCTTTGGGGGACAAAGATTCCCTAGGATGCATCTTAGTCCCGACCCAAAAATTAGGGACACAGCCAAAATCATTAAAATAAAATTTATCCTTTGATGTTTGTCTGGATTAGCCATAAAAATATATAGTTCATTAGGCTTGTGGATGATAAATAGGACCAATTGTAAAGCCCCGCCAAGTAACCTTAAAGGAAGTTGCAATTAACATCATAAGCGAACCAAATTTTTTTTTTTACAAAATGCATTTAACATACACATTCACTTATTAGTTAACAACAACCTCTAAGGCTACAAGGTTAGGATTACTTAAACCCACACATACATATTACATATAACCATAGCCTTATGAAATTTATGAAATAAACATCATACATCATAAGAATACCACATAACATAATAAGATAATCAACCAAGATACAATCTCATAAACATTATCTTAATCCAATAGTTACATCACTCATTCCCAGAATGAGGCAATAGTACTCAAGGTTACAATTATAAAATTCCACCTCATAAACATAAGAGGAATAAAATAAATATACAAGTTAAAATATTACAATGCAAGGAATTACAACAAGAACCGCGAGTTGTCCATCTGGATGTCTCGCCACCAAGTACTGAAGATAGATGGGGACCCAATGGTTTTGGTGCATGTTCCACCCAACCAATGTGGTGCCCAAAGGCCCACCCCCCATGCTAGGAGATAGTAACAAAGTAACATGGACAAAGATCTACTACCTCTAACCAAAGGCAGACTCATACTGACTCAAACTGACATAACCAAATAAATGCCATCAATAAGTACAATTTCAGTACAACTCAAATACAACATTCACATCACTGACATAGGTCACATTGCTTACAGACATAAAGTAGATCAAGTATGTTCAAATAGCCATACACATAAAACAATTAACAACAGTTGTCCTAGATAGAGTGTCATCGCAAGGTTTGTCATGAGATCTACTCTGGGAATTCTTCATAGGCTCCGGCACAAGTAATCCTAGTGGCCTCAACTGAATCCTGACACTCATACTCACTCATGCGGAATCAACTACCTCTCGTAAGGACAAGATAGTTGATCTTGCCATTCCAGGTCTTCTCACTCATCCCAAGTCTAAACAAGCCCTTGTGTCTATGAGTGAGGATTAAATTATCTTGATTAGTGTGAACTGCATCCTAATCATCTAAGTACATTAATTTAATTATCACTTGATTAACTCACTTTTGAAGGTTACCCAGTTTACCACTTTGGGCTTCGGCCCCTAACAAAAGCCACTCTTCTAATGGAAAACACACACCCAAACAATCCACCAAGGGAAACACAAGTCCATACCAACTAGGCATCATAATCCACTCCAACACAAGGAGGATACAAATAATAGAACTCACTCCAAACATCTTGGAGGCAACAAACACATAGTCCACTCCTTTCAAAGGAGGCAACAAGATGAAACCACATCACAAGGTCACTCCATACAAGGAGACATGGATCCCATAATCTGCTCCTAAATCAAGAAGGTGCAAACGTCTCCGTTCGTGAAAACCGGGTAAAACAGAAAAGACGCCATGCACTACCCAAGGGAAAACAACTAGATGGCATAAAGATTCAACAACCCTTATCCTCTAAGTTCTTCTGGAAGACTTATAATTTAGGATGAACACTAAATCCCAAAACCAACAATGCAACTTGACGACATAGAAACAAAAGCATTCAAGTCATCAATCAAATCTAATATTTGGATTTCCTAAATCCATACTCATTCAATAGGTAGTGTTGACAAAGTCAAAGACATGATAACTAGATCATCTAAAATAATCATAACCCCTATTTCCCTTTTCATTATTGAAAATCTAAAACAATTAAACTTACTTCCCTTTACTGAATACAGAGAATTAAATCCTTTAAGATAATCATGAGGAAGATACTACTTTTGGATATACTAAATCCATATCTCTTTCATAATCCAATCACAATGATTCAATTAATCTAAATAGAAATTAATAAATAACATAATTGATTGCCTCATCAATAAAACAACTTCTTAATTTACTTTTAAATCGACACAAATCTATGCAAGTAAACTCTTTCCATTTCCTAACCAAATCTTATGTCTCATTCAATTTTCTATTTAAAACATTCAATCACTTTAATATAATAACATAATGTTTCTCTAACCATTTTCCATATACACTAATCAATCCATTTTTAAATCTCTATTCAATAATTTATTGCATGCATCTCATTAAAATAAAATACGATAATGAATTTTACACTTAATATATATATATATGCTCCATATTATATAGACACCAAATATATATATTAATAAATTTAATTACATATATTCTTTAATATTCCATTCACAATGACTAGATTACTCTATAGAACTAAATAGAACATAATAACTATTTGCCTTTTTCAATATAGTTAATTCCTAAATTTACTTCTAATGCAACCTAACACTATTGCAAACAATCCTTTCAATTTTCTATCTGGAGTCTATGTCTCTTCAACTATCCATTTAAAAACATGCAATTTCATCAATGTATAAAAATATCTTTTGGCTTATCTATTTGACCACGCATTCATATTGTTTCTAATTAAATCTCATTAATTAAAACAAACATTTAAATATAAATATTTCTATAATTCTTCAATATATTTAAATATCTTTTTCCTTATCAATTTTGACCATACATTCAAAACTTATCTTTTAAACTCTTCATGCAAAGCTAAATTACACGCACTTAAATAAAACAAGGTAAATACTGATTGAAAATGCTCATGGATATATATATACATCTCAATATATTTTCTTCAATCATATTAACAAAATAAATATTTCCTTTTAAATCAAGTAATTACTTCTATTAAAAAAAATATCTTTCTCTATACATTTTCTACACATACTAATCATTTCTTTTAGAACACTAATAATACCCAATTTGCAAATAGCAGAATAAAATAAGATAAAATATTATTTATTCTGTCAAATGGATATATGCTTTCAATATATACTAAATATAAATTAATATATTTAAATATATTTAATCATTAACATATCTTCTATTGTTTACAGAATATCAAATTGTTTAATTCAAAATAAAATATCCCTTATCATCAATTTTCTAAAATATAAATATATTTTTCCAATTAAATCAAATTAATAATTGGACCTTTTACACATGAATTTAAATTCCACAATTAAATTTTAAATTATGCATTCTTTAAATCAAATATTTAACTCCTTCCATTAAACTTTAACATGCCATTTTAAAATAAACAATAATTTCCCCATACGTTTATAATTTTAATTCCACTAATCTAATATACAAATTTTATTTAAAATAATATAAATAAATATAATACTTTAATATTATAATAACAATACATAAAATGTTGATATTTATAAATATCAATTTATTATTATTTTATTTTCAGAGCAGCCATTGGAAAATAACTTAATAGCAGTCTCATGTTTCAAGCATAACTCAAAAACTACGATCTGGATATTTGCAATTTTTTGACAGGGATAAGAAAATTTCAAAATACAAAAACCCTTTAAATTTCCTGACAACCCAGTTTGTGTAAGTGAAGTTATAGGTGACGCAACTAGACCATTTTACCATGAAAAATATAACTATACTGTAGATTTTAAAATCTGTTTTTTAATAATAAACAGAAGATTTCATTTTCTAAAAACATTATAAATGCATTGTTCAATCTCTATGTTTGATTTCAATAACAACAAAATCGATTTCCCCAAATAATTTAAATTCAACTAAGGTTTTCACAATTTTCACTCAAGAATTTTCACAAGCAAAGGCTCTAAATTTATTTAATTCTTTTCTTCTAATATCAATTTTTTTTTTTTAAAACAGATTTAACAAACAAATCTTTAATCATTACTATTTTAAATAAAAACAATCAAGAACAATAAAACACAAAGAGGAAAACCTGGTACAAGAAGCTACAGGAAGAGATGAATTTCTGATGAAAGCCTCCTCCAAGGATTTCCTGATTTTTCTTCAATCCTCCAATGAATCCAATCCAAAATCCAACAAATGCAAACAATCTTTCCTTCAATCAATTCTACAATGAAACTTTCTTCAAACCCTTGTGCAAATTTTCCAAAATTTCTTCCCTGCTGTAAAAATGTATTTTTTTCTAAATCTCTTTCTGCTCCCCTAAAATTAAAACATATATTCTTTATAAATCAAAAATACCTAATACAACCCTAATTCACATTACATGCAAATTAGATATTTCAATTTCAATTTTTACAACCCTAATTCACATTGCATGCAAATTAGATATTTCAATTTCAATTTCAATTTCACTTTTCGAAAACCCACTTTCAATTTAAAATGCAATTTCAAATAATAAATTAATTTTTAAAGTTGCAACTAATTTCCCAAATAAACATTTAATTACAATTTCCAATTTAATTCCCACACGTTGAAATTAAATTCCAAATTTAATTTTAATTCTTTTATTTCCTTTCATTCTCTTGCATCACGTTTAATTAATAAATTTAATTATTTAATAACTAAATTCAACCCCTTGGATCAAATTTAATTAATTAAATAAACTAAATATAATTAATTAATTTAAATATAAACTTTTATCCACATTGCATTATTTAAATTAAATAACCATCAACATGATTTAAATGCAATTATTCTAAATATCTATTTCCAAATCAAGAATCTTTCAGAATTAAATAACATTAAAGTAAGACAGACATTGACTCGACACACATGACTGACGACACACTAAGGCTAGGGCATAGACTTGACACATGTTACCTAGCTACTATCTCCCATTCAACTTAACCGTTGGATCGACACACTCAAACCTATGAAACCAAGTGGAGTCGATGTCATGTACCTGCAATCCTGCAACCAAGTAAACAACATCATACAATATATCCAGCATATAATACACACCGTGAAGAAGAAATTACGGATTCGTAGGGCGCTCGCAAGTGAGTGATGCGAAACCGTCCTCTTCACCAATACACTCATCGAAACTGACACTTCCATCATAATTCCAATAATCTCATAATAATATCTCATGCTAACTCTACAACATCATTAATCCATAATGCATGTGAAAAATTAATCAGATAACTACATCCCACAATAATAGTTGTCACTCAATAGTAGCGATCAAAACATCATAACAAAATGTATCCAGTCTCAAAGTAGCTACAACCAAACATAGCATAAAGCAAACCGAACGAGAAACAAAATGGAGGGGTATTACACCAATGAAGACATAAATAAAGATAAATAAAGCAACATAGTCCCAAACAAGTGTGAAAATGCAAGGGCATGCATTTTCCTACACTACACAAAGCAACACTAGAGTTTGACATGAGTGATAATACTAATGATAACATAATGCAACCAATCAAAGAATCTCTATAGGTTAGGTTGAAATCAATGAAACAACATAGATCTATTGATATTAATGAAAATACAATCTTCCAAAAATCTCCTCCTTTGTCATTAATGGAAACACACAGAAAAACCATTATCAACAACGACAACTATGATCACCAACATATGCATTACACATTAATTCACACTGATCCCCCTTAAAATATTATCAACTCTTTCCAACAATTTATCTTTCTCCCCCTTCATAAGGATTTTTAGGTAAATATCTCCTGTTTTGGCATCAATGGAAAAGTGAAACACATATCTTCTTTTCTTTGCTTCCCCTCTGACACCAATCACATGTTTATCAACTCTGAAACTTCCTTTTATTTTACTACACTCTTTTTCTTCACACCTTCTCTGCACATCTTTCCATTTCACTTCTCTACACACTCCTCCTTAGGAGTAGAAAACATATTGCACCGACCAACAACTACTTCACATATCCTTTGACATAGTTGACAAAGGAAAGCACTTGTATTTTAGACAATGAAAACACTTACTCCCCTTGATTGTAGTAACCAATAAGTCCACTAATTATTATGTCAAAGAGGTATCCACCAAGATTAGTCCAAAATAAGGAATGAATATTCAAATCTATTGAAATGATGCATAACCTTATCCATCTAATTGAACTAAGGAGGGGCAATAACCCCTAAATTCTCTCAAAGATACTCAAAAGTATCCTTGGGAAGATCCTTTGTGAAGATATATGTAACTTGATATTTAGTAGGCACATACTCCAAGTTCACTTCATCATTTGCAACCTTTTATCTTAAAAAGTGATACTAGATTGAGATATGCTTTTTCCTTGAATGTATTATTGGATTCTTTGAAATATTCATAGCACTTGTATTGTCACATAAGATAGGAATTTATTCATCATATTACACTTTGATATCCCTCAAGGATTACTTCATCCACAACACCTATGTGAATCATTATGTTGTTGCAATGTATTATGCCTCTGCAGTAGATAAAGACACTGAATCTTGATTCTTACTTATCCAAGACACCAACCTGATTACAAGAAATAAATCACTACCACTTGTACTTCTATTATCATCCACACAACCTACCCAATATATATCTATATAAGCACATAGAGAGAAATGCTTATCCTTTGAATATAATAAACCATGTTTTAGAGTTCCTTTCAAGTATCTAAATATTCATTTTACTACTGCCACATGTGACTCTCTAGGATCTTCTTGAAATATAGCCACAAGAAAAACTACATTCATCATATCTGATGTTGTAGTAGTTATATATAATAGTCCTCCAATCATTGATCTATACTTGCTCTGATTAAATTTACTAGATTCTTCATTCTTACTTAACTTGCAACCAGTAACCATAGGAGTACATACAAGTTTAGAGTCTTCCATTCCAAACTTATTTAGCATTTCCTTGACATACTTTAATTGTGAAATGAATATACCTTTTTCTATTTGATTGATTTGAATTCCAAGCAAGAAACTCATCTCCCCAAACATAGACATCTCAAAATATTTATGCATTTCTTCTACAAATCTCTTGCACATACTTTAATCTCCTCTAAAGATTATATCATCAAAATTCACAACGACATTTAATATTTGATCTTTCTCAACTTTAAATTAAGGATTGCTACTTATGGTACCTTTATTGAATCCCTACTAGAACAAGTTCCTATTCAATCTTGAATACCAAGCTCTAGGGGCTTTCTTGTGTTCATATTGTGTCTTATTCAATTGATAGACTACATTAAGGTTATCTGGTAGATAAAAAAAATTAATTGTTCAATATAAAAAAATTCTCCAACTCAACATTCAAAAATACAAACTTCACATCCATTTAATAAAATTTAAATTTTTTATGTTCTACAAAAGAAAAAACATACTAATAGCTTCCATCCTTGCCACTTGAGAAAATTTCTCCTCAAACTATTCCTTCCACTTGTGAGTAGCCTTTGCACACAAGCCTTGCCTTATTCCTAGAAACTTCTCCATTCTCATTCACTTTGTTTCAGAATACACACTTAGTTCAAGTCACATTCTTGTTCACTAGTCTTCGGAAAAGTTCCCAATTCTGATTCTTCTCAATCTGTATTAGTTCTTCTTCCATAGCCTTGATCCAATACTCATCTTTGCATGCTTCAATCACTGCTTTAGGTTCAACTTTGGAAATTAAACATAGATTTACTTGTTCTCTTATCACAATATTCTTTCTAGAGCTTCAACCTGCACTTATTTTTCCTTACCATCATCTTTCTCTTCTCTACAAGAGGACTCATCTAACTCATATCCACCTATCATCACTAAAATTTTATGGAGGTATTCATCCACTTTGACACTTACACTTTAAACAATCCTTTTTAGCCTCTTTTTTATAGCACCGATAAGCCTTGATCTTTGTAGAGTATCCAAGGAAGATACCTTCATTAGATCTTGCATCAAAATTCCCTAAGATTTCTTCATCTCTTTTGATATAGCACTTGCTACGAAACACTCTAAAATATTTGATAGTAGGGTTTCTTCCATACCACAACTCATAGGGAGTCCTTGAATTTTTTGTCCTTTCTTGTGTTCTATTCAGTATGTAGATGATAGTATGAATTTTTTCTCTCTAGTAGACATATGGTAGATTAGCTTCCTTCATCATTTTCCTTCCTAATTCCTAAACTATCTTATTCTTCCTTTCCACCACTCCATTCTATTGAGGAGTCCTAGGAGCTAACAAATGTCTCTTTATTCCATGATATTCATAAAAAATATTAAACTCATTAGAGGTGAACTCTCCACCTTTGTTAGATCTTAAACATTTTATTTTCATATCCATTTCATTCTCAACCATATCTTTAAATGCCTTAAACTTTTCTAGAGATTCTAATTTTTTTTTAGAAAAGTTACCCAAGTCATTCTAGAGTAATCATCAATCAACAACATGAAATACCTATCACCTTCAAAATTTATTGTTCTTATAGGTCCACAAAGGTCTGTATGCACCAACTCTAATGGTCTTCTAGTAGAATATTCTTTGAAATTGAAGCTTTTCCTTGTTTGCTTCCCAACTTGACATTACTTGCAAACTACATTTATAGGATTTTTAGTATTTGCAAGATCTCTCTAGCTTGAGTAGAGTTGATTCTAACTAGTCTATCAAAATTGATGTGACACATTATTATATTCCATGTCCAACGTTCATTGATTTGAGTCCTAAAGCACATACCATTAGCACCTTTAAGCTCATAAACATTTGTATATATCCTTCTTCCTACAAAAACAAGAGTTTTTAATCCTTTTATGATCTCACAACTACCATCTTGAAACATAAGATTATATACTTTTCTACAAATTTGTCCTACATTCAGAATATTATTTCAAGGACCCTTAACATACAAAAAATGCTTTGTATTATGCTTACCATTAAAATTAATTGAAAATTTTCCACATATCTTAATAGATGTATCATCACCAAACTTAACAAGACCACCTTCAAACTTTTCAAGTTTTAAAAAGTCACTCTTATCACCTTTCATGTGATTTGAGCATCCACTATCAATAATCCAATAGTTTTTTTCCTCTCTCGAATGAAAAGGAGTCATCATATTTTCATTATGACTTGCTTCCAAAGTGACCTCCTACATACATCTCTCAAAGTTAGCATAATTATTTCCAACATTTAGAGCCATGAACAAGCATTCATTATCGTCATCATCAGGGTAATTATATTCATCATCAAATATATTGACATATTCCTTAACATAATAACTTCTCTTAATTTATTTAGCTTTATTCTCCTTAAATCTATCATTTGAAGCTTTGAATAGACATATTAAAGCATATTGACCTATCTTTCCACAAATGAAACATTTGAAAAGTAACTTACCCCTATATTTTCTAGTTCCATTTTTTAATCTCCTCACAAAGTTTGCTTCCAACTCATCAAAATCATACGGATCAGATTCCTCATTCTTCTTTGCTTTGGAAACTTTAAAATTAGTCTCTTTTCTTGAATCACTTGGACCAAACTCTCTTAGTTCAAAATTAGTTAAAGCACCAAACAATTGATCTCTTGAATAATGATCAAAATTATAATCTTTTTCAATAGTAGACACCATATGACTATAATATTTAGGAGGAGTTCTTAATACCTTCTTCACCACCTCATCTTCTTCAAGTTTTCCACTAAGAACTTTAATGGAATTGACAAATCTGTCCACTCTATGCATGTAGCATTTAATATCTTCATCTTCTATAATCATTAGGTTTTCAAACTTACTCTTCAAATTTTTCATATTCACTTGCTTGACCTTATCGTCTCCATCGTAGATACTTTCCATATTTTTCTAGATCTCACCAACAATTTTAAGATTCAAAACTCTCACAAGATCTAAATTAGAAAGACTACTCAAAATACCATACCTTGTTTTTCCATTGTTCTCATATGCCTTGATCTCATGATTAGTTCTCAAAACATTTTTAGGCCTTGTATATCCATTTTCAATAGACTTACACACTCCAAACCCTAGAGAAATAAGGAAAACTTCCATCATATTCTTCCAACATGCATAATCAGATCCATCAAACAGAGGAGCCTCCTTGTGTTCCATCCCAGATCTACCTCAAGTGGTTAAGATTTCTTCTAAGGAACCCTACTCTAATACCAATTTTTGAATGCACAAGATAACTGATAGGGGGTGAATCAGTTGTACATAAAAACATAAAAAACCTCATTAACATTAATATTTTCATTAGTCCTTAAACCCTTATCATGCATTATTAGAATGTAAACATGATAAATAGTAATGCAAACATATCCATACATATGAGAACACCAAATTTACATGGAAAACCCAAGAAGGAAACAACCATAGTGAGGATTAGCTCACAATGTAAAGTAATTACAACATCAAATATAATAGGTTCATTTTCAATGGCTCATTGCTAGATTAGAAAGATGAAGATAGAATATTGTTACAATGAGAAATCCATCTCAGAGCAATAGAAAATATCCACCACTACTTCACTAGAACATTCACTCTCTATAGAATTTAGACACCTTCTTCTCACTACTTTAATTGGATTTAATAATTAAAGCTCATACAACACTTCACACCATAATTTTCATCACACACACTTTAAACATCCTTCCTTCATCAATTTATCACACATATATTCCATCCTCAACCTTGAAAATAATTTACAAGTTTGTCTTTGCACCTCAAATGTGAAAATTCAAATTAGGTCAGCCCCAAAACATTCCCGCAGTAGAGAGGAATTAAGGTGAACCACATCAAACCTTAAATTGGACATAAATCCATATATACATGCCATACAACACTTCCACAAACACTAAAACATATCTTAAATTAGTGTAAACACCCAAGGTTAGACAAACATGTGTTAACACCATTGAACATTTAAGTGCATGCTTCAAAAAATACAAATATGACTTATCAACCACACACAACACTTAAACACAATATGGAATATTCCAACAACACCTGAAATCTAAAAAATCCTTCACAACCACATACACTTGAAGAACATACTCATTTTGTACATTGAGTTAACCTTCCACACATTGTAACACATGAATCCAACCTTGAAAGGCACCCAAACTCAAAAAACTCAAAATGAAGATAGATATGAACAATATAAACACACTTCCAAATCCACAAAACCAAAAACCATAACATGGATAAATGTGGAGAAAAACTATTTCTCCCAAACAATAGTGCATCACAATTCACACACTAGTGAATCATTTGGTAGAAGAAGTTGTGTTCACTAGTAGATCTTCAACCATGAAGAAATTTAGAGAGAAAATGATGCAGACCCAGGAGGCTCAATTATGCTGATTAGGCCTATTTTTCAAAGCAACATGGCTTTAAACCTATCATAGGACCATGAAACCTTGGTGCAGCAATTCATATGCCTTCAAACCTCCAAAATCACAAAAATATTCCATTGGTACGGACAAATACATGCCAAACTTGAAAAACCTTGTTTTAGGCACAATTCATGAGGGTTTATTGAAAATATGGGTTCCAAGACATATCATAACATTCCAATACATTAGACCTTCATAAAATGACCTGCAAAAACTCAAAACACTATCACATATAGAGTTCCAATCATATTTTTCCAAAACCTTACTTTAGTTCCTCAATTTCACTTGGAAAACTCATGAAAACACCCTAAGGCATCCCCCTAAAACCATACAACTTGTATTTTATGCCTCCCAAACCATTGGTACATCTAAAATTCCATGAAATAAGTCATTCCACCGAGTTACAGGGCTGGACAGCAAGTGGAATGACTAGAACATCATTTTTTACACCAATCAAACCCTCAAATTAGTTAGAAACAGGCAGTCCCAGAAAAATGAAGAGATCTCTCTCAAAAATCAATATTAGAACCTCTAATTGGATTCAGATGAAAGCTATTTCATTCCCCTACAAGATGATATAATTCTCAGATCATATGGTGATGGTACAGATCCGTACAATACTTGCAAAGTTCAGGAAAACAGGAAAAACATGAGATTTGAGACCACCCGGTAGTAAAACGGGGATATCTCACTCAATTCTCAATGAAATCACACCATTCCAACGCCAAAAGAAAGGTTATTTAATTATCTATCCAACCATAATAGGCTTGTAGTGTAAAACAATATGTACAGGTCGTACAATGCACGGGATCAGCAATTTCTTAATGGAAAACACAAAAAAACAGCAAACTTCTTATTAGAAACTCATTCCAAACTTCTCCAACAGCCTCAATTCGAGATCTTACAAAAATATATCATGTAATAACATCCAAACCACCCCTTGAACCGACCAACTACCATAACCACCTTTTGTTAGAGTCTAAGATGACAATTTTTGCCAATTTTGCTCTTAATCACTACCCCATTACAACTTGATCAACTTGATTTTGCAAATACCACCTAACTGACCTATTAAGCCCTCCAATACATTTAAAATGCTCATTGAGACCTTATTTAACATGGAATAAGACCCTACTCCCCATATCCCTTAAAACTCATGATTTCACATGGCCTTGGCATTATGAATCAAACTGACAAATTCAACTAAATGATTCAAAACCTTTTCAAATTACATTATGACTGGTCCTTTAGACCTTATTAAGCATAAATGAACACAAGACACACCTAGCTATCAACTTAGACTTCACAAGGTGTAGGTGCTCTTGCACCAAAAATTGTACACTTCTACCACACTAAACACTATTTACGACACTATTTCCTTTTATTTTCAAATTTTCTCAAAATGACTTGGAAACCAAGCACCACAACCACCATCTCAACATCTGCAACACTTTCTCATAAAAACCAATCAAAATGTAGTACAAAAACTCAACCATACTAATAGTTGAACATCCACAAACATATGCTCATCAAAGAAATATCAAAGGTTAACATCAAAGATACTTCTAATGACAACATAATGCAACCAATCAAAGCATATCTATAGGTTAGGTTGACACATGCAACAAAATAGATCTATTTAAGTCAATGAAAACACAAACTTCCAACAAATATAAGGAAAAAAATTCATTTACCCCATTTGAATTTTCCTTAAAAGCCCATAGGAGTACACAATAAATAGCTCATGAACCAATCCTTTGTGAACTACTAATAACTATTTCTATATATTTATGAACCACACATAGTCCAACACAATACTATGAGACAAGAATGAGAGTTTACCTTTTCTCAAATTACACACCTATTGATAGGGTTAATAATTTTAAAGATATACATACCTATCCCTCATACTAGGACATGGATATGGACATGGATAATGAGCTACCATGTGATCATGTTATAAAATATTTAGGCTATTTTACCCATCTATGATGTCATTATTTTGATCTAATTTATCTCATTTAAATTAAGAAAATTTCATTTTATGTTGTTACATTCTAATGAACTTATTTTACTTGCATTTCAAATTCTAATTCATGCCAAATAAGAATTATATTCATTTTTCAATTGGTTAGTTTTTCATTCACTTGTTTAATTATGATCCATTGCTCATATCCTACCCCCTTTCATTTTTATGCTCATTCTTATACTAATCACTCTACTTGTACCCCTTGATACCCCTCATGAATATGATCATACACCTCCTTGAACCCCTTCTCTATTCTACATTAAACTTGAGGGTTCTAAAAAGTATAAGAAAATAAAGGTTTTAGAGGCTTTCATGTACAAAACACTAGATTCAAGAAGTTTATGATGAACATTTGAATACTCATATTGATAATAATTTTTCTATACATAATATGGGTAAATGTACAAATTTGTGTCACACTTTCAGCCAACTTATTAGCACAAGTGAACTTAAGTATTTCTAATTGATAACCAATTTTCTTCAAATATATCATCTCTTAATATTTATTATAGCTAAGTTAGATATGTTCAAAAATTTTACACCTAAAATTGTTGGCTAAATGCATGCATAGCACCACTTTGAGGCTAATTTACCTTTAAAAATTTGAAAATTTTGACGTTTCAACAAGTCCTACTCATGTAAATAACATATTTTTTAAATATAATTTTTTTTTTTTGTAGAACCATAAATGTGATTATATATAGTTTAATTATAATTTATATTTATTTTTTATTTTTATTAAAATTAGGTTAGCTACACAAAATTATTAGGTTGATTACCATGTCAAGAAAAAATACTAAAACTTAATAAATTGTTTTAAAAATATGGTGCACTAGATAAAATAATCTATATCAAGATCACATTATATTTTTCTAATTTATATAAGTAGTCAGTATGAAAGTTGAAATCGAATAAAAACAATTTTTTTTTAATCCACACACATTTTAATACTTATTTAAATATATATATATATATATTTATAAAAATTGAAAAAAAAAATCCATGCACTAAAGCTTCAAGTTATAGATACACACAAAAAATTTGAAGGAAAAAAACAAATTTATTACATAAAGATTGATGTCTCATGTACCTTTTTTTACCATTTATTAGAAACTAAATTATAGTGTCAATTTATAAAAAAGTATTCAAATAATTTTTTAATTTTTCAAATATGCAAACATAAAATATACTAAAAAATACACATTTTATTTGTATACATCATTTTAAAATTCAAAAAGTATATGCTAATTTTTAATTATTCAAGTTTAAAATTTGGATTAGTGTTGGTTGTTTCTTTTATAAAAGTGTGACACAACTTTTTAATTTTAACCATTATATGTCTTATTATTCTATTATACATATATATTTTATTGTCTAAAAAATTCAACACAAAGAATTTTAAAATTAATGTTCAATATTCTATGTATACATTATATTATAATGAGCCTACGTCTTCTCTTTCAACTCCTTCAAATAATAATATACTTAGTTAATTTCATTCATATGAATAACTTTATCATTATAAGATATTTAGTCAAATGTATTTTCTATGATTTTAGTGTGATTATAAGTATTGAATTATTAGGGTTTAAAAATAATATGGTCCTAGAATATATGACAATAATTTTTTTAGCATTTATCATAAACAATCTAGTTCAACATGTATGATATGAGCCTAGTTTTGCAAGAGAGATATTGATATCAATTATATCTTAGGTGATAATTTAATATGATATAATAGTAAACTTAAAAAATGACTGACTTTGTGTCACATGGTATAAATTAAAAAAAAACTATTTTTCACACAGTTTTATTATTATTTATTTAAAAATTAGTCAAACTTTAATTAACTTTCCAATTCAAATTTTTTGGATTGTGACAATTAAACCCTCTTGTCCTCTCTCCTTGACCTCTATATTCTCTCGTTTGCATATCCTATAATTATACCTAAGTATCTAACTAATTCTAAACCCATCCACATTTTATTATAGATAAGGGTAAATATGGACATCATGAAACTATCTTCCTTTTACATTATATTTATGCATATGCATTTACTTAATTGTCCTTTATTTACTGTGCACAAACAAAATTATTTCTTAATTATGATCTTAGTATGATTTAAATGTATTAGATATGTTAATATTGTATTTATATAATATAAAATTATTAAATATCCTAATGTATATGAACAATGTGATAAAAAATAAAAATATACATTGACATATCTACACAAGAACATAGAATTAATGTGGGGAAAATATAGTAAGAACTTCACTTGAAAATCATAATATATTATAAAAAAAAAATACCATAAGGATTTAAATCCCTTTCTCCTATATCTTATTTCCTTCTCTTCTAGTGTTTAAATTCTATCATGTATATGTATATACTTTCTAATTTTATACGTTAATCAATGTAAAAAAAAATAGGAAATAGATGTTGTGCATTTATCTTATTTGTGTGTCTTCGATGTGATCTTGATTTTTTTTATTAATTAATGACCTCTTGAACAAGTATAAATTTATTTTAAATATTTTGTTTAAAAATTTAGTGCATGGTGTTTCATTATGTAATTAGTTTGTTGATATTTCTTATAATTGTTTAACATGCAATGGACCAATCGAGTGAATACCTTCACTTGGTGAATTCTTGATGGATGATCTTTTGCATAACCCTCAATCTCAAAACCACCACCTCTACACTCTCTACCTCAAAGCATCCCACCTCATAATCCCCCACCTTATAACCCCCAATTCAAAACCCCCCACCTTGTCCACTTGATGAGGCTTGAATATGAGAAGACATTAATGTAAATAGAAACATAATTCAAGAAAAAAATAATTTGATAAAAAGTGAGCCTCATATGCCACCCGCTTAGCATGGTCTACATCTTTGATGCAAAATATTATTGATTAGTTTTCTCCATTGATGAAAATTTAGATAGTTTTCATCATTTGAGGGAAGAGAGGAGGCAATTTTATGCAGATGGACTCTTATATATAGAGATCCCTTTCCTCCATATAACTGGAAACAAACAATAGCCCCATATTTCATTGATATTTCAACCAATCAACCAATACCTCCAAACAAAAAATGAATTTTAATTAGATGGTGTAGACATCCTCAGATTGCCACACATTTTTGGGAGTAGTGGTGGATGGTCTTTGATCATCCACCACACACTAATTGTGAGGTGCCCCTATATTTTTTGGGGAAATTATGGGAAGAGTTTGAGATGGGTTTGAAACATTAGAAAAAGAGAATAAGGTGTGGATAAATGGTTTACCGAAATAAAATGATGACCTAGGAAAACCTCACTTTTCTTATTTTCATATAGAAAAAGGAGATCTCCCAAGGATAGAATTGAATTTAAACATTAAGGTGAGTCAACTCTATGGGGATGGGGATCTCAAATTTCTTATGAAAGAAAATGACTGAGATGCACTTTTGGGAGATAAAATAAAATACCTAATGAGCACAATTATGTGATGTAAAACATGAAGAAAAAATTAAGGCTATCATAAACAAAATAAGAAAATTTCAAGTAGATCAAATAAGGGTAGACCGATGTGTCCCTAGCTCCAAAAATAGGTGTTGAGTATCCTACAAGGATAAATTCACCCTAGAGAAAATGGGTCTCTATATAGGGGTCCAAAATATGATATGTAGTCCTTTGATCTCAAATCTTAGCTCCCAATTTCTCTATATTCCACTGTTAGAAAGTCAAAAATAAATTTTGTAGGTGAGTTTTTGTGGATTGACAACTTTGATGACATATTTGACAACATTCTAAAAATGCTCCTTTGATCCAATTTTAGCCCTTCTTCACCTACCAGGGAACCTATAAGACTTAATGCATATTTTTGGTCTTTTATATTTCCTTGATGTAATAAGGTATTTTGGAACATTATTTTCATGTTTGTAAGGGTGTGAATAGGGTCTTAGGGGTCTAGGTTTGGTCAAGAGGTCAAATGGTGAAAAGTTGCTCTATTTTGTTAAAAATGCAAAAAATTGCATAACAACTTTTACATTTTTGTGTGAAAAGGAAGTTGAATGGTTATATTTTCAAATGATAGTTGAAAATAGTTAGTTTTAGTTTTGTGATGGATTAAATAGCCTTGTGTAGGTAAATATAAGGTTTTGGTGTGTATTTGGAATATTGAATATTAATCAAAATGTTCGTTTCTTGTGTTCTACATTGAAATTTGTTGCTACAACATTTGGTACGGCCTGGTACAACCTAGGAGTGAACATTTGTGCATTGAGATTGATGAAAGAGTGAATTAACTTTCTTTTACATATTTTTTTATCTGATTTCATCAAAGTTTGTGTGAGTTAGAGTTTTGTTCTAAAAACCTCTTTGAAACCCTAGGTTTTAGTGTTTTGAGTGAAGAAAATGAAATTTTGAGCCATTCCATCGGTGAAATGGACTAAGAAACAATGGAATGGAAGTATTTAGGTTATTTTTTGTGTTTTTGGTGTTTTCAAGAGTAGGGGATAAGATTTGGTAAAGATTTTTTGCTACCCTATATTGGAAACCTCATGTTTTGGGCAAGATAGAAGCATGACAATTAGGGTTTTCAGGAAAACCCTTGAGAAATGGGTTGGAGTGATTGGGAATGTTGAGGTAGGTCATATTTGACATGTTTAACATGTTGGTTTGAAGTGTGGAGGTTGGGAGATTGTAAAACCAATAGGTGCCTAGTTGAACAAGCCTAATTAGGCCTCTTGACAAATGGGATAGTCAATTTTAAGGCCTTGTGATACAAAACAACCACTCTTAAATTTTGAGTATGTTTTAGAACTAAATAATGGGTATCCAAAATAGTTTTTTGATTGTGGGGTTGAGTTGTTCTCTACAAATTATGTCAGAAAAGGGGTGTTTGCTATCCTACATGGCCTAGTGAAATATTGTGAAGAATTTCACATTTTTGTTGTGTAAAGACTTTGGCAAAGAGTTGTTTGAGTTAGTTTTAAGACAACCACCCTAATTTGAATCAAATTCGTATTAGAGCATATGTCTGATTTTAAGGAAAGAAAGGTGGAATTTTGAAAGAAGCAAGATTCCTCCAAAAGGTAACACTATGCCTAGGAAAATGAATGAGATGGAAGAGAGGACTGCAAGAGAGATTAGGAGATTGAGGGAACTCCAAGATAGGATGATAGTAAGGCTTTATTCTATTTAAATAGGTCAGAGGAGAGGTATAGTCACTAGTGAAGAGAGTGATAGTGAAGAGGAAGGGGAAAAGTAAAACCCCGAGAAGAGACTCAAGAGGAAGAGGAGTTGGATCTTGATGAGCAGAGGATGGTCAAGATACTAAGAGTAGTCAATGAAGATAAACACAAGGTGAAGATTGATTTACCAATGTATAGAGGTAATTTGAATGAGGAAGAGATTTTGGATTGGATTGCATCACTTGATAACTATTTTGAGTGTGAAGTTGTGCCTGAGCAGAAAAAGATCAAGATAAAAAACCCAAAGTTGAAGGGGAATGCCTTATTATGGTGGGATTATGAGTAGACTGAAAGAAGGAAGAAAGGAAAGTCAAAGATTGTCTCTTGGGAAAGAATGGTGGAAAATTTTAAGGGTAAGTTCTTATCAACTGATTATGCAATTCAAATGTTTAAGAAACTTCAAGTTCTCAAACAAAGAGAAATGGATGTCAAAGCCTATACAAATGAATTTTATAAGTTGAATATAAGATCGGGTTACATGGAGGATGATGTGGAGAAGGTAGCTAGATATCTTAGTGGGTTAATATTTAACCTTCAAGATGAGTTGAGCTTGCATAATCCAAGAACGGTTGAGGAATGTTATCAAATGGCAATTAGGTTTGAAAAAAATCTAACGAGAAGGAAAGGCATGTCAAATAGGGGTAGATGCAGAAATTCTAGAGGAAGAGGATCATTTTCTAATGCAAGGAAGTCATATCAGAACCAAGAAGATTTAAGAAAAGTCCAAGAACAAGCTGCTAATCAGAGAGGTGGATTTAGAGGAGGTAGATCAAGTTTTTGAGGCATATTTGGAGGTCAAGGAAGAGGCGCTAGTGGATTCATAGGGAGGTTCTATCAATGAAAAAAGTTAGGACATCAAGCATGGTAGTGAAATGAAGGTCAAGCCTCTACTTCACATGGAGGATAAATAAGGACTCAATTAGTGCAAGAAGAAGACAATGAGAGTGTAAAATCTCCATCACAACATGTTGCTCTAGAGGTTGGTGAATCTCTGATGGTAAGAAGAAATATCATCAAGGCATATGTAAAGAAGGAGCCACCAAAAAGGAGAAGTCCATTCAAGACAACTTTTAAGTGCTTGGGTAAGGTATGTATAATTGTAATTGATTTAGGAAGAACATATAATATAGTTTCAGTTGAGATGGTTGAAAAACTTAAGTTTCCTAGAATACCACTTGATACTCCTTACAAAGTTTCTTGGTTAAATGAGGGTCAATATGTTCTGGTAAATGAACAAAGTTGGGTGGAGTTCGATATAGGAGGGTATACAGACAAAATTATATGTGATATACTACATATATGGATGTGTTCCATTTTCTGCTAGGGAGGCCTTGGCAATTTGATAGGCATGTTGTGTATGATGGAAGAAAGAATACCTATGAGATAGAAATGGATGGATCTTCCTATACATTGACACCATTGAAAGAGGAAGATTAAAAGGAAACCAAGAGATCTAATGTGATGATGGTAGGTAGGAAAGAGTTCATAAAGGTAGAGGAAGAAAATAACATTGAGTTTGCGACCACTCCTAATCTTGGAGATGTAGACATAAAGAATGATTTGATTTTGGAGGGAAATGATATTGAGTTGAAGGTCAAGGATGAATTGATTTTGAAGATGCAGGATTGGTTTAAGAAGTATGTTGCCACGATGGTAGGAGAATTTTTCCATTCATTACTTTCAAAAGAGGACAATGTTCATTTTATTTCTTTTAGAAAAGAAGCTGGTACCCTGATCAAGCAGTAGTCATACGGGTAGAACATCAAATGGAAGTGATGGGAAGCAAAGGGAAAGAGATCAAGGATAAAATACAAGAGAAAAAGACCAAGATCAAACATACACCAAAAGTGAAGCATAAGGAGGTTCATTACAAGGGTGGAGGAGGTATATTTGCAGGTACTAAAGTAGGTTCAACAACATTTTCAGGTGAAGAAGGAGTCAAGGATCAACCATCAAATAGGGTTTTGCAGTTGAAGCATAACCTAGATGCTAAAGACTTCAGGAAGACAATGGGTGATGCATATTTCTATTTTTTGTTCATTGGAAAGGTTTTTGAGATGGAGAAATCACTTGGAAGTTAGTGAATGATGTGATCAAGCATGAATTTATTGCTGCAACACTATCCTCAAGGGGACTTGAGTCAATTTTTCCCAAGGAGTATGGTGGAAGGCACCCATAAGACTTCATGCATAATTCTAGTTTTTTGTCTTTCCTTGATGTAATAAGGTCTTTTGGACCATTATTTTCATGTTTTTAAGGGTGTGAATAGGGTCTTGGGTCTAGGTTTGGTCAAGTGGTTGAATGTGAAAACTTGGTCTATTTTGTCAAAACTGCAAAAATGTTGCATAGAAGCTTTTACATTTTTGTGTGAAAAGGATGTTGAACGGTCAGATTTTAAAAAGATAGTTGAAAATAGTTAGTTTTGGTTTGTGATGGATTAAATAGCCTTGTGTAGGTGAAGATAAGGTTCTAGTGTGTATTTGGAATATTGAATATCAACCAAAATGTTATTTTCTTACTTTCTACATTGAAATTTGTTGCTACAACATTTGGTACAGCCTAGTATGGTCTGGGAGTGAAAATTTGTGCATTGGGATTCATGAAGGAGTGAATTAAATTTATTTTGTATCTTGTTTCATCTGATTTCATCGAAGTTTGTGTGAGTTAGAGTTTTTTTTTCTAAAAATTGCTTTGAAACCCTAGGTTTTAGTGTTTTGAGTGAAGAAAATGAAATTTTGAGCCATTCCACTGGTGAAATGGGTTGAGAACCGATGGAATGAAAGTATTTAAGTTGATTTTTTTGTGTTTGGTGTTTTTAGGAGTAGGGTATAAGATTTGGTGAAGATTTTTTGCTTCCCTAGGCTGGAAACCTCATGTTTTGGGCAAGATAGAAGCATAGTAGCTAGGGTTTGTAGGAAAACCCTCGAGAAATGGGTTCAGGTGATTGAGAATGTTGATGTTGGTCATATGTGACATTTTTAAGGTGTTTTTTTGAAGAGTGGAGGTTTGGAGATTGTAAAACCAATAGGTTCCTAGTTGAACAAGCCTAATTAGTCCTCTTGAGAAATGCGACAGTCAATTTTAAGGCCTTGTGATACAAAACAACCACCCTTAAATTTTGAGTATGTTTTAGAGCTCCATAATGGGTATCCAAAATAGTTTTTTATTGTGGGATTGAGTTATTCTTTGAAAATTATGTCAGAAAAGGGGTCTTTGCTATCCTACATGGCCTAGTGGAAGATTGTGAAGAAATTAACTTCCTTTTTTGTGTCAAGACTTTGGAAAAGAGTTGTTTGAGTTAGTTTGAAGAAAACCACCTTTCCCTACATCAAATCATTATTCTCCATATAACTAGAAACAAACAATAGCCCCATATTTCATTGATACTACAATCAATCAACCAATACCTTGAAACAAAAAAATGAATTTTAATTAGATGGTGTAGACATCCTCAGATTGTGACACATTTTTAGGAATAATGGTGGGTGGTCTTTGATCATCCACCACACACTAATTGTGAGGTGGCCCTATATTTTTGGGGAAAATTATGGGAAGAGTTTGAGATGGGTTTGAAACATCAAAAAAAGAGAATAAGGTGTGGATAAAGGGTTCACCAAAATAAAATGATGACTTAGGACACTTTCACTTTTCCTATTTTCATATAGAAAAAGGAGATTTCCCAAGGATAGTATTGAATTTCAAAATTGAGGTGATTCAACTCTATTGGGATGGGGATCTTAGATTTATTATGACAAAAAATGACTGAAACGCACTTTTCAGAGATAAAATAAAATACCTAATGAGCTCAATTATGTGATGTAAAACATGAAGAA
The DNA here is from genome assembly GCA_007115665.2 of Sequoiadendron giganteum. NCBI lineage: Eukaryota > Viridiplantae > Streptophyta > Pinopsida > Cupressales > Cupressaceae > Sequoiadendron > Sequoiadendron giganteum. Next base: position 233,040,927 of record CM021103.1, on the reverse strand, counting down.
AAAATTAAGGATATCATAAACAAAAATAGGAGCTTTCAGGTAGATATAAGAACTATAGAATGATGTGTACCTAGCTCCAAAAATAGGTGTTGAGTGTCCTACAAGGACATATTCACCCTAGAGAAAATGGGTGTTTGTATAGGGGTCCAAAATCTGATTTTGTAGTCCTTTGATCTCGAATCTTAGCTTCTAATTTCTCTATATTCCACTGTTAGAAAGTCAAAAATAAATTTTGTAGGAGATTTTTCGTGGCTTGACAACTTTCATGAAAAATTTGACAACATGGTAAAGTTTATCTTTTGATCCAATTTTAGCCCTTCTTCACCTACAAATTTGCACATACAAAGAGAGAAAAATGTTTGTTTTTGGGTGGATACGAGTTTTCCTTGGTCAAACCCTAGTTTGTTAATTAAACCTTGATGATAAAATATAATGATAAATGGATAGAATTGATAAATGAACAAAGATATCTCACAAATCACTAAAAACTTAATGGTTACCCTTAAAAGACTGAAGTCCTAGCAAATTTCTCTAAGGAACTTGATCTTGTTTGAATTGGCTTGAATGATTTTTTGATTTGATGCTTGAATGGTTGCTTAAATTCTTGAAACCTACATCACAATGTTAGATCCAAACTATAATATTAAAACACGCATAAATCTTGACATGATGATATGACCTTGAATGTTGTTGTAGATGCTTGATAAATCTACTCTTTAATGCTCAAGTGACAATAATATTTTCTCATATGATCTCTTGATTATGGATGTTTCTTCTCTAGGTTTCAATTGATAAAATAACTATATTTGTAGATGTTTATCTAATTGTAAGAGAGGGGGACCAACCATGTCTAGGCTCCAGGTCACAAAGAGCTAAGAGAGGAGGTATGCCCTAACTTACCTCACTCTAAAGGGGATTTTTAGATAGAGGTTGAGAATGATGAGGAATATAAAGTACTTCTATCACACTTCATACTCGAAATCCAAGTTTAGGCTAGGCGAACTAGTTTTTAGAGTCGATATTGCACCTCAGACAACTCTATGTCCGAGGATGGAAAAATAGTTCTAGGATGACAATGTGGCACACTGGAATGTCTCTGGCATGCTAGCATCTATATAGAAATTAAAAAAACTACTATTTAGATTACCAAAAAAAAAAGTAATAGCCTAGCTGTTTTTTCTTAAATGAAAAAAATAGAATTAAAAGTATAAATGAAGAATGATAAAGTGGATAGATAAAAGCTAGGGTGATGAAGATGATCTCACCAATGCACCAATTCACTAGCTAGCTCCAAATGCACATTCATCTACACACAAGAAATAGGGGAAAATGGTTAGGGATGTATAGGGGTCTACCTCAGTCAGACCCCTATTTTGGTGTTTCCACCTCCACAAACAACCAGATGGAAATGGAGTAGAAATATGCAATAAATAAGTAAAGAAAGTAGAAGTTGCAATAAAATCTACAAAATAGTATAATCCTACTCAACCAAATCAAAAAGGAGAGGAGCAAAAAATTACCACCTCCACCCAAAATCTCACTAGCCAATGGAGGAGAAAGCGGACTTGGCAAGGTCACCACCGCCTCTACTGTGATGAAGGAGTTCTCACAAGACTCCAAGCCCATGATGTTATGGATTGATTCACACTTTCTTTGTAGAGTTGATAGAGTATTGCTACTACAATGGAGTGTTGAAGTGTTTCTTGAGAGTGAATGAGATGCTAGAAAGTGAGGTTTAATTGCTAAGAGAGTGAAAAGTGGTTGAGTTGAATGAAGAATGGATGAATTTGAAGGATAATGAGGAAGAATAAGGAATTTTTGGGTCAGTTGGTCAAAGATGGATGTTTCAATTCATCCCCAATTTGGAGTGTAACACCTCTACCAACTTCAAATGTAGGAATCCATTAGGGACAATAGCGTGTCACATAGATGTCTACGTACTACATGCACATCCCTGACAAATATTCTCCCATTGAAAAAATAATAATATCCCAAGTGGAAGGAAGGCAGTTGGGTGATGTGGAATTTTTCCTTTGGATTTGATTTTTTAAAGTGAGTGTGTACAAAAGGGGAATTTTCATAAGGGGTTCAAATTAACTCTTATACATTTTTTCCCCACTTTAGCAAGCACGAGTACTCATGAGTGCTTTGGTAAAGTAGATCGACGAGTTAGTAGGGTTATAAATTTATACCTAAACCATCAAGGAAGCAAACCACAATCTGGCGAGCTTGAAAGCATAGGGCGAGTAAGGGACTCAATAGGCATGTTACCTGAGGAGTTTCGAACAAAATACTTCATAGCCCCATAGAACTATGAATCTATACAAGGTACACCAAAGGCCCTTGAACCAATGATGGAAAAATCCTACATGATGAAAGTGTCACAAGCTCATAGACCTATAAGGAGGAAACCCCCAAGATCTCTCACATGAAGGAAGCTCCATGAAGTATGCACCTTACACACCCGCAAAGCTGCAAGAAGGTATCCCCCAAGATCCCTCACATGAAAGATACCTAAGAACAAAGAACCTTACAAGCCCGTGGACCTACAAGAAGGTATCCCCCAAGAACTCTCACATGAAGGAAGCCTAAAGAAAAAAATACCTTATAAGACCACAAACCTATAAGAAGGTATCCCCTAAGATTTCTCACATGAAGGAAACCCAAAGAACAAAGCGCCTTATAGGCCCACAGACCTGCAAGAAGGTATCCCCCAAGATCTCTCACATGAAGGAAACCCAAAGAACAAAGCACCTTACAAGCCCATAGATGCACAAGGAGGCATCCCCTAAGATCTCTTACATGAATAAATCCCAAAGGAGGTGACTCCGTACAGTCGAATTAGAAAATGAATTTATAGGTGCACCTATAAAGTGACATGTTTACCCACAAATAAAGCATGCCTAAAAGTAAAATAGTCACGTAGGCAGTAAAGAAAATATTCACATAGACCGTCAATAAACTAGAAATATTTCAAAGGGGTTCCTCAAGAACCCAACATGAAGGGGCCCAATCAAGGGACGCGCCGTTTGGGAGTGCAAAAGAGACATTCTTTCTCAAATCGATTCATCATCAATTAATCCTTTCGAAAGATGTTTACTTCATCAAGGAATTCAAAAGGAAGAAAATTCCCCCTTGCGAGGGGAAGGTCAAAGATACTCCCACCTCAAAGGAAAGCTCTCAAGTCCTTTCTTTGTGAACCCGTGATGAAGATAACACATTCCATTAGGGGTCCAAGTCAAGAATGAGATTCTTGAAAAATTTTGCAAATATTCTCAAAAAATGATTCATTGGCAACGAATGCATTTTCTAAAAATCAAAGCATCATAGAAATTACATTGTCACACATGAGAGGGAAAACTCAAGAAAAGAAGAGAAAAAGATAAGAAAAGATTGGAAGAGAAGTATTCACAAACAAAGGACACAAGGGGATCTGGTTTTGTGGGGTTAGATCTACTCATTCTCATATAAATAATAGGTAACCACGATGCAAGGTGAAAGATCGTCAATCCCCAACCAGATCAAGAAGAATGTACTAAAAACAAAGTAAAAATAAAAAATTGGGTCAACATGGAAGGGAAGCGTAAATACCCCAAACACAATGCATCGTCCACAATTTTCTAAAAATCAAACAAAAATATGGAAGAATAATGATACAGATAGAGGAAGGTTTACGACACAAAAATCACTCTTGTATCTAAGCACCAACAAGGGTGACAAGGGTAATCAAAGAACATGTAGTATAAGTACAAGGTAACACATTACAACACACACAAACCTAATGTAAAGATAAAGAAGAGGTCTCCCCCTAACACTCATTGACCAAGAGTTCGTCTGCTTCCCACTCTAGAGATCATCATAAGGGGAAGGAGGATGAGCCTACAATGGTGGAATATTAAGGGGAGGTTCCTTTGATCCTCCTACAACAAGGGCTAAGGAAGAATCTCCCACAAGGTCTTCTCTGCTAGGCTCTTGTACAACTATAGTCAATGTTTTCTTTAAGATCACTAATAAGGCTAGAACTTCATTCAAAGAGTTGAACATGCAGTTAATAAGAGTTCCATTTTGTAACTGAATGGATAGAGAGGACTACACCTAAAATTAACCACAGGGCTCACCAAGTGATTCGAGAGTGGTGAAAAAATCAAGAGAAGTCACAACTAGCTCCATCACTAGGACAAAACAAGCCAGTGTAGGACCACCTCTTAGAGAAGATGGGATCCTCTTACACCCTCCATTGCTGGAAGGACCCACTTCTACCTTTGGCTTCATCGGGGGATGGAAACTCCCCAAAAAAGAGGTGAGATATGTGGAGGGAGAGGAGGAGAAAACTATGGTGGACACCACTTAAGTAATCGACATTTCCATGGGTTTTGGGAATAGTGGGATATCTAGAAGGGACATCAACAAGGGTGTCTCAATCGAGGGGGCGATGAACACCTAAACCTATTGTGGGCCAGGGGTGTTTGTACTCACAATGAAAGCTATAAATAATATGGAGGTTGGTTGAATGAAGTTGAATGGGAGGAGAGAGGAAGACACAATAGGAGGCCTTCATAAAGGGGTGGTTGACTCCTCATCCTTTCTCTACAAAGTGGCCTACTTAGCCATGAGATCCTTTTGTTGGCACTTGTGTTCATGTGCAAGGTGGTTCCTACAACTCTTCAAGCTAGAAGCCGAGAGCTCCAAAGGAATGGGTGGCTCCTGCTCAGCCATAGGGGTGTCCACTATAACCATTTCTAGTGGAGGGACAAGCTTGTGAATGGGAGTAGGAGGAGCGGGTTGAGAAGTAACAAGGGAATTGACTCTAGTGCCTCAGTAGTGGGCCTCTTCCCATTTACTACTTTGGGATCAAAAGTGGTAGGAGGCCATGGAGGTCGAGACATAGAGGATTACCCATGGGGACCCCTCCTTCTACCATATCAAATGATCCTAGGCTCTTTGGGTGGTATAAGAAGTTCAAATGTGGGACACTTAGGCTTTTTCCAAGTGGGAACCATAGGATTCTCTCGCAAGCACATAGCAAATTCTGATGGCCCCATAGTAGGGCGAGAGGAAGCATCAGGATGAACAGTGAAAGAGGAAGAAGAGGGACCTTGAGATATATTTTATTCTTCTCTCCTATGAGCCTTGCTAGCATCACTGTTGGATTTTAGGCATGCCCTATATAAAATATTATAAGGTGATGGAGGGTACCTTAATTTAGGTGTCAAGTTCCATTTCTTGTACTTTTGATATGTCTGGTATAAGAGGTCCTTCCTAGGGAAAATGGAACCAATAGGTGGAAGCCAAAAGTGATCTAAGGAGTAGCTATCATGTACGACTGGTTTTTTATAACCAATGTCATGAGTCACATGCATTGAACCCCCATGAATAAAATTTAGATATTTGTGCACAACCAAGGGAACTGCATTCATATCTTTAGCTAGGGGATACCCAACTTCAATCTATAGAGTTCAGACCTCAGGATTATTTGAAACAATAGGTTTATGGACTTAGGTCCAATAAGGACTAACAAAATGATACCACCCAAGGCAGGTATGAAAAGTTCATTATGCATATGGATGGGGTTCACAAGTGCATTGTACCCATATTTGTGTAGGAAGTTAATTAAAATAATCTCCTTGGTAATGATATTTACCTGAGATGTTGGGTCAATAAGAACACTCGCTACAATGTTCCCATTGATCTGCATAGGGATATAAAGAGGAGATGGTTCTCTATTGAAGCCTGTCAATAGGTTCTCTGAGGTGAAGGTTATACTTGGGCCACCACTCATAGGCTACTTGGAGGGTATAGGTTGATGCAAAAAAGAGGCCATCACACACACTAAATGATATTCTCACAAATCCCCGAAAGGCTACAAAATAGAATAGTGACCTTCTTAAGGCTTCATTGCACAACACTTACAAAACCTTCCAACTAGGCCTACTAGGGGTTGTAGGTTGGGTTGCAAGGTGAAAATACCTGCAACGCTCACACCTACAACACTCTTAGAACACGAGGAAAGGATCTTTTAGTACTACTAAATGAAACCAAAATGGTTCACATTGGGCTCACTAGAAATGTAAGAGAGGGGGACCAACCAATTTTAATGCTCTAGGTCACGAAGAGCTAAGAGCGGAGGGCTACCCTAACTTACCTCACTCTAAAGGGGTTTTTTAGATAGAGGTCAAGAATGATGAGGATTATAAAGTACTTCTATCACCCTTCAGACCCAAAATCCAAGTTTAGGCTAAGCAAGCCTGTTTTTAGAGTCAACACTGGACCTTAGACATCTCTCTATTCAAGGATGGCAACACAATTCTTGGATGGAATCACAACACATTGTTATCTCTCTAACACGTTAGTGTCTCTACAACCAAAAAATATAAAGTACTATATAAACTACCAAAAAAAAACTAATAGCCTAGCTAGTTATTCTTAAATGAACAAAACAGAATTAAAAGTACAAATAAAGATGATAAACTAGATAGATAAAATCTAGGGTGACAAAGATGATCTCAACAATACACTTATTTTCCAGCTAGCTCCAAATGCACATTCACCTACACATAAGAAAGATGATAAAATGGTTGGGGCTGTATAGGGGTCTACCCCAGTTAGACCCCCATTTTGGTGTTTCCACCTCCATAGATAACTAGATAGAAACAAAGTAGAAATATGTGATAAATGAATAAAGAAAGTAGAAGTTACAATAAACACTACAAAACAATATAATTTTACTCAACCAAATCACAAAGGAGAGGAGCGAAACGTTACCACCTCCACCCAAAATCTCATTAGCCAATGGAGGAGAAAGTGGACTTGGCAAGGTCACCACAACCTCAACTGTGATGAATGAGGTCTTGTAAGACTCCAAGCCCACACTGTTATGGATTGATTCAAACTTTCTATGCAGATTTGATTGAGTGTTTCTACTACAATGGAGTGTTGAAGTGCTACTTGAGAGTGAATGAGATGCTAGAAAGTGAGGTTGAATTTCTAAGAGAGTGAAAATAGGTTGAGTTGAATGAAGAAGGGATGAATTTGAAGGAGAATGAGGAAGAATACGACATTTTCGGGTTGGTTGGTCGAAGAGGGACATTACAATTCATCCCTAATCGGGAGTGTAATGCCTCTACCAACTTGAGACATAGGAATCCATCAAGGAGCACAATGCACAAATGTCTGCACGTTGCGCACACTTCCTCAACAAATATTCTTCGACTAACACAATAGAAAATTTCCAAGTGGAAGGAAGGTAGTTGGGTGATGTAGAATTTCTCCTTCGGATTTGATTTTCTAAGGTGAGGGTGTACAAAAGGTGAATTTGTGTAAGGGGTGAAAAATCGCTACTATACACTAATTTCCTGAAAATTAGATTCCACAAGCCAACATTTGAAACCTAAATTTTAATCATTAAAATGGTTCCAAAAACATATTAAAATTTGGGTCTTGGCACTTAAGGGGGACCCATTCACCATTGGAAAAATGGGTCTTGGGACCTAAATATAGGACACACAATTTCTAAGGTATTTTAATTATTAATTGAAATTGTTTAATGCTAGTTTTCCTTTCAAAAAATGAGAAAAATAAGGCTTTGGAATGCATAGTTTAGGAAATTAGAGGCTTAATTAAGTCCAATTAATTAAGGGGATGCAAAAATAGTGTGAAAATGTAAAGGAGTACATTTTTCAGCTCTACATTTAGCCCCCACTTTAGTGAGAGTACGATCCCTACACTCAAACTCACACTAAAGTACACAAATAAGTCAAGAGAGGTCTGATTATACAACTATTAGAAAGATGAGATAACAAAGATCAAGGAGGATGATCAAGCCCCTAGGATTAAAGATCCCATAGAAAAACAACAAAGGCACAAAGAGACATACAAATATAGAAACAACATAAGATGCAACATCACACAATGTCAAAATCAATTCAAAGATAAAAAAGAAAAAATGAATCAAGATTTGACTATTTTTCGAAATGATATGGATCAATCCTAGGTTGTTTGTCCAACAATACGCTCACAAAGGCTAGTGTATTCCAATATACACTAGGTGAGCCTCAACTTAATATGAGAAACACATAATGGTCTAGTGCAATCTGATATACAATAGGTGTGTACCCATAACAATACCAAAGTTATACTCCCTAATAACCTTGATAAGGTGTCACACACAACAATCACAAGGCTAGCAAGTTTACTTATGCTAGACACTCATGAAATAAAGACACCACAAAGCAAGATGTGTTATGCTTGGTGGCCAAGAGTTTTATTTATGATAGTCAAAGGTGTTTTTCTTAGTTCATGAAAGGTCTCATTTTAGGGAACATCACGCTCTATAGATTACCATCAAGAGAGGACTAGTTGAGAGATAAAAGATTCACAACTTATGGAATGCAAGTCATAGCATTACTAGTAAGAGAAATTCCATATTCCAAGAAAATCCACACTCTTGAAGGACATCAATCCCAATTTTACCAACAAGAATACACATGACATGAAATAAGAACAGATTTTGAACAAGAGGTCATGTCATCAAGCAAGAAAAAAGTGAAAGGAATAATGCCTCCCACTTAAAAGGAATTTCTAAACACCATGATGTGAGAAATTACTTTAAAGTAGAATATGATGAAAGACAATAAATGAAAGATACATGAGATCTTATTTGGAAATCCCCATCCTAGGGATATGTTTCTAAATAAAGCTACACCGTGAAAAGGAAGTTTTCCACATATGCTATCCTACATAACACATAAGGGATCCATGGATTTTGGATAAGTGAATTTCTTTTCTATAATCATATAATTGAGCTTAGAATTTTCATTGAATTCCCTAAATAATTGATGGAACAATGAGCACAAAGGAAGAATGACACATAGAGAGAAAATAAAAAGGAGAAGCCTTTTGGGTCAACATGCAGGAGACCTAAATGTCTCAATGATTTGTATCATCCCCAAAATTAAACACAAGACAAATGAAAAAGATAATGGTTATGACAGATCGAAGAATGAAGATACAAATAGAAGAATGTCACGATAGATTCACTTCCTTTGTATCCTTGCACCTATGGATTTACAAGGGTCATCCAAAGTAGTCTAAAAAAAATTAAGACATTTCAAGTAGCATAGTATGAGGGATCACATTATGCACATACAATCACACAAATACCGTGAATAGACATAAAGCTTGTATAACACATGCAAGCCGACTGAAAGAAATTCATTTGCATCCCAATATTGTTCATCATATGCAGAAGACAAATGACTAGCGAAAGAAGAAACGAGTGTCATACTAGGAAAATCACCAGGTTCAACACATGGTGATGTACTCTTGTTAGGAGGATCATCATGGTTTTTCTCGTCTAAGTTCATGGAGGAGGAAAATAAAAAATTCAGCTCATTATGCACTTCCTCATGAATCTTAACAATCTCATCACCATCATCCAAGTTAATCAAAAGATGAGGTCTAATGATAATTTCTATAGAGGTTCATGGTGTTTCTATTATGGAAAAGGTTGAGAATCATTGTTCTTTTCTTTAGTTAGGTTTTGATCTTGGTTTGTTTATTTTTTCTCTTCTTTTGACTTATGAGAAATAACAAGATGTCTACACCTAAACTCTTTAGCATTTCAATTTATTTTTGCATGATTTTAAAGTTGTGATTGTGTAGGATTGGGTTTATTACCCATAGGTTTATTTTATTCCAACAAGGGAGGAATGGAAGGAAACATTGAGGGTTGGTCAACCACTTTCTATTTAGGTTTATAAACTTTTGTGATCTTAGGAGGCATAATGAGAATTATACATTTATCTCTTGGTCTATTATATGAAATAGGTGGGTGGAGGATTTTTCATGGATATTTCTTGGTTACTGAGAAGAGATTTTGGTTGAATCATGGTTTCATCAATGATAAAAGGATCAAGCATGGGTTGAGTGATATTGCTAAGAGATAACTTTGAATTGCACTTTTCCTTGAATTTTTGGTAAGATTTGAAAAAAAAGTCCTCATGAGACTTAATAGGTTCCATAGGTTTGGGCCAAAAGACATCCAATGAGAAATTCTAATAGGAAGACACAAGATTAAAACCACTATGATGCATAGTGAAAATTTCATTACCAAATGGAAATTTAAAAAATTTATGCACTACCAAGGGGAAAAAAATCATAGAGCATAGCCATGGATATCCTAGCTTCACACATAATTTGTCTAACACCGGGATGATGGAGAATGAGACATATAATTATTTCAATCCAAATTTTAAGGGGAGGGTGATCAAACCTATCATAGGGAAAGAAAAAAACATTGCACTTTGATCCATGCTTTCAATTTTTCATAATATTCTTCATAAAGTTCATGTAGAAATAATAATTCCCTAGTGATCACATTTTGTACACACACAAGATCAATTTGTATTGTATAAAAAAGAAACCCTTTTTCACACTTAATTTGGGAATGAATAATTAATAATAAAATGTACTTAATGATGCCTTATTTAGGATGTTGTAAAGTGTATCTTTACACTTTCACACTAATCTAGGGCTTTATTAACTAATTGAGGTTAATTTGAGCTTAATTGGCCCCTTTAAATCCAAGCCTAACTTATTGCATTTTCCAAGGGATAAACTCAACACTCTTAAAAAATTTTACACAACACTTAATTTTTCAAGGAATGTATTCTAGGCTAGTGACCTAGGACCCATTCGCCACCTGGTGAACGGGTCCTCATTAGGTCCTAGGACCCCCTTTTTGCATATAATTTCACATCCACTGAAATATATCCTAGTTAAGTATGCTAGGACTCATTCATACTATGGTGAATGGGTCCTCACTTAACTTAGGACCCCCCATTGGGATATTTTTTTAGCAGTATTTTGATGATTTCAAATCCTAGATCTGATGTCGGTTTGTGTTATTTGAATTTCAGGATCTAATCTTAAGTTAAGTTTAAATGCAAGGTTATTTCACATAGTTTCATCTAAGAAATCTAATATTTTTATGAAATCATCCTAAGAGTTCACACGAGCATTATAGAGCATTCAAAAAGGAATTCAAGGGAAGATCTATAGAATTTTATTACAGAAATCAAAGATCATAACATCATGTCAAAGGCATAATGTATCATCTATTTTATTGAGCTAATATGTCTATGTAGTTTTAGTGTAGAAAAATGTATCCCTTTACATTTTCACACTTGTTTGAGGCCCTCCCTACTAAAATTGGGCTTCGGGTGATCCCACAATAGTGGTTTACAATTTTTGGCCAAACTGGACACTAAAATTATTATTTTTAACTGAATCTTCACATTCGGGCACCTATAGCGGCTAAATCATGAGGAATTTGAAGATGATGCAAACTAGAGTCTCATCAAATTTTTTCTGTAGATTCTAAAAATATTTTTTTCAATTGTTTTGGAATAAGATTGCACTTCTTTTTCCATCTCCCACGAAAATTGTTTTTTTTTGAGAAAACAACATTTTTAAAAAGTGATGCTCATCGTATACAACATAAATTTTTTTGTATGAAGGATAAAATTATAATTTTTTAGAATTTAGATTTGTAACTACGATATCTAGCACTTTCATTTGGTCTCATAGTTTTTTATTGAATATTTTTTCCTTAATAGAGTTTCGAAGTCAAACCAATTGCAATTCAGACATAGGCGGATTGTATACAACATAAATTTTTTTGTATGTATCGAAATTCAATTTTATTTTTTTAAATGGATCAAGGACATCAATACCTAGCACAAACATATTTTTTTTAAAAATATTTTGATAATTTTCTATTTTTCCACATGTGCAAAACAAAGAGCTTGATTTTCAGTGAAAAACCTATGTTTAATAAAACTAAAAAAACACATACATAATTAAATCAAAACATATTAAAAGTATATTCATGGGCTAGATCATTTTGAGGAAAACCATAATAATTTCAAATAAATTTTAAATGAATTCACTTGATCCCCAAAAAGGTAAATCAAAGTGATTTTTTATCAGCATTTTGATAGATGTAAAGGAGACTCATTTATAGGTATGGTTTAAAACTAGTGAGGTTCTACCCAAGGGGGTTTGATCTAAGCTAGTTTGATCAAACCCTCTTCAATTGGAATCCTTAAAATGGAACTTTTAAAGGCTTAAATCATTATATTTTCTAAAAATATGTAATTTCAAAAAAAATTAGTTCCTCTTAGAAATTGTAAACCAGCTTTGTGGGATCACCCCTTCTTTATGCCTTATTTGGTCCTATTTTACATCTACAAGCCTTATTTAATGCATCTTTATGAGGATAATCCTAAAACATATCTTAAGACCAATCATAAATTATTATTTTTGGTTTTTATTGGCCAAATTTAGTGATTTGGGACTCATACGCCACCTTGGGCATATGGGTCCCACCTCAGTTTCGGGCCCTAAATCTAAATTTGGCATTAAACGTAACATTTCTTGAAATTTGTGTCCCAAGCATAGGCTATTGGGACTCATATGCCCCAATTTGTGTATGAGTCCCATTTATCTTGGACCTATTTTAAATTTAAATTCTTGTTGGGATTTTATTCTCCCAGATCTGATGTCAGCTTGTAGTGTTGTAATTTCAAAAAAATTGGCATAAACAGCATATACAGGGTTATTTCACATATTTTCCCCTAGCAATTTAAGTGATCTTATTAGCATTCAAGTGAGAGTATTCAAGATTTTACAAGAGCATTCAAGAGCTGATTATCAAGAACTTTGGAGAATTATTCAAGAATCAAGCATAATGCATCTGTTTATTTTTGAGCCAACATTTGTGATGTAAGTTCTTATGGTTCAATCAAGAATTCAAGTCAATATCCACAACGTACAATCAATATTCAAAATATACATTCATGCTAGCCATTACATACAATATTGCAACCTTTGTTACAAGGGTTCAGTGAGTTTCAACATATCATATTTGTTCATTCATCATTGCTTATTTATATTTTATTTCATTTCAAGGTTTGATTACAAAAATGGGGTTTGACCAAGGTAAACCCCTATCTACTAACAAAAAAAAAAATTCCCCTCTTTGATGTGTAATTTGCAAGCTTATGTTGAAGAGAAATATTGGAGAAAAAATTTCAAGTTGTCAAAGTTGTCATGTACATTGCAAGATCATGGAAATTTACCTACACATTGTAATTCAGTGTTTCAGACTCAGAGATTTGACAGGAGAGAAGCTATAGGATAACACTAAAGGATATCAAAGTTTCAAATGAACCCTGATACTTAGACTAAATCACCACTTGTGGTGTATGAGTCCTAGTATTCTATATTTCAAGCATTTTTTGTAGATCTTGGTTTAGTAGTTCCAGATTTTGGTTCTTGCCTAAAACCCTAAACTGGGACTAAATTGCCCCTACTAGCGTATGAGTCCTACTGTGCATTAAAAGTTAGATTTTTAGGGGTGCAGACCTTGTTTTGAACTTCTTTAGTCTTCCAAGTGCCCCTCTGTCCTTTCTTAGTTTGTTATACTTATTTTTAGTTTTATATCTTGAGTTTCATAGTTAGATTTACATATCATTACATTTCTTGCCTTTCCAAGCCTTTTCCTAGTGGTGAACCCCCTTTTTGTCTTTAATCACACCCCCTAGGATACCCTATCAAAGATCTCTTTCCCTCATTCCATCCTTAGATTGAGATCTCTAGGTTTTCCTTGAATGAAACTTTAAATAAATTGGTGGAGGAACCCTAACCCCCTTTTTTTCTATCCCAAAACATAGAGTGACCATTTTCAACATTTCATTTTGGTGAATCTAGCTTGAGAACACCTTGATTTGGAGTGCATCATAGTCCTAGATCCAACTTACATTAACTCTGCATTAGGTTTCTCATTAGTTAATTTACATCTAGGGTTTCTAAATCTTGCATTAGTGAAAATGCATATAGGTTGCATTTTTTCCTCTTCCATCATTAAATTTCACTTAAAATCTGTAATTTCACATTTCTTGGACATCATTCAAACCAAAAAACCTAACATTTACTTAGAATTTTTTGAGACTAGTGAAAAAAACCTAATCTAGGACTCATACACCCCTTTAGGCAATTTAGTCCCAATACATGTGGTTTTACTTAATTTCTAGGTATTTCTTATGGTGTGTTTTGTAGTATTTGATAACTTACAAAAACCTAACTAGGATTCACATGCCCCTTTGGGAAATTTATTCATGTGTCAGATCTAAAACTGCATCCTTTATTATCATTTATCTTGTGTTCATTACATCTTTCATTTCATTGATTATCCCTTGCATTAGATTTAAAACTTGGTGTCCTATTGCTAATACTATAGTGAAAGGGTTATCTATCTCTTTCACTACTAGTGTTGACACTAGTTCACTAGGTATGGACCATAACCTTAACAACTATTTTCCTTCAAGTAGTGTGACAAGTGTTGATACAATGGTTACTAGTATTCTACAAGAAAACATAATCCAAATCCATGAAGACTTAGAAAACATACAAAATCAACTAAGTACTGAAAACATTTCAACCACTACTATTCCTACCATAGATAACATACATCACATGATTGAAAGTGAAGAAGGGATTAAACTTGTGTGTAACCTAGCTCAGATTTTTGGAAAACATCTTACCTCAATGATTAGTTGTGCTTTACCTTCGAATAATTTCCAAATTCAAGGAAGAACTAAAATTCCTCCTCTCACAATCATTGCCTCTATTCCTACCTATACCAACCCTCAAGTTACAACAACAATGCAATCCACTAGTAATGTGATTCCTACCTTGGGTATTTTTGCTAGCAATCCTAATACTTTTTTGGCATCACATGTTATATCCCCTACCACTTTACCTCCCATAATAATTCCATTCAATTCCCCCTCGAACACATATACACCACCACATATTCACCATCATTTCAAAATACAACCAATGATGCCATGATAAATCAACTTTTACAAAATATTTCATCCCTTCAAAAGAAAATTTTCACCATAAACCAAAATCAAAATGGCTAACCTACATACTATGTAAAAAGAAATCCCTTATCCTTAGAGATATTTAGAATGTTGATACCACAAGGTATAGAGATTCCTAAATTTGAGAAATATGGGGGGAAAGGAGATCCTTCTAACCATGTTTCCACTTATACTACCTTATGTAGTGATTTTTCCCTTGAGGATAAGCTCTTAGCTAAGATTTTCCCTAGGTCCTTGAAGGATACCACCTTAGAATGATTTTCCTCATTACCGAATAACTCAATTCATTCATTCAATGAAATTTTTGAGGCCTTTATCAACCATTTCAATGTTCACATGACTCCTAAGATGACCTTAGCGGATTTGGTGAGATGTAAGAAAAAGGATGATGAAAAAGATACTGACTTCATTTCACGCTACCAATCGCTTTATTCTCAAATTGACGTAAAGATTATTGATCCTCACCTTCAACAAATGTTCATTGAAAACTGACAAACTAACCTCTTAGCTAATATTTTCCCTATGCCCTCGAAGGATACCACCTTAGAATGATTTTCCTCATTACCGAATAACTCAATTTGTTCATTCAATGAAATTTTTGAGGCCTTTATCAACCATTTCCATGTGCACATGACTCTTAAGATGACCTTAGCCGATTTGATGAGATGTAAGAAAAAGGATGATGAAAAAGTTATTGATTTCATTTCATGCTACCAATCACTTTGTTCCCAAATTGACGTAAAGATTCCTGATCCTCACCTTCAATAGATTTTAATTGAAAACTTACAAACTAAGATACAAGATAAGTTTGGAATGATGAAATTTCCTTCTTGTATGACCTTATGTACTAACCTTCATTATTATCAAAAATTGGTTAGTATTCATGAAACAAAACCCACCTCTAGTGGTCCTGAGAAGTCTGAATCCGCAAAAAAAAAAACAATTATCAACCTTTTAGGAAACAAAATAAAGAATTCCTTCAACTAAAACCCCCTCAACCAACTCAACATATTGATACCCAAGTGGCTACTATAAGGAAGATAACTCATTTCACATTTGGGGATCCAACTAGACAATTTACTCCATTACCTGATACCCTACATAACATAATGTCATAACTTCTAGAACATAAAATGATCACCTTACCTCCCTTTAAGACACATGATCCTAATAAGACTTTACCCCCAAAATTTAGATCAAATTCCTATTTCCATTTTCACTAACAAAATGGACATGATACGAAACATTGTAAGCGTCTTAAACATCTTGTGCATGACCTCATTGATTTCAGTTGACTTCAAATTGGAGGTGTTAATGATCAAGGAAATGAGTTTGTCGCCCCTCTTAACCAAAAATTTCAAATCTTTACCAACCCTATGCCTAACCATGATATTTCATTTTCCAAAGCTAGTGAAACTAAGAAGAACTATGTGATGAATGTTGACATGGATGAGACAAGATGGATACTATTGAAGAAGGTCCTATGGATACTATTCAAAAAAAAAAATTGATAATATGGTAGGATTGCTCAAATTTATACCTCTTAAGAGCTAAACTAAAAAAAATCTTGACATTGATTTCTCATCTAAAGATACAATCAAACATGCACCTCATGGTACTCTTCACATATTTGGATGAATCAATGACAAGCACACTAATGGGATATTAATTGATCTCATTCGTGGAGATAATGTGATCACTGAAGAATTCTTACTTGTGTATGTGCTCTATCAAGAAACATGTGATAAACCAAAGGCATGGATAAAAACACATAATGGTTTCACTTTCCCTACGATGGGATCAATCACCCTTCCTTTAAAAATATGACCAAAATAATTAGATGTCTCATTCTCCATCATCCTGATGTCAAATCAATTTTGTGTGAAGCTTGGTTATCCATTCCTACGCTCCATGGAATCTATCCCATCGAGTGTGCATAAATGTTTAAAGTTTCTATTTTACAATGAAATATTTACTATGTACCATAGTGGCTTTAATCATGTGTCTTGCCATGGGAACTTCTCATTGGATTTCTTTTGGCTTGAGCCTATGCAACCTATCAAACCTTTTGAAGACTTCTTTTTCAAATCCTATCACAAATTTAAAGAAAAATGTATAGAAAAACTATCCCTTGGAAACATATATCAGCCTGTGATTGAGCTTCCTATCCTTGATGAAACTATAATTGAACGTAAAGACATTCCAAAAAACCAAGATCAACCTAAGATAGAACCTTTTCCTATCTCCTATAAATGACCAAGAGATAACCAAATAAATTATGTCACACCTCCTAAGATCAAACAAGTCTAAAAAGCTAAAGAGAAAGTGGTTGAACAACCTCTCATGGTTCCTTCCATTCCTCCCCTTGGGGAAGAAAAGAAACCTATGGTTGATAGACCCACTCCTACACAAACACAACTGGAAAATCATACTAAAATAAATAGGAATGCTAGAGAGCATAGGTGTAGACATCATGCTCTTGCTTGAAGGTAAATAGAGAGAATAACTAATAAAATAAAAATCCAAACTTGACTGAAGAAATACATGATGAATCTCCGTCTTTGCCACAAAAAAAGATCCCATATTGCAACTTCACATGAGCTAAATCCTTTTTTGGACATTATCATTCAACCTCCCATTGTGATTAACTTGGATGATGATGATGGGGTTGATAAAATTGATGAAGAAGTGCATAATGAATTGAATACATTATTTTCCTCTTCTATGAGCTTAAATGAAAATTCTCCTAGGTTCCAGCCATCAACCACATCAATGATCTATCTTTGACCCTCTTCTCATGTCCAAGCCAAACAATCACGTAAGAAGTAGTTGTGATAGAAATCCCCCCAATATTTAGGATATGCCTTTCTAGGGACTTTACAACAAATCTTGGAAGATAGTTAGTGCTCAATTGGTCTCACCTGATTTTGTGAACCAAGCATGGGGCAATGATGAAGATCCTATCCGAATCCTTGCATTTAGAACACATAGTGGACAATGTGGTCCTATGCTTTGAAGTAGCACAAAAATCCTTCTCATAAAGAGAGAGGTATTGTGAAGAGATGATAGAAAATGAAAAAGACATGAGTGATAGAACTCCTGAAGAAGAGGTCTTCCTCAACTAATTTATTGACTCTTACCCATACAAAAAATTTAGTGCTACTAGGTTAGGCAGTTACATGATCTTCGACGATGACCAGGTCTTCCAAAAATTAGTAAGAGAATGGGAAGAGCCTAATGGTCAAGGTGACAGTAGTCTATGGGAATTATATTTTTATGGTACCAAATACAAAGCCAGATCTAGAGTAGGTGTCTGACTAGTATCCTCGATAGGGTCAAAAACCCTCAAAGCTTTTCTTTTCCAGTTCCCATGCTTGGATAGTGATGTAGAGTATGATTACTTGGTCCATGGTTTGTCCCTTGCAGAATGAATGAGTGTGAAGAGAATATGAGAATTCAGAGATTCAAAGTTAGTTTTATGTCCAATCCTTGGGTAGGCTACTACAAAAAATATAAGAATAAATTCATATAGACAATGAATATGGGATCTGATTGAGAGTTTTGAGGCTTATAACATTAAGGTTATCCCACATTCCTAGAATACTGTTGCTAATTAGATGGCCTCAATTGGTTCACAATTTGAGCCAACTTATGATTCAACAACGAAACAAAATTCAGTACAAATCATCGTTCAATTGATAATTCCCGATAATAATCAGAACTGGAAGGTATTTGAGGATGATGTTCATATCACCTCTTTGTTATAGAAATCAAGAAAATCTCTTGAATATTCATAGTCTAAAGTAGAGCCCTTTGAAGGGCAAGTGATCCAGTTGAAAGGAAATAAGCTCCCTTAAGGTTTAATCTCTCTTTAAAATATTTTTGATTGTGAGGACGTGAGAAACAACAAACAAAGGTTCACTTCTAATGAAAAACTATGTAGATCTCGATGTTAGAAATGATAGAAAATTAAAGGTTGAAAGGGACATTCCATAGAAGGACAAAGAGAGATTAGAAGAGTTATGTTCTAGATATGATAGGGTCATAGCTTGGACCTATTATGATCTTAGAGGATACGATTCTGACATAATTTAGCATACTATTGACTTAACTTTAGGCTCAAAGCATGTCTGACAAAAACAAAGGCTAGTCAACCCAAAGTTCAAAGAATTGATGGAACAATAGCTCACCAAATTAATCAAATCAAGGATCATATACCCAATTAAACTTTCTACTTGGGTGTCTAATCTCATACCGGTTTGAAAAAAGAATGTTTATATTCAACCCTATGTGGATATTAGGGATTTAAACAAAACATCGCTAAAGGATCACTACCCTTTGCCATGAATGGAGCAGATTCTATAGATTGTGGCTAGATTGGAAATTTTCTTGTTGCTCAATCATTTTTTAGGTTATAACCAATTCTATGTCAAAGAAGGAGATCAACATAAGACAATGTTCACTACTAAGTGGGGAATATTCATGTACTAAAAAATGCTCTTTGGACTCTCCAATGCTGGCATGACCTTTCACTGAGCAATAGATATTGCCTTTAGAGGTTCAATTAATCATATTATTCTAATATATCTAGATGAACTAATGGTCTTTTCAGAATCAATGGATGATTACTTTGATCATCTGGAAAAGCTCTTCCAAAAATGTAAACAATTCAGGATTTCCTTAAATCCCAAAAATTGTGTTTTCAGAGTGCCCCAAGGAAAACTACTTGGTTTTGTGGTATCGAAAGAAGGAATAGTGATATATCTCGAAAGGTTGAAATCTATAATAGAGCTATGACTATCAGTCAATCAAAAGGGGTTGCAGTCTTTTTGGGGGAAGATTAATTTTGTTAGTCGATTCATTTTGGACTTCATCGAAATCGCAAGACCTATCACACTAATGTTAAAAAAGAATCCAATGTTCAAAGGGACCCCTAAAGGGAAGATATATTTTGAACGAATAAAGGTAGCCACCTCCGCAACCTCATTGTTGGCTAACCCAAACTTCTCCAAGGATTTATTTCTCTACGTCTACAGTGGCCAACACAGCATAGCTTCGGTGCTCACTTAGAAAGACAAAGACAATAGCAGAGAGCATCCCATCACATTCCACTCTAGGAATCTCAAAGGATATGAGGTAAAGTACAATTTTTTTGAGAAATAGGCTTTTGATATTTTTAAAATCTTGAAGAAATTCTGGCACTTGATATCATCCAACATAATCACCATTCTTGTCACCCATCTTAGTGTTTGGGAGTATATCACTAAGGGTGAAATAACTAAAAAGAGGGCCAACTAGATTACCAAGATCCCATAATAGGATGTGGATATTAGACCAACCAAGCTGGTTTGAGGAAGAGGTCTTTATGAATACCTTGTGTAAGAGTTAAGCTCCTTGGTGGAGGAAGAAACTGACTAGGCCTACACAAACTAGTTTGAGTCCAACGAGTCGTGGGTGATGGATCAGACACAATATATATGTAAAAAGGGAAGTACCTAATCAATATTCCACCTCACAAAAGGTGATATTATCGATTTTAAGGCACCAAATATGTACTAATTGAGGATATTTTTATTCAAAATAAATTATGATGGCATCCTGCTCCAATGCTTAGACAAGCCACAAGTGGAAATAATTTTAAATGAATTTCATAGTAGTCCTAAGGGTGGAAATTTCTCTATCAAGAGTACTGATTTGAAGATAATGCGGTTAGGATATTATTGGCCTTCCATTTTTTCTGAAGAGAACCATCTGGTGCAAATTGCACTTAGTGCCAATATTTTGTTAGCAAGCGAAAGAATTCCACCATGCCCCTAAGCCCGAATGTAACTGAAGAACCCTTTGCCTAATGAGATTTGGATTTTATCAAGGTGATAAATCCTATTTCTAGCATGGGCCATAAGTGGATACTTACGAAAACCAACTATTTCACAAAATAGACAGAGGCCATTGCTCTAAAAAGTGCTACAAAGATTGAAATTATCAATTTTCTTAAAGAGTTGGTAGCAAGGTTTGGCTCACCAAAAACTATCATATTTGATAATGTGCAAGATATTTTGGGTTCAAGGATATCATATTTCTCTCTCAAGCATGGGGTCTACCTCAAGACTTCATCAAATTACTACTTGCAAGGAAATGGGCTAACAAAGTCAACCAACAAAAACCTGATTAGGTTAATCAAGCGCTTCAAGCTAGAAAGACAAAAGGAGTGGCACAAACACCTATGAGATGCTCTATGGGTAGATAGAATTATTCCCAAAAAAATCTTAAAGGCCTCTCCTTATGAACTAGTATATGGAAAGGAGGTGATTTTACCTGTTTCTATAGAGATTCTGGTATTATAACTATTAAAGGCTTTGGAAGTCAAAGAATGTAGTGGAATGGAAGTAAGGCTGGTAGAACTCCTAAACCTTGAAGAAAAGAGGGAAAATTCCTATGAATCCATGATAATTCTCAAATAGATACTCAAATGGTGGTTCAAAAAAAAAGCCTCTGACCTAGAATTTTGGGAAGGGAGCCTAGTGCTAAAGTACAATGAGTGCGCTGCAAAACTAGGGTGACACACAAAATTTAAAGCACTAGGGAAGGGTTCCTTCTGCATTCACACATGAAAATAAAAGAATGTGTATGAGATAGAAGACATGGATGGAAACATTCTGGATATACTGTTAAATGATATTCATCTAAAATTGTTCCATTAAAGTTTACAAGTTCTTTTAAAATTTTCATATTTATGTACCATATGTAAATGTTTTGTAAAATATGATTATTATTGTGAATAAAGAAATAAGAATAACACAAGAAGAAGTAGAAGCATATTATATATTAAGTTCATCAAAAATTTACAAGGTAATATAAGCCCAAGGCTCTAAGAAGCTTGAAGCTTGTTCGAGAAAACCCAAAAAAGTTACAGTACAAAAAGGAAAAAGGAAGGAGGCACACTCAAAAAATGCAACGAATTAAAAACCTCTAGGAAATTGCTAGGAATTCAAAATGTCACTTTGTCAAGTTCTTCTTATTTTTCTTCTTCTTCTTTAGTAGGGTGGAAAATGGGATCAACACACAACACACACAGGCTTGGCACACCAAGGACCTCCGTCCTTGCTCCCACGACTATACACCAAAAACTCAAAGTTCTTCTTCCAGTCAAGCCTAGGAATGTACTCCACATCTAACTCCCTTAGTAGAAAGGAAGTTGTAGGATGGGATAGCGAGTGATGCCTATCAAGGTCCATATTTTGTAAATCAGTAAGGAGAGGCAGCTAAACCACGTCTTCTCCATAATCAACATGCCTATGGAGGTCCATGGTGTTCAAAATACCACCACCAGGAATGGCCACTTACACAATTTTACCAAGCCTGTCCAAATACATAGAGTCAAACATGTCATGGCACAACTCAATTATCCAAGGCTTGGATATATCCAAGTCAAGAAGGGATGCCATGAAGTAGGAGACAACATTGGATTTACATCGTGGCTGGTTCTTGTCCTTCACATAGTCCTTGCCAAGCACCCACTAAAATGCCACCACAGTAAGGCGATTGTTCTTCCTTGCCAAGCTTTTAATTCTATCACTACTATTTTCTCCCACAAAGGAGTATTATGGTCTTCATGCCAGGAGCCGAATGGGAGTTCCTAGGCCAAATGACATGATGGAAACATGTTAAAGCTACCAAAATGGGATACAACAAGGAAGGCATGCTAGCTAAAAGAGTTTTTTCAAGTGAATATTTCACTAAGGTGGTCTAGCTATTTATAGAAAAGGTGTGTCGATGAGCTCAACCAATGGAAATTCCATCACCCATCGAATGGCAATGAAAAATATCAAAGAAACCGAAGGGCAAGAAATAAATTGTATGGAAAATCTATCATCAAGCCTTGAGAAATAAATTTGGGTGTTGGGAGTAAATGCTCATGTATGTCGATTATTTCCATGTGTACATTATCGTCATCAACACCAACTTTCTTATTTGTGAGAAAATACATTGATTAAAGTACTAAGTTTTGAAAAATTAAATATGCACATAATTTTAGAGTACTTTACACTGCTTAAGCATACTTCCCATGGCTAAAAGCACACTTTCCAAAAACTTAAAAGCTCATTTGTGAAGAGGTGGCAGGGATAATATACTAATTACATTCTCATGGTGAATTTGGCATTCTTGAGGGATACAAATCCCAAATCCACATGTATCGCATCAGTGGTAGCATTTAGTAATTTAGTGGTAATGGTGGTGCCTCAATGTATGTACATGCAAGAAGAATTGAATGCACCCAAAATATATTTTTGCTAAGTAAAAAGATGCAAGTAGTTGTTTCTTTGAGGAATATCTCTACAAATTTTTAGTACAAGAATGGCAGAAGCATCAACTTCTGGTAGAAAGGATAGATCTTCATCAAAATGACCATGATATGTGGGTATTTTTTGGAGAGATTCTTTTGCCAATACCCCAGTTTTAGAAGAACACCACTTTTTCCATACCAAATCGGTACAAGTAGGTGACCATGTTAAGAAAGAGGTTGTGCTAGATTTTTTAGACAACATTTTTTACCTAAAGGTGGTGGTGAACCCTAAAATCCTTAGGGAAGGGCCATTCCAAAGAATGATCAAACATGGGGTAGCTGAAGGTTTTGCATCACAGCTCTAGAATTGTGGTTTTCCATAATTCATGTTGCTTGTTGTACACCCATGCCCAAAGTTCATAGATGCGTGCATTAGAAGGTTTGAAAATTAAATAGGGGTTATAGTTGATGGTAGGATAAGGGTTATAATCAATGCAACAACTATCTGGGATATGTTATGTATCCCGAAGAACTAGGATGCTAAGAGCTTAGACCAAGAAGCAATGAAATATTTATGGAAAACTAGAACTGAACAATTGGATTTTATTCAGATGAAATCGAGGAGAGGCCTGAAGGATGTCAAATTCTCTTCCCTTTTCCATGTAGAAAATTCAAACTAGATCTTCAAGTCATTTTTGTAATGTTGTCCTATATCTACAACTACAATGATGATGAAAAGGTTTATCCTTTTCAAATCGTAATAGCCTTTATGCTCACAAGGGAAAAGAGACATAAATATTATGATTTCATAGAGATAATAGCTAAAATGATGTTGGAATAGTTTAGGAATTATAGCATTGAATGCAAGTTCAAGTACTCTTCTTTTCTCGTGAATTTGATCTTACATTAAAAATATGAGTTCCTTGAAAGATACTTGTTATTGTTTAGGTTTGTAAAGGGGTCATACTAGCAAATTTTGGCCTTTACTCATGTTCTTTCAAAAACATGAGAGTATTACAAGTTTGTGGATTATTTTATGTGGCCTATACTTGTAGAATTATCCCCATTCCCTTCAAGTCATTTCTCTCCTAGATTCTTGCAATGGATAAAAAGCTTGCAGACCCCGATGGATTATTTTCTAGGAATTGAGTTCACATTCATCAAATTTCATGGTTTCGTTAAGGATCCTTTTAGGCTCCCTAAATTTTTAACAAATAAGGTTTTTTCTTTGGAGGTGTACCATTAGGTAACTATCGCCAACAGTGCCTATGGTTCTAGAAGGCACAAGATATGGCTTTACCTAACTCCCCTCGCCATTGCCAGTAGTCAGGTAACATTGATGAAACGAAAGGTGTGGGAGGTGCTTACTAAAAAATTGGTGCACTTGGGCTTGGTTTACATTTGCGATGCATGGAGCTACAACCTAATAAAGCACCTCCCAACTGTGAGGCATGAGATATAGGATTATTTGGAATAAAAAATGAACCTAACCGAAGAGAGGTTAGAGTTGTATGTTGAATTAGCCTTCATACCATTTGACCAACAACCATGGCTTGACTTTTATGTCTAGACGATAAAGTACCAACCAATCTTTCCAATGGGAAAGTCCCTAAATACACAATTGAAGCACCTAGGGTGGTTAGAGAGAAAGAAGGTGGATTTCTAGAGGCTTCAATAGGAAATGAAGAGCCTCAATGTCATGTATGGGGACCCAAAGCCACATCATGAAAGGTTTGATGAAATTTATGAAAAAGAGGCTGACACTGAGGATAGTAATCCTAAGATCGATCAAGGGATTGAATAGAGAGCTTTTGCTCCATACTTCCCAACATCAGAAGACTGACAAAGGAAAGGGGTCAAAAAAGAGGGACTCACAGGTCACATCATTCATCAGTGCCCAAGGAAAAGGAAAGAGGACCCAATGGTCCCCAAAGCGGTTTCCTACAGCTATAGAAGGCCAAGTTTCAGTGGAATCATCTGCCAAGGGATCTAACTTCGTTGGTTCTACTCATACAAAGAAGAGATGAATCCAAGACCTAGGTGGACCCAGTGCAACAACCATAGGAGAAGAAGAAGTGGAGTATAGTCCGCCAAGATATTCAACTTCAATGACCCAGGTAAGTTTTACTCCCCTCCTTTTTTCTTCATCTTTGGTTGTTCCTCCACCCCCATCTATGGAAAAGAGTCGTTCATCCATGGATTTTAATCTTTTCATTCTAAATGAACCCCTGGCCATATTTAACAATGAACCCCATGAGGAAACCCCATGCATCAAGCGAGCATCATCTGCGATATCCGTGGTTCTTTAATCTCCCTATAAAGGACCCCCATTGAAAATGTTGAAGCATCCATGTTGCCAATTTCATCAAATCCATCTACTTCTAGGAAAATGTCACTTTTTCTGCCCACCTCCCCTTTCACTTTGATGGGTGTTCCCCCTCTACAGTCCCAATATGGTATACCAACATTTTCCATGATAACGCTCCCCTTCGCCTCTTCGTAATCTCATATAGTCGAGGCTCCTCCTTTTATCACCCTTTTCAATCTCTCTCTAGGTGCTTCTATTGTTGCACAAAGTGTCGACACCCTATAAAGTCTCCAAGGTTATTTCGATGCAGTAAAGTTGGTTCGATAGGCTAAAAAATAGAAACTATAGGTAAAAAAAGACACAACCAACTACTAAGAAGATTGAGGCTTGTTTAAATGAAGAGAATAATTCCCTATTGATTGGTACCATGAAGCCACTAGTATCTAGGCTAGAGGGAGAAATGTAGGTGGAATATTACAAAATCAGAGCTATGGACCTATATTTAAGTGAAACTAACCTATGCAACAAAGTGGTTCTAGCTAAGGCCACCTAGAAAGTGGTCTATACGAATAATGAGAAGTTGGTAAATGTAAAGGACACAGTGAGTAGGATGAAAGTAGAAATCAAAGGCATAGATGTGGAAATGGCTCACATAAGGAAAATATAGAATCAGTAGGGGGAAGTGTCATGCCCATAATTTTCCTCTACAAAACCCAACATTTAAAAAAAAAAAAAAACACATTAGTTAAGGGAGTTATTACATTAGTTAAGTGTCATGCCCCAATTTGGTGTTGAATCAAAACACAAATGCCACAACCTTTATAGTGATCACACTTACTCCAAAAAAAATAAAATTAAGTATTGAAATTATGCTTTCATTTAGTCACACCAACAATAATGTTATAGCTTCTCCAAAAATTGGGCTTTAATGGAAAATGGGTTATGTTTGTCAATTTGCTACCAAATCAACATATCTCTAAACAAC
The DNA here is from genome assembly GCA_007115665.2 of Sequoiadendron giganteum. Taxonomy (NCBI): domain Eukaryota; kingdom Viridiplantae; phylum Streptophyta; class Pinopsida; order Cupressales; family Cupressaceae; genus Sequoiadendron; species Sequoiadendron giganteum. The sequence goes on along the minus strand of CM021103.1, from coordinate 233,014,402 downwards.
CCCTAATTTAAATAATCATGTCATCATTAAATTATGGTTTAACATTATTATCAAGTTTACATTAAACCTAATAGTAGTATTAAGGTGAACCCTCCAATCATTATATTTACATTATTATTAATTTTTTTGCCATCATAATGCCATTATCCCAATTTAACCTTAATAACATTGTCCTTATTAAACCAAAATAGTAATAATAATATTTACTCACCAATTAGGACATAGAGTACTATCCATTAAGTATCAATGATTTACTAATCTCATCACTAATATAATCATTATTATTCCATTTTATTCTATCAATTAAGTATCAATGGTTTACTAATCTCATCACTAATATAATCATTATTATTCCATTTTATTTCAATACTATCATTTTTCTCAAATCAAAATATTTCTTAATATTAATATTAGTATTAATATTCAATGTAACTTTAATATTTCTTTAGTAATACCCTAGGCTTCAATAGTTTAAATTATATTACCATAAATTCACTTTTTAATTTAATGCTTAGCACTACTTATAATACCAATATTACTACAAATGGGAAAATAAAATAAAATAAATAAACCCTTTGAATGCCTACATTTTCACCTCAAAATATTAATATTACTATCATTATTTAACCACTCTAGTTAATAATATTATTTTTAAACTCCCAACAAATCCTGAATAAAATTATTTACTACCCTTCAATGATATAATGAAACATTAACTTTAACTAATAGTTGCCAATACTTGTTTTGATAATAGCCCCAACATTTAACATCTCATCTCAAAATTTAAATATGAAACTATATAAAATAATTATAACTCACAAGTCAATTGCTAAATATCCATTCTATTAATTTTCTTTTTAATTATTTAAAATTGTATATCAACTCTATGAAATAAATTTAGAAGTTACAAAATTAGGAAATAAGTACTACGAATAGATATATTTTAATTCTTTTACATAACCTCCATTCTATTTACTCACGGGTTAATTATTGAATCTCCAATCTATTTACTCATCAGTTTAATTACTAACTCCTTTTATCTATTCATTAATTTTCTTTTTTAATTAATAAGTATTACAAATTAATATAATTTAAGAATATATGGAAAGTAAGAATATTAACCATTTACCTATATTAGACTATCAAGGAATTGGATCATGATAAGGGTAATAGCTTTGGCTTCCCAGTAAAATATTTGTATTGTTAACAATTTTTAACGTGCCCTCAATCCACTCACAAATAGGGATATTAGAAAGTTAAAAAATAATGTGCCTTTTAATATCTTTCGTTATTAACTTTTAGTTAAAGTATTTGTGCGATTATATTTACCAATAACGTTTTATGGAAAAAGTAATTAACCCAAAAGTAATTAACCCGCAACTACTCAGCAATGCTGATTGCAATAATAAATTGCTAATAATACTTTTTTTTTATTTGTATTATTATTAATATAAAAATTGTTTTCATTTATTTGCATAGTATTATTGTGCACACACAACAATTAATGAACAAGCTAATTTTACACAACAAATAACTGTCACAAGGTATGCCGAATTCTCTCTTGGAGGAATCAGCCAGTAGACGCTTACTCTGATTTCATACAGTGGGATTATGAGACCTGTTATTATCCGTAGGATACAAGATGCCACAATGTTAAAATCTAAATGTGCTCATTTTTAGGATCTTGGCCGTAATTTTCATTTTAATAAACATACTCTAAAATCCTCTTCGAAACCTTATTTTTCGACTGCAGCTCGCCGAATTGGAGGGGTGAAAATGACAATATCAGTGAGGAACTTGTTAAATATTTTGAGATGTTGAAAAGAAGACGGTTTATTGTTTTCCTGTTCTCAACACAATTGTCTCTAGTTTTGTTGTTACCTACTATTTCAACAAAGCCACCCTTGCACATGTAGTTTCAAACTCTTAAGCAACTGGGTCATGGCGATTGTGGTTTTGGTCAACACTATGATATATATCTATATTTACTGTACCCATAGCTATTATTTCTGACAATAGGCATGACACTAACTTTGCTCCAAACAAATAATAATAATATTATTACCTTACAATTTAAGCACACCATAACCAATGGTAAAATATTACCTTACGATTTAAGCACACCAACCCATGACAACCCCAACTTAGTGTGATCATGGGCCACTTTTAACTCTTGCCTTCCGATTGGTTGGTATGGTGGTGCGATTTCTTCCTAGAGGGTGAAGTTGCTGACTGCTAAATTGATTAGAGTTTCAATCACTGCACTGGCATAGACAAACCTAGATATACCAAATCTACCCTCGATGAAGGAGCCAATTTAACTACGCCTATTCCATGCACCAGGGGTTTGGATTACCTACGGTCCTCACACAACCATTAAAGTGGTATCAATCAACTCTGGCACATGTCCTAGATCACATAACGAGGATTTAAGACAACCTGGGGTGTAAACAGGACTGGCGGAGTTAACGTGTGAAGGAGAGATTGAGGTCCCCATCAGTTGTGTGCATTTATAACTATGATCTATATTCCATTGGTGATTGGTGTACAAGCTGACAAGGCATGGCTAAAGGGTAATGCGATTCAGAGGAAGGGTAACCAAAGACCACAAATTTGCTTTTCTACCTATGCCTTTCTATTACTGCTCCCTACGTTACCAACCATTCACATGAACTCACAGGGCTCGCTTTTGTTATTCCATCATATTTATTTGCAAAATGACAGGATATCTATGTTACTGATTTATTCCATGTTTTTTAATTTTTCTCTTTTTCTTTTGTATATGTATATATTTGTTGTAGCTACTTCCCATAAGCAGGTTAAATCCCTCTGAATCACATTCTATATTTGTAATAGTTACAATGTATGTATAATATATCTATCCTTTGTTCACAGCCAATAAATGTTGGGCGCTTAAGTCGTGTCGGTACATTTTGTTTATTTCTATTTTGTATGTATATTTGCGTACTTGTTACGCAAGCTTCAAATGGTATTTAAAATCAATGAAATACATTGACATTTTTTTTATTTTTTTTTTACCTTTTTTAAAGCCAGTGATATGTCTGAGGTAGAGGAGGGGATGCAGCTTGCATCCATATCCACTTACTCTTATTGAGGTGACAGCCTCTGTGGAGGCCGCTCCCATGTAAGGGGTGTGACCCGCACACAGGGCCATTACTCTTTTTCTATTTATTTATTTGATTTAAAACATGTATAAATTTCAAATTGTTAGTATATGCATGCATTAATCTCTCTCTCCTCCATTTCAACTAGCATTTTAACTTCTGATTTTACAACAATGTAAAATAAGGTAATACAAGAGCACCATACAAACACGACTTTATCTATTGCGATAATTTTGAAAAAAAAAACCAGAAATGCCCATATCCAAGAAATAAACTTTGCTTCTTTTCATTTTCTTCCATGTTACGTCAAAACACTAGCTTTCCATATTACAAATAGAAAAATCAAGAAATATAAAGAATTCCATACAATTGAACTAGGCTTGCTCTCCACCCTACCATAATGGCATCATGGAGTCTCGTGGGCTCTAGCCAAACACCTGAGCAAGGATTTATTTTAGCTTCAAGAAGATAAATGGAGTCTTTTCCCATTTTTACAAAAAGAATAAAGCTATAACATATCACAAATTTAATGCATCTAGGTTCTCTACTTTATATTTTCAACTATGGTCCACACTTTATGCCACCTCCTTACAACCATTAAAGAAGGGTAAATGAAAATAGGAAGAACTTATCTCTTTCTTTTCAGTGAAGGGACTGAACTTTTGTATCTGACTTTCCTCTCCAAGCCAAGCCATATTTATCACTATCTTTCCCAAGAGCTAGACTCCTCTCCTCTTCTCATTCTTTCTGCTATCCTCACTAAAGTTCTCCAAGAGGAGAAGTGGGTAACGCCCCACTCAGTCTTCCTCTCCAAAATATATAGGAGTTTCAACTTGCAACCTTTTGATAGGAAGGTGTGGAGTATACCTATCTCAATTAATGAGATTATTTAAATTATTGAAGAAGAAACATGCACTTGGACAGCCCCTCCATCTTTCCATCCCATCCTCTCTTCAAAAATCGTCACTCTCCATAATGAGAAATTTTCAAGGGTCAAATCATGTCCTAGGGGTACTATTGCATGCCTACTTGACCCCTACCACTATGGTATAGATCCTAGAGGGTTTATTTTTGCATCCCAACCAAGGAAATTGACCAACAACCTTCTTTAAAGACCCATTTAAGGACCTATCCGAATTTCAATTTGGATAATGGTTTCTAAACCTTATCCCCAAACTTACAACTCACTTGTCACACAAATAAGTACTCTCAACCCAAAATATAAATCATCATTTTTATATCAACCCTTACCACCTTACTCTATCAACTTGTTAACTTTATTTCTTTCTAAGCCTCGAAAGGGGCTCAAATTCATCATCACAAGAGGATTTCTTTTGGTATGCTCAATGGTCTTCCCTTCTCGTACTAATTCTTCATTTCCTGCACATTACCAATGAAACCATAAGCAACCATCATATATCACATTAATTTGATAGCTAAAATAATATTTAATTTTGCAACCATTTCATTCACAATTTCAACTCATATTCATAATTTATGATTACTAACTCCATGCTAGCATAAATAAAATCTTATAATGAAAAACAAGAATATTATCAAATAATCACACTATTTGTCATCCACTATACATCTTACAATCTATTTAGTAACACATAAAACATTTTAAAGCTTTACCAATCACATGCAAGGTGGGGCCTTACATCCCCCTCCCCTTAGCTTAGACTTCCTCCTGGAAGTTGTTAGGATCCGAAACATAATCTTTATATAGCAATGCACGTAAATCTATTAAACATATTAATCACCTTGCCTTCTTGATGAGATAATCCAACATGCAACTATAAACACACATTAAAGGTATTCTTTCCATGAATGAAACATCTAAACACTTGAAATAAGATTTCTCACCATAGAGTATTTATTTGATATAGTCATATTATAACAATATTAGTAGTCATCCATGTAGTTAGCATTCTCAATTAAAAATTACTCCAACATATATCCAAACACATTAACACCCTTGGACACCCTTCAAGGTTCCATTTTTGCATCATAAACATCACTCATGATGTTAGAAAATATTTTCATTCCCATATAATTCATGTCTCAAGAGCAATAGTCCCAATTTTACCGTCACTTTCTTTCTCACATAGTAAATAAGTATTTCCACATGCCATTTATTTACAAATTTACCCATACATTACAACAATTTACACATAATTCACATTACAGGGTTCACATAATGGGGTTTACAAGGATGGAGATTCTTCGATACCATAGCCATTAGGAAAGATGCTCTCAAGGTCCTTCTCTAAGGACCTTCCCATACATCTCCTAGGTACCTTCTCTTGTTTGTGTAAGGGGGTTAGCCTCCAAGGGAAAGGTACAATAAGAATAATCATAGAACTAGGGTAAGAATAGATTAATGACTATCCCATACCGGTCCCATTTACAACCCCTTCAAATAATTCATAATTCCCCAACGCATCTACTCCCCTATACGACTTGCGAGGGAACCCCCTGGGATATGGCAGTTTTTACATATGTCACATTACACCACACTTGCCAATAGTTAGCAAACCATAAGAAGCCTCAAATCGAGCAACATAAATTCATAAACCAATGTTTCAATAACAAAAAAATTATAAATTCAAGAGGAAAACCAAATAAAGATTAGTTGCAGTTGCATTTCAACATTCCAATCTAAATTCAAAAACAAAAATTAAATAAGTCCTTGAGGCAATGGACTATGACAAATTTCAAATGGCTAAATAACCTCCAATAAAAGAAATGTAAAATTTAACATTGCTGGCATAAAATAAAACATCAATAAAGAAATTACCAATAATTCATATTTCAAAAATAAAAATTTTAAATTACGAACACCACATGACTTTGATAAAGCCACCTAAGGGGAGGAGGGGAATGGTGGTTCTCTAACCACATAAGTATAATAACATGCAATAATTGGTGGTCCCTGAACACATAAATATGATAGTGCGCAATATCATGGTGGACTCTTCCACATAGTATCAATGCCCTGCATTGTTGAAGTATCCCAAAATCTGTAGTCAATATGGCCCAAGTAACTCCATCCTTTACCCATGAGTTATAAACATCAAGGAGTGGGTTTGCACTATGAACCAACAAGTGTGGTTCTCATATGTGGGGGAGTAGGTTAGGAACACATCCAAGGAAAACCATGGATTCCCACTTGGGGTTCTCTCACCCCTCAACCCCTATTTACACTAGTAGGCATCTCAATCTCGTAGGGGAGCCATACACTAGGGGTACACATTTAACATACGAACAAGAATTACACAAAGAATTACTTCATATTTCATTTAATAGACACACAACTACACATATCATGTTTACTTTATTTCACAATTAACTGACAAACACAATGGGCCATCACAAAGGGTACACATAAGGGATCATACTTGACGTCCCTCACCCTTATCCCAAGTCAAATACCATGTATCTCACACTTGGGGCACAACACATTTACTATTTTTCCACTTAACAAGTCATAACACAGTACATTTTACGGAATTCACCATATTATAGAGCAAAACAATTCACTTAAATGCATTCTAGATATTTTCTTTAAATAATATTAGCTTTACTTTTTAATTTTGGAAATATCCACGCACTTTGCATAAGTACAAGAAATAACTAGACAATGTGCAACAATAGCTTAATGTCAATATCGTTACAACAATGTCCATATTAATGTCAATAGCTATATATATGTGTGTAAATATTATGTACACATCATATACATATAAATTTATTAATTCTCTTATTCTCCAACAATAATAATTTAACATTTAAATATGAATAAATAGTTATATAAATACTCATTTATGGTTGTTCTTATAATTAAATAAATACATATATAATCTAGTTTTCTTACTATATTCATTTATTTATTTTTTTCTTTAAAAGAAAACATGATTGAACTTACTTTTTTTAATTCTCATAAATATAAAATATAAATAAAGAATATCAATCTACATTCCTTAACTAGAAAAAGAAAAGAACATTTATAAGGAGAAATAAAAATGCTTATACATGTGATCTGTGTAATAAAGAGAGTTAAGTCTCTCTTCTTTTAGAATTTTTTTATTTATACGTATATCTTTAGTACTGAACTTTTTAACCACCGTTTGTGATGGAGTGAGGATAGAAAATGTTATAATAAAGACATCATTTATGAACGGTAACAAACTTTTATTTATCCTTAGATGGACGCATTTTGATTACTAGATCTAATCACCCGTATTTATACACAGCTGCTCACTGATTTCGGGCAGAATGCTTGGGCATATATATATAAATATCTCCTTAACTAGCTTGCAATTATCTTCACCACTGTAATTTGGCTTCAGAATACCAAATCGTTCCTCTTGGTAAATTTTCAACAAACATCGAATCCACTGCTAGGAGTACGTATTCCCTACAAGGACTAACATTCTGATACACATACGAAACACTAAATTTTGCTTGATCGAAACTCGACGTGAATGAAATTAATTTTGATCACCTGTGCAAGATAGCAACTTAGACATCTATAATATCTTTATTTAACTCTCGAAAGGGATTTCATCTGACTCCACAACATTGATTTTGGTGGTTGAAAAGCAAATACAATTACCCATGCATGACCAAGTTTCTCAGACTGTACGCTGGAATGGTGAACACAGCCCGGGTGATGCCTACAACTAGCTGGCTAGCATACCAACAACTTGCAGAGGGAAACGTATCAGGTACTTGGCATATCTCTGCTCAACAAGCTAGAGCATACCTTGTACACCACCTTAGCTTTCTCACCACATTTGAGTTTAGGTTGAAATCAAATCCATATAGATATCATTATCAACATTCAATGGATATAAATGTTATACTCCTCATTGACGTTTGATTTTGTTTAAAATTGTGCAAGCCATTATGGATGTGCTTTTACCGTGAGTAGATTGTTTGATAGCTTGAGTGGACAAGATCTTGAGTTTTATCACTATCACTCTGGATACTCATGCATGACGTATTTATCGGTAACAATTTGTAGTCCTCAAGCTAAGTTGTTGTTCATGCACTTGACTAAAATCTCCTCCTAATTGATAGCATTTAATTGGTGTGATGGGGAACAATGTCTACCAATCTAATCATCACGGTTGGAATTCCACGCACCACGCCTAGCCTCCATGCTTATTTATTAACTTTTCATTACAAGAGGCACATGCCTTGCAGTATTTATTTATTTTTTTCCACCTAATGCCCTCTATAACTCTATCTCGCAATCACTATTTTTGTGCAAAGACAACTATTGTGCAGTTTTCTACAACTACTGATGTCAGACCCACGATTTATTCTACCGAGTCAATCTTCTTTGACCATCTTAACTTGGCAAACATACACTTATCTCGAGCTCGAAGATCGACAAACTCAGAACTTGATATTCTCCGTCTACCTTCAATTTATAGATTTAATGCATGGAAGGGATATTTACCATATTAAATCGTGGAACTACTACGCAACCATGCTGCTAGGTATGAACATGTAAAGAAAACATGGTGCAACTTGCACCAAATTCTGAGGTAAGTTAATTATCATAGCACAATTGGTGACATGTTTTGTTTTGTTTTTTTTTTTTAAATATTTGAATAGAAATGTAGCCCCTTAGGATCCTATTGGACAATGTTTGATCTTAGGCTTCTGACAATCTACAAAAGGTCGAAGTAGAAATAGAGAGGGCAAAGAAAGAGAAGCGAGAGGTCGAGTCCATTTTGCATATTCACAATCATGAGGTCGAAAGGTTAAGCTCTAAACTAACAAACACCCTCCAAGAGAAGAACCAAATGGAGGAGAATATGAAGGCAAGGGAGTCTCAATTCCATTAAGAATTGGCCATAGTGCAAGGATCCGAGATCCTCCCTATATTGAAAAGATTGATATCTACACACTAGGAAATAATCATAGTCGCAGTTGTTGCTCTAAAGCTACTTTTGTAGTTTCTAAAGGACGCTCAGGAATTAGATGAGAAGGTTGGCCTAGTGGACAAACAAATTCTACAAATTTATGCTCCCTAGGCTGCAGAATCAAAGGACCTGATCTCCAGGTTATGCAAAGCCACTGAAGAAGCTTTAGGAGATGCAAGAATTCATGATCAGAGGGTTGCCTCAAGAAAATCAAGTGAATTCATCAACTAATTCAAGGTTGTGGTGAAAGGAAAAGAACACCTGATAGTGTTGAATAGAAACGCCAATGAGATGAAGAATAATTTCTATGGTTTGCTTGATTCCAGATTACCCGCCCTTTTCTCACTAGATGGAGTAGTGTTATCAATCGAGAAGATCATCAATGCAATCAGACACAAGGTCCAGACTTCTATAGTACTCCTAGGCATAAGACCGTCGCCCACTATTGATGAAATCAAGAATGAGATCCTTCCTCTTTCTCAACTCTATTACCATATTGGGGTTGTTTCCTCAAGGTGGGGAGGTGTTTATTTTAAGGAAATATTTGAGTTAGATCAAGCAAACAAGATTATCCGTACTCTCATCTAGCCTACTGATTTGGATTGGGAAGTAAAACACTCTACCTTCCTCAAAATCCAAGAATTACCAGAGCTTTAGGTTTGTGCCTCCGTAAGTGAAGGCCCCTTGCGAGTAACCAAAATTGTAAAGCAATTTTGTTGTTAATATTTTTATTTTTCGAATTTTACCCTTTTTAGCTTCAGAAGACGTCCACGCTTAATGAAGAAAATACTGCTCCAAAAGACATGCAACGTGTGCCATGTGGTGGTTGTGTCGCTTTTGTATACCGTTTTCCTTTTAGGTACGAGAATAGACACATGTTAACTAAGCAGGGATTTTCTTTAAATCCATTCTCATCTAAGATTACCAGCCCACTCGACACATCATCTATTCGTTTAGGAAATTTTTATTTTTGCGGAATGATCTCTTCAGGTGGAGTTTTTTGAAATGCAATGGGTGTCTTGTATTTATGGTGGAACCTTCAAGTTGGAACCATCAATATATATGGTTGATTTATCATATTTTTATAGGATGTGTTAGAATCTATTTATTTTTTGACAACTATCTTCACTAAATATCGAAAGCCATTAATAAAGTAGTTGGGACTTAATGGAAAAGATTAATGTGATCTAATCAAGATCTAAGATTGTATTATGGGATATTAGGTGAAGGCAGCTAAAAATTTCTACTTCCAGAATGTTGGTGGCAAAGTTCTCTCTTCTAGTTATAAGTAGGGGTGGCAGCATGAGAAAAATAAGAGTTTCTTTTAAAAGTTAGAAAAATTACTTTGAAAACCCTTTTCAAAGTAGATAGATCTAGTAGGGAGTTTTTATGTTTTCATAAGTAGAAAGTTTTACAGAATATTTCTATTCTTTGGCATGTTATATTTTAACTGAAACTATCATCGGATTGGCATCCAACCTTTTTTTTTTAGTTCCATTTGATATTGAAGTTAGATCTATTTAGAGGAAATCTTTGAAATTGTCCATGTTATGGCCTTTGTCAAAATTCTTCTTTATCTTTTGTTCATGTTAAAAAAAATAAAAATTAAGATTATTTTGATAGTTTAGGTAGCTCATTTCCATGTTGTTAGGCTTCTATGTTGAATGATAGCTTCCGAAAAATGGATTGTCTTTTAACTTTTTCATTTTCTGTAAAAGTTATTATTTTCATATTATGTTGTAAAGGCAGAAAGGGTTCTATAATTTTTTGGATATTTTTGTTAACCTATAGAGTTTTTCTATATCTGATCTGACCTTAATGGGTGCTTCCTATTAGGTCTCAAAAGCATAGGTTTTGAACCTTTAGACAGTGCCAATTTCTTAGTATGTTTTTGGCTAATGAACGGGGTGAATGTGATTGATCACCCCCTGCTCTTTAGGCTCTGCTACACCTAGGTGGGTTTACTTGAGTAATAAGGCAAATTTGAAGTTTTGAATATGATCTCTAATCTAAGAAACCCACTCACAATGGCACACAGGTGTGAAGTAGATGTGAGGCTAATGACTATTTCCTACTATAGATGTTTTTGAGAATCAATGAATGAGTAAAGTTTGTATGAGATTGTTCTAATTTGACTAGTGCCTAATCTATTGGGTAAATGGAGTCGAAGGGTGGATGATGTTTATGGAGACAGATATGTGTGAAGGTTAAACCTATTCTTCAACTCAACTTTAGCTTGTTGGGCACTTCAGATGTTTGCACCTTGTACAAACATGCAGTATTATCACCTACTATACTCTTCTTTATGAATCCCAGTGTTATTCTCCCAAATTACTGTGATCTTATGAAAGGATTTTTAATTCTTAGCCAGAGGGAAACCAATAAGAACAACCACTTTAAAAGGATTTTAATCCTTAGCAGGAACCAATTAAAATGAATTATTTGAAATGATTTTTAATTCACTCCAACCAGAACCCAATCAGGACAACCACACAACAATAACAAATGTGTCCTAAAAAATCATATAAATTTGAGTAACTTAAGGGAAACACTTTGGAGATAGAACAACAATATATAAGCATGAAAATTAACACAAGAATTGAACACTAAAAATAAGTCACCAATTAAGAATAGTCTTCTCCATTATATTTCTTCAAAAATATATACATTGATTGCAATTTTTTTTTGAAATGCAGATGTAGGTTATTGGAATAAACTATACTAATGTAACCTATATACTACTACTAATGATGATCATTGAGGCCTTGGTTTCCCTTTTTATATGGGAAGCAACAAGCTATAGGACCTTTAAAAAATGAGGCAATGTTTCAAAACTATACCTCTTCATTAACTATTTTCGTGATTAAGATAATTAATTAAATAAATAAAACTCAAGACATTCAATGATATGAATCCATTAATCATCGTAGAAGGCTCATGATCACTGATCTGGTAAAGCATTCATCTCCTTGATAGACATCTCAATGCTCTCGTCCTAGTGACCTACTCCTCTAAGGCTAGATACTTCTCCTCCCACTGATATATGGTGAAGTTTGATGGCCATTTGTAATCCTGGATCCTTAATATATTTGCAATATGAGCCTACTACTGACTATCTAACAACGTCTTTGCATCAATAAAAAAATTCAATACCTAGCATCGAAAACAATAAATCTATCCAGAATTAGATTAAGCTTGTGATGATTGATGCCACCATCCTTCTATATGCGGGTAATACAATTACGGACAATCTGACCAAACTCCCTCTTCCACTCTTCAAGGTCTCTAAGTTGGCCATCATCTTTTACTATTTTTAGTATATAACATTGCTTTAGAGTATGGAAAGAGTCCATTAGTGTTTTAATCCTTTTTTTCTTCCCCTATATAAATTTAAATTCATTTATGATCATATTGACTATCCACTCAGTTGGTTTCAAGGCTATTGGAGCATCAATACCTCTTTGTAGAACTCTACATATCTTAATCAAAGTATGGTGTATATGCTTCCACTTCTTGAATAGGGGATCCAACACAAGCATATGTACTTTCATTTGATCAATAGCTTGTTGAAGTAGTTTGTAACTATCAAATGAAGCATGGATTCGGGAGCGGTCATGGGTGGGAGAAATTGGAGCTCGAAGTTCAAACCAACGGAATCGGATCCGGAAGCGAAGCGAGATCAGAAAAACAGTTGAATCAGGAGCTGTAACTGAGTTGGAACCAAGGTAAGGATGACCAGGATGATGTGGAATCTGGCGACAAAATACAGGTGGACCCTGGGGGAAAGGAAATTATGGTGTTTATCCCTGCTACTTCCCCCACCGAAAAAAATGAGAAAGATAGTGGGGGATTGGGGACCACTGGCGGTTTTGGAGGCAATTGCAAAACCTGGACCTCTCTTTCCGGGGTAGAACCTAATGGAAAGTCTTCCTTCCCTCTAGTGCAAAATATCTCATCCCCTGCCAGAGGTAAGTTTGCTATTTCCATTCCAGATCTGATTATTGACCATAATATAGCCCTAATGGAACGAACCTTGGTTGGAAAGTTTATGGGTCCTAGACCAAATATTGAAGTGGTAAGGGAATTTGTTAAAAATAAGTGGAAAACCAGTGGGAAATTGTCAGTTGTGGCTCTTCCAAAGGGTTCTTTTTCTTTTGAATTTACCTACAAAGAGGATATTACTACTGTAAGAGGAGGAGACCCTTGGGTGATAGGAAAATCGTCCCTAGCTCTAAAGAAGTGGTCCTCCCATTTGGATATATCGGACTCTATCTTTGAGAATGTTCCAGTCTGGGTTAGACTCCCAGGCCTGCCCCTGGAATACTGGAGTGAAGACATCTTCTTGGGCATTGTGAGCTTCTTTGGTGAGCTCCTTTCGATCGATACAATGACAGCTGCTAGAAAGAGACTGGTTTTCGTGAGAATATGTGTGGGAGTTCCTTAGGAAGCAGATTTACCATCATCGATAGAGATACAATCTAAGTTGGGTTCCTGGGAACATAATATAGAATTTGAAACCATCCTGTTTGCTTGCTTCAAGTGTAGGAAATCTGGACATTGGGCAAAAAAATGCCCTCTAAATGCCGATAATCAGAAAGATAAGCCAGCAGAACCTAGAAAAAAAGAATGAAAAAAAAAGAAGAATGACTCTAGAGAAGAAAGGAGGGAGAATAAAGAGCAGGAGTTGGAAAATATAGAAGTCGATAATCAGAAAAGCTCCCCAGAGATTGAAGTGGTTCCGGAGGATAAAGGTGAGTCCCTTTTTGAGCTTCATAACTTAAAGTCTCTCTCAAAGGAAAGAGGTATTAATGAGGGCACCCTAGCTGGAGAAGGAGATCGGATCCTATCTCCTTCCTTATCCCAAATGACAGACCCTTTTGATAGATATGAAGAGATACTGGGTTTGGAGGATATCCCTAGTGAGGGTCTATCCTTGGTCCTGAATATCCCTCCTCTCTCCTTGCCTTTTGATACTCTCCCCCCTTTGGGTTCAGAGCATCTGATAGAGACCAGCTCTGCTGTTGGGGTTTTAGATCCCATTGAAAAATAGGATTACTCAGCTAACCTATCCAATAATGGCCTGTGTTGTCAAGAGAACGGTAACATGGACACATTACCTTGGGAACAAAGACTACCCAATGAAAAGGATTGGGAATCTAGTAGAGAGACGGACAGTCAAGATGAGACTGATAAAGAAGAGAATATATCAAAGAAGAAGTCTAGAAAAAACAAACAAGGGAAGACTCCAAGTAGAATTTCTACCAGATCAAGAGGTAAGGCAAATTATGGAGTAACAAAAAATTCCAGAGGTAAAAAGTCTTTGAAAAAGAAAAGAGAGTTGAATAGCTTTCAGGATATAGCGGATGGGTCCTAGAAAACCATCTCAGAATGTCTTAACTCCCCCGGTCTATAATGAAGATTATGTCCTGGAATATAAGGGGACTCAATAGTCCCCACAAGTAGGATGTTCTTCGCAACTTTGTTAGAGATCACAAACCTGATATTCTTCTGATTCAGGAAACTAAAATGTCTAAGGAGAAAACTGAAAAGATGAAACTCTTATAGTAATATAGTAACAAGGGCAATAACTCGAATGGTCCTTCGGGCGGCATTGTTACTTTTTGGAATAGCCACAATATCAAAGGAGATCTGATCTTGGAGGGTATGGATCACATAGTTACTAGATTCACTCATATAAGAGATAACTTCAGTTGGATTCAAATGAAAATTTATGCTCCTAATGGAAAAGGTATGAGGAAATATTTTTGGTTGGAATTAGCCTCCATTAGGAGGATTTTTGATAAAGAAGCTTGGATTGTTATGGGGGACTTTAATACTCCCCTAATGAATGGTGAAAAATTTGAGGGATCTCAGATTAATTTAGAAAGTAAAGAGGATCTTCATAATTTTATTGATACTCAAGGACTGATCGATCTGGATCTTCTTGGAGCCTCCTTCACCTGGTCCAATCGCAGAAAGGGGACGGATCACACTTAGGTCAGATTAGATAGATCATTGATTTCCAATCATTGGTATTTTGATTACTATTGTTCCCTTAAAGCCCTCACTAGAATAGGTTCTGACCATTCCCCCATTAGTCTCATTGCGGATTCTATTAAAAAGAGGAAGAATACTCCTTTCAGATTTGAAAAAATGTGGACCTCTCATCCTACTCTTAAAGAGGAAATAAAGAAATGGTGGAGTATAAGTATTCAAGGAACTGCTATGTTCAGAATTGCTAAAAAATTAAGGGAAGTGAAATGTAATCTTAAAAAATGGAAAAATGAATCTTTTGGAAACATCTTTAAGACTAAGTCCGAACTTCAGATGGATCTGGGAGCAATTCAATTCAAAATACAAAAGGAGGGTTACTTGAATGATACTAAGGAAAAAGAGAATGATCTCCTTATGAAGATGCATGACATAATTGGGAAGGAGGATGAGTTTTGGAAACAAAGATCAAGAGCCCTCTGGCTATCAGCTGGAGATAGAAACACAAGGTACTTCCACCTTTCGACATCTAAACATAGAGCTGTAAACAAAATATCACAAATAGATGTGAATGGAACCAGATTCGAGGAGGAAGAGGATATTAGGATGCAAACGGGCTCCTTCTTTAAACTTCTTCTCTCAACAAGCACTGAAATAAACCAGAATGAGCAAGATCAGCTGGTGGAAGCTGAACCAAGAATTATCAACCAGGAAAAAAATTCTTTTATGACTGCTATCCCCACCAATGAGGAAGTCAAGCGGGCTGTCTTTTCCTTTGATGGGAATAAAGCCCCAAGTCCTGATGGCTTCCCTTTGTTTTTCTTCCAATGGCTCTAAAATATTGTTGAAGTAGATGTGGTTAGTGCTGTTAAGGAATTTTTTGGAGCTAGATGTCTTTTGAAAGAATTTAATGCTACTTTCTTGGTTCTCATCCCCAAGAAATATGGAGCTAATAAATTTGAAGCTTTTAGGCCTATCAGTCTTTGTAACTCGTTATACAAGATCATCTCTAAGGTCTTAAATTCTAGATTCTTAATTTTTCTGCCTTCCTTAATTTCTCCTCAATAGAATGGATTCTTTCCTGGCAGAAAAATCCTTGATTCTATAGTTACGGTTCATGAGAACATTCACTCCCTTGTTGAGTCAAAGACTGAAGGCTTCCTTTTAAAGCTTGACATCTCAAAAGCCTATGATAGAGTTGATTGGGTTTTTTGATTTAAAATTTTGAAAGCCTTTGGCTTTAATAATAGGGTTGTTCAAATGGTTGAACAACTTGTGTCCACGGCTTCCATATCGGTTATGGTCAATGGCTCCCCGACCTCCTTTTTTTAGAGTTCTAGAGGTCTAAGGCAGGGTGATCCTATATCTCCTATTTTATTCACTATCATGGCAGAAAGTTTAGGTAGGAACCTGAAAAAACTGGTTGACTTTAAATTTATCTCTGGACTTAGACCCTCTTCGTGCAACTTGGTGTGCTCTCATCAATAATTCATTGATGACACTATGCTCATGGGTCAAGCCTCTATTTCTGAAGGAAAATCTATTAAACAGTTGCTTGACAAGTATGGAAGAGCTTCAGGACAGCTGATCAACAATCAAAAAAGTTCGTTGTTCTTTTTCAATACTCCGGCTCATAGACAGACCAAAATTGCCAGAATTCTGGATTGTAAGGTGGATTCCCTTCCTACTGTAATGATCTAAAATGATATCAAATCATAGTCAATAAAATGCAAAGGAGGAATGAAGAGAAAAGGAATGAGACTAGAACAGTCTCACCCATTTCTCTCCTCCATGGCTCACTTCTATTGAACCTCCTCTACTTGTTGCAATATGATGGATGCCCTCAGCCTTTGTGTGAGCAAAATAAGTTTATGACATGACCTAGCAAGTGTTGAAGGATTTAATCTAAAATGTAAGAGAATAAATCTACATGCAAAGTAAATAAGTCTGCAATAGACAATGTTAGATGATAAAATATGAAAATGCAAGATTATCTAAAAATGCAAGAGATGAAATATGTGAAAATGACAAGAGATAATAATGGATAGCCAGTGATAGATATGAGACAAAATTGACATTTTATAGAAAATGCAATTTTGTATGGACGGGTGAGATTAAAGACTGATAAATGACCTAGAATCTATGGACAAGATTCAATATGACAACCCACAATTAGGGTTAGGGCAACATTAGGTCAAATTCGAAATGAATGGACAAGATTGATTTTAAGAAAAATCAAATCAAGGGTTGACAATGCATGTGACAAGGCACACAAACCGAAATTGTTGGGGAATCAAATAATAATTTAAAATTATTTAATTCAAGAGGGGTTGTTGACTTTTTAAATTAAAAACTATTTTAATTCAAAAAGGGTGGGGTCATGTGACAATAAATAATTTAAATTAAATTATTTACAAAAGAAGGGATTTTTAAAGAGGGACTTATTTTAAATAAATAAGATTTATTTAAAATGAGCACAATAAAAGAGGAGAAATTAAATAATAAAATTATTTAATTTAGGTGGTGGGACTTATTTTAAATAAATAAGATTTTATTTAAAATGAGGAGAATGTGAAGATGGCCATAATTAAATAAATAAAAGAATTTATTTAATTACAAGAGGACTTTAAATTAGAGACATATTAAATAAATAAAGTTATTTATTTAATAATCAAGAAGACATAATGGACAAGGATAATTAAATAAATTAGGAAATTTATTTAATTATAGAAAGACATTAGACAATTAGTGACGTAATTAAATAAATAAATAAAATTTATTTATTTAATAATCATGAAGAATAAAAAAGATATGAATTAATTAAATAATCATGAATTATTTAATTAATAGTCGAATGTGGACCAAGGACATAATTAAAATGTCTTAATTATGCTAGGAAGAAAGAGATTAGAAATAGAGCTTGCAAGCCTAGCTCATTTTTATGTGTCTACATTTGCCCCTCTTTGTCATAATGCAGCCTGTCGCATTGTGGCAAAGAAAATAAGTCAAAAATATGCTCCAGTGCAAGATAAGATGAGGAAGAATGACGAGGAGGGTTGCGGTATGCCCCCTCGAGAGGACAGTTGGGTTTCAAGAACACAAGTGTGCTCTCGAAATGGAATGAATAGAATACGAAGAAAAAGAAATATTAGTGAAAATGATATGGTTGATGATATGAATGCAATGCCTACATGAGATGCATGTTAGTTCCTAAATCAAATCCTTCAACGTTTGCCAGAGTACTAATTGCTCGAATCATCATTGGGCGGTAAAAAAATGACACAAATGGACAACAAACACCATGGTATGACATAGACCAAGGTGTGCAAGGTCATCCACTTCCAAAACAGACAGTCATAGACAAGGAATGTCCTAACTCATACTAGACGCCCAATTGCCCCAGTCCTTTTGTCAAGACAATCCACAGACAATAGTCAAAGAAAAATAAAATAGGTCAATGAGACGTCATCGCACCTCTAAATCCTTTAGGGGACATCCTTGAGGTAGCTGGTAACATGACCAAAAGACAAGTCAATAAAAAGATAAGACAAAATAGCCAAAAAATTAACAGCCATTTAATTGTATTGCCAATGTTTGTTTGCTGAAGATTAATTGTTTTGATAGTTTGACAGTGCCTAAGGTCAGGAAGGACACATCCTGAAAAGGCAAATGACATTTTGACGAGGTCCAAATCCAAGAAGGACACATCTTGAAGAGGACCAAAAAGGTGACGAGATTGATATTTTGACTAATGCTTTGGCAAGCTGACTGATTTTGACTGTATGATTGAGTGGCTTATGTTGTCTAATTTTGACCAATTTTGACAGTGACGTTTTGAATGACTGTCTTGTGTCAAGTGTGACTATGTCCACTTTATTTGACTGACGCAACCATGTTTGACTTATGATTTTATTTTGACAAACCTAAAAGGACTGACCTAATGTCTCGGGGATTCAAAGATGAATCTTGCCTACCTAGCAAATGCGCAGAGACAACGTAGTTCGGACTTGGACAAAAGATTGATTGATGTGATTGATTGAATTGATCAGATTGACTTTGACTTTGTTTTTGGGATTTTGACATTGATTTGGATGTTTTTGTATTTTCTCAGGACATTTTTCAATTTTTAGGTCTTTTTTCAGGACTTTATACAATTTTTAGGATTTTTTAGGACTTTTTCAGATTTTTATGATTTTTTTGATGTTTTACGAAAATTATGACAAATGCATGTGAATGATGCCGACGCGCATGAATCCAAGGACAACCATGATTTTGCTGCTAGCCAAGCTGAATACCGACGGACAGGTGATGATGACGATGACAACGTTGTTTGATGTGGGAAGGACACATCCCGAAACAACTTGAAAATGACAAATGTTGTTTGACGTGGGAAGGACACATCCTGAAACAACGTGAAGATGACAATGATATTATTTGACAAGAGTATAAAAGTCTGCATCAGGTCTAGGGACAAAGCCAAGGAATGTTTTGGATAATGCGCCAGGTTTTCCATATTGTTGCATTTTGAATGACCTAAGTGAGGACTAAATGGGATGACAGAGGATCTATAAACCATTGACAAGGGAAACCAAGATGGGTGATAGGTATAAAGCAAGAGAGACTGATGACTTGGACTAGGAGAATTATCATATGGTCTCCAAGGATGATGTAGCATAGTGAAATAGAGGCTATGAAGGTAATGACATGATACTTTGTGACTAGTGTATGACCAAAAGATAGACATGTCAAAAAAATTTCCAAAGCATGATTTGTATTTTTGCCCCAATCTTTGTCAAGATCAAAGTAGGTGGGAAAAATGGATGGACGCGATAAGGTTTAGATGGGTGAATGGAAAATGTCATGGGAAATGCATGGGAGATGAGACAACTTGCCCCCAAGTGTAATGGTCCACATAGATGATTTATTCTACACGTGATGCCTGTTTGCCAGGTTTTCATCATGGTACTTATCCAGAGCGCCTGTTTGCCAGGTTTTCACCGTTGGATGAAATTATTTTTGTCTTTTTTTATCTTTGTCAATTTTTTTGTATTTTTGAATTTTTGCCGAATAGCCTTGATGCTTTACATGACCTCTGACTATGCTAAAGCTTTTGACGATGCCAATGTAGAGACTGGTGTCATGACATGCCAATAATGATCTTTCTGAAGTAGTTGCCTTGTCAGGATGATAGCACTTGCATAGAGCTGATTGATGTCATTGTGATCATTTTTGATACTAGAGTTGGCCTTATCAAAATACGCACATCGTGATAGAGTGTCATGAGAGTCCTTATGATAAAGCGTTGCTGCCAAGATGCAATGGATTTGTGACATGGGACGTTTGGTCTTTAAGGATGATATAGGATTATGATAGATGACGGTGGACATGGACGGGTTGGTGGGATGTTTGGATGTAGCCGTTTTTATTCTCCAAACTTGGGTTAATTGATGATGGAGGTTGGATCTTTGATAGCGTTTGGAACCAACACTTTTATATGTCTTGTTTGATGGCCATTTTGAAGGAGGTGGACATTGATTATATGTGGGAGTCCTCTTATGCTGTGGCTCCACATTTTTCTTGACTTTTGGATTGGGCATATTTTCCTTGCCTGGTTTATTCTTTTCTTGACTTGACTCACTTTGTTTTGGGATCCATTTTAGCTTCATTCGTCCACTTGACTTTTTGTCTGATTTGATGGCCTTTGACATTTGATTTTGGACTTTAGACTTGTAATAATTTTGCTTTTGTTGGTTCCAAATGGAAGGCTTATTCTTGTTGGAATGGCGATGTATGGTGTGGATGGAAGGAGTGTTGGCAACAACCTTATGACAAGGACTACTCATGACATCCATTTTGATGTTTATATTAGATAAAGTTGCCCCCAATATCGAGGAGGTATCATTAACATCATTAGATTTTCTGACTGATGAATAACCAAGACCTTGATGTCTGTAATTTGCTTGAACTTGTATAGGTTCAATAATGCCTTGTTCATGTAGGCCTAATCCTTTGCCTTGATAATGCATGTTTTGACAGATTTTGTTGGTGATGGGATACTTGTTATTGTGGAAGCAAGATGCTAACCCATCTTTATTGTGGAAATGATTGCTTGAAATCTTCTCATCTGTGAGAAAGCCTGCTCTGACAAAGATAGATGATCCTAATTGATAGGATGTTGTAGCTTCATTGACATATTGGACAGATTTTTGACTGACATCTTCGATTTGATTTCCTGTCATATCAAATTTTGATGATTCTGTTGGTGCTTCCAAGTCTATGTCAAAACCGTCTTCATGGTCATTGTCATAGAGCCCACTGAATTCAGTTATAGCTTGATCATTTGCAAATATGTCCATGCTAGGAGACTCTTGTTCTAGGGAAGATCATCTATGTGTTCCATGGAGGCAAGTGTTTCATTGTGGAAAGTGTCAATACTTGAAGTTTGGATGGAATCATCTTCAAGTGTGTCATCATGAATGGCATATAGGTCAAGGAGTGGATCATTTTGGACTTCTTCAAAAGTAGTGTCTTGATCAAATATGGGCTTAGTTGAAATGACATGATTGAAAATAGGGTCTTGACCAAGGATAGGTTCGTCTTGAATGACATGGTTTTGGATGGACTCTTGACCAAGGATAGGTTCATCTTGAATGACATGGTTTTGGATGGACTCTTGACCAATGATAGGTTCATCTTGAATGAAATGGTTTTGGATGGACTCTTGACCAAGGATAGGTGTATTTGGTATGCCATGATGGTCTAGGAGGACTTCTTGAATGGATGTAAAGATGGGGTCATGGAATGGACTACTTTGATCTTGACATGATGGTGATGTTATGACATTGTGCTTTGGACTTGCCTCTTGACATGTATCCTCAAGTGTATGCAAGGAGATGGGACTTTGGAGACCATGACTAGATGTGTTTTCATGACCCAATGGAGTGTCTTGAAATGGATTGGTGCATGTTGGACTAGGATATGACATGGAAGTTTGGACTTGGTTGAGGGATGAAGGACTAGGATTAGAATAGGACATGACTTCATGACAAGGATATGACATGGATAAAGGATTAGGATGTGATGTGGATGGAGGATTAGGATATGACATGGATAGTTGGTTTGGATTGATGGATGGTTGATTTCCCTTGTCAAAGTCAGGGTGGGTTTGACTAATGGAAGTTTGTTGTGACTTAGTGCCATGGATGGTGTTAGGGGACTCTTGATAGTAGATGGATAGAGGACTAGGACTCATGGATTGTTGGCAAGATGGATAGATGGATGGAGGGCTAGGGGTTGTAGATTTGGACTTGGATTGAAGGTATAGTATTTTGAATTCCCTAGCAAGTTGTGCTTGACCCTTACTATTGAATTGACATTCAATTTGACTAGCAAGCATGTCATAGTGATTTGAAGACATGATGGTGGATGAAATGAGACTATGCTTTATGAAAGGTGACAATGCAAAGTGATAAAAGGGGATTCCTTATGCCAAATGATCTTTAGGAAAGGTTTTCTAACCACTCAAAGTTTGACCAATGTCTTGATTTGGATTGTCAAAGGACTGATTTGAAGGACAAGATGATAAAATGACAAGGTGAGATTTCCACACTAGACTTATGAGTTGGAAGTAGCTCACCAAAGGACAATGACTAAGGATTGATTTATTTGACTTGGTCCAATGACAATGTATTTTAAGACAAAGGTTTGACAAAGAAAGGAAAGTTTTCCTATCCCAAAGTGTGCAAAATTGAGGACTTTATTTGACAAATGTGGTTCATGATGGCAAATACATTGCAAGGAGTGATTTGACAAAAAATTAGGTCGATTGAAAAGATTTGTTTTAGTTGACAAAGTTGTTTCAGATTTTGGCAAGTTTTATGTTGATTTGTTTGAAAATAGTTGGCAAACACATGGTGTTAAAAATCAACCACATAGAAGTCATTTTACAAAATCTTATGGCTGCAAGGATAGTATTCTTTTGGATCCCACTAACTGCATATCCTTAGCGGATGAATTCAGAAGCTTGGCCCCACAGGCTCCCCCTTACAGTGCACTCACTTCTCAGGGCAACCAAGCTTCCAACCTCCATGAAACTCCCATGGCAGATTGATCATCTCTACTAAGAACTGCGCAGGTGCGGGTGTCATCACAATGACCGTTGTTGTACCAAAGAATAGAAGGTTTTTAGCTTGCTAAAACAAAGGATTTAATTTGGGCACCCGTTCAAAAGGCCATGCGAGAGGCATTATCATCCTAGTCTACAGAGGTTACATTCTGCAGGTTTCAACGCACCACAAGGGTATTGGGGAATCAATTGCTTTTCCATAGGAACTTTCGTAATGCTAAGTTTTCCTTAACATTAAAATTTATATACCAGTACTCACACTCGCATGGTGTTCATTTTAAGCCCAAATCGAAATGTGATGACAAACATAAAAAAAAACATGGAGTTCATTTTAACCGTTTGTAGTATTTGTCAAAACATGGGGTTCATTTTAACTGTTTGTAGTGTGAGCTAACTAAGAGTTCATTTTAACCCAATGCTATGAAAATGCAAATTCATTTTAAGCCAATGAGTTGTAATGCAAGTTGTGTTCTTTTTAGCCCAATGAGTACACATGCATGTTAATTTTAACCCATGAATGTAAAATGCAAATTTGTCTAAGATTTGTGAAATGAACAAGTAAAAATCGTTAGACTCCTTGCCACAAGCTGCAAACAAAAAATTAGTAACCCAAAAT